>CAJNDT010001001.1:403358-795858 GCA_905221615.1 Symbiodinium sp. CCMP2592
ATGACGCAAGTGACGGTGATGGCTGGAGGAGGCGTGCCTACCACAAAACGGGGTAGATGACCGGGTACGTGCTCGACTTCCAGAACTTCTCTGTGGACTTTGTGACCGAGAAGCTCGAGACGAAGAAGCTGAGTACAGGTGGGGTGTGCAATAAGCTCTTGAAGCAGCTGCCTGTGCCCGGGAGGTATTGGCGTGTGTGGAAAACGTGCTGCAGGCAAGAACGCAACCGCCTTCAGACCCAGCGTCCTGCCGCAATCCAGCGGGGGCGCGCTTCGTGTTTTTCGAGGTTTCGCGCATCCAGAGGCACCATATCGATGGGGCCACCGGTATTCTGGGCTCCAGGCACTTGGCCCTGCCGGAATGCGGTGTGTCGCAATGCCTCGCTGGCGCCGCAGCATCCATGCCCGCAACAAGCACATCCAGTGTCGCAGCATCCATGCCGCGGCATAATAACGTCTATGATTACCACCGGATCCAGTGTCACAGCATCCACGCCCGCAGGATGATAACGTCCAGGCTACCAGCACATCCGGTGTCGCGGCATCCACGCCCGCAGGCTGATGACGTCCATGTTTTGCTGATCATGCTCACAATAATGAGGATGATGATGATGATGATGATTCTGATGATGACGCTTTTTGCCTCATGTTGCCGCACGTCCCAGTCATCCCTGCACCCTCGACCCTTGCATTCTTACTCCAAAACTCTACGCCATGTCAGCCTTCAAACATAGTTTTAACTCCTACACACCACATCCCGAAAAGCGTCTCGCGCGAGAGGGTCGCAACTTGGTCCGTGTTTTCAAAACAACCAAGACCTGGGAAATGACTGTTTTTTACTTCATTAACAACGAAAGCACTGTAAATAACAGTATAAACCCAGCTTGGAGCATCATCAGCACGGCATAATGAAGGGACTGAGCGGGGTTTAGGGTTCAGGGTTGGTGGTTTATAAACTATAGTCCCGAACATCCAACAGCCCCTAAACCCCGACAATTGACGAGCTTACATGCTCAGCTACACACTCGAGAAAACCGCCAGTAGAGTTGAGACTTAAAGCGGGTTGCTTTATTCGGGGTTGAATCTATGCTTCTTCCCGATAAGAGGTCTTCGGGCAGTGTTGGTTTTAGGATGTTTTAGGGATCCACTATACTCATGTGTCCGCTACCCTAAATGCCTTGGTTCTAGGCCGTCGCCGCATCATGCCTACACCATACTCGGTTGATTTCTCCCGGGTTTTGTTGTAGATGAAAGACGACATCAGCTATATCCCGGGACATTATATATATATATATATATATAATATATATATATATATATATACCTTCAACAACTAGAACCTGGAATAAAGAAGGTTCTTGTTTAAAACCAGGTTCTTCCTGGAGGAACGCGGTTTTGCTGGGTTCGGCTTTTTAAGAGTCTTACAGTCGTCGAAGAGTTTTGATTAAGGGCTTTCTTGCTTCGTTTGAGATCTGGGATTACATTACTCGCACGGAACAATCAGTCGGTCACGGGCTTTTTCGCTGAACGGATCGAATTGGTGACTCGAGTTGATGCGCGACCGAACTGATGCTCATCTTGCTCAGATGTGATTTATATCTTGATCGATCTATTTCGGTGTCTGATGATCATGATGTGCCCCTTCATCTGTGCAAGATAAGCATACCACTCTCCACCATCTGTGCATGCGACGCCTCCAAACATCTTTCCATGGTCCTGAGCATGACAGTGCGTGAGGAGGTCCTGCGGCTCACCCTCGACGGGCGGCCTATATAGTCTTCGTCGATTTGTGTGGACTGGAGAAGAGGGGAAAGTACGAAGTCGGCCTGCTTTGCTTGATCACGCATGTCGAAGAAGATATGGTGTAACCTGTGTAGATTCGGCATGTAAAGGAAAAGCGCTTTTCCTTCTTGATGAGCTCGAAGAGCGCATTCCGCGTTGAATTTCAGAAAGTCAAAGCCATGCTGTGCGATCTGAAGTGCCATCCTGCTTTCGATCCATACCTGTTGCCTGTAAAGTTTCGACAGGAAAAGGTTGATGCTGAGAGCCGCTCGGAAACAAATACGCAACAGGGAGTCGTCGGGGATGAGGTGGCTTCGAGACCTGCATGCCTCAACGAACCATTTCGTCAGACAGGTCGTCGTCGACCCCTTCGCCCAACCTCCTGTAGGAAAGTCTGTTGTTTGGAGCCAGCCGATCGTTTCAATAGTCAGTTTCCTGATGTAGGCTTGCTGTCGGTTGGTCTGGCACCACGAAAAGAAGTCCTGAACCATGCAATCGAATCGTGCTGGAATTGAGCGCCCCGCGAAGATAGAAGAAAATAGTGCCAAAGAAGAAGCCATGAAGATCTTCCCTGCGCCAAGATGCCATCCGTGGAAGATGTCTTGCGCTGGAAAACTCATCACAGACGACGGATCATGAGGCAATTTCAGCAACGGCGGCATGTCAGCCCCAACAGGAGGATTCAAGTTGACTGCTTGAAGACTTCGGCGCCAGCGAGGCTCAGCTGAGTGGAAATCCTCAAATGGGAATCCGGGCTGGTCGGCTAAACATCTGTGACATATTCCTTTCGGCGCAGCTTTTGCCTTTGGGTGTTTTGCTGCATTCTGGAATGACCGCTGGAAGTTGAAGGCCTTCTGTAGCCATGGCCAATCCCCCATAACATAGATAATGCAGAAGAAGTGAATATCACCGTTCAGGCCCGGAAGCCCCTCCACACACAGCTTCTTTGCATCATCCGCCAAAACATCCAGAACGTGTTGAAAATTGGGGCCACGATCGTCGTCATAGAGCTTCCTCGGAAGAACACTCAGCAACCATCGATTCGTCATTGTATGCCCCGTGAAATTCAACAGCTGTGGCACATCGCCTGTCGACGTGTCCTTGTCAGCTTCAACATTCGATCCCCGGCCCAGTGCTGAGTGAGCACTGACTATCATCACCGCTGTTTTCTTCTTTGACCTCCCCTCGTCTCCGTGCAGCAGAATCGCTGCTGTCCTGCTCAACTCCTCAGGAGAATGACTAGAAAATATGTCATGTCGTGGATGTATCGCTCGGAATCTCTCCCAAAAGAGAGTCCACTGTGCCTCAGATCGCTCCTTGTTTGGTCGATCTAACCCCGACAGCGAGTGCCAAAGACCCTTATTCAAAAGGAACTTGCACCACTCAGACAATGGAATGATTGGAATTTCATCACCCAGCGGACCATTCACGATCTGAATCTTCAGGGGCAGTGTGAGTCGAAACTTTTCACTCAAGTGATGCACTGCACGCTCAGCATTCCGGTCATCGCAGCGTGCCAGTGCACCAATTGAAGTGCCCGCTGCGGCCGGCACTTCGTCTACCACAGCCCTCGCTGAGAGGACTGCAGCTTTGCAGGGGGCCTCGGCGAAACCAAAACTTTCAATACTCATGATGCGGTGGGTTCAAATGCTCATGTTGCCATGACGCAAGACAGAAGCGTCCTGTTGCACACTCGCGTTTTCGTCTATGGCCCTCGGTAAGACGAATCGGATTGCAGCGTGCAGTCTCGCGGACACTGCTTAATTAAGTATAACCAAGTCGGACTCCGGACAAGCATCTAATCCATTCATATGCATGCATACCCTGCAGCCTTGAAGATCTGAGCACATCTGCAAGCCTAATGGTGTTGGGGTGTCACGACTGCACGATTCTCAAACATCTAGATCAGAAGATAATATCATCAGGACGGTTTGTATTTGAAGGATCGATATACAATATACGTCATGTAAAGTGAAACCGACGTAGCAGTGTCACTCATCATCGTGTCCCCGCCGCTGCGAATATTCTGGCATCCAGGAGCTCCTTGGGGGAGATCGGGGCTTTACTACTTTGACTGAATTTATGCTTTAGAGCAGATCCGGGATATAGGGGTTGCGGTTAGTTAACTAACTACATGAAGGTACCACATTTTTATCCTCATTAAGTTTAAGCCGTACAGTGTCAGTTCGGATTGAAGTAAAGAGGCTCTCGAGTACAGCAGAAAAAGGCACAAATAGAAAGGTTGGTCGGTAGCAACATAGAAGAACTCCGCAAACTACAAGAGTTATTTTGGCTAGCTAGCATGTGTCGCCGAAGGAGGGTACTTACTTCAAGACCGTGAAAAGGATTCTGATTTGTAGCCATGATTCCTTTGAAATGATTGATTAATGCAGCCTCCAGCATGCATATACTGTAGGGCTCCTCTGCTAAGTGCAGAATGAGCATGGCCTGCCACTTGTAGCGCTTATCCTGCCTGTGTCCATACATCTGATTTTCCCAGCGCCATACAGCATTGTGGGTTATTCCGATCTTGAAAGACAGGGGGCCCTGACCATCGATCAAACCACGGACAGCCGAGATAGAGTGCTGCAACACAGCTCCTGCAGTGGACACACGCGTCGGTAGCCGCCATTGGATATCGGGATGGTCCTCAATTTCCTCAATGATACCCCGGGTCTGACTGTCCTCCAGAACAATACCACGGATGTGCTCACACGCAGGACTGGCAGATCTACTGGACACCGGATCTGGTGCACTGCGGCAGGCGTGCTCCATCGTAGCGTCGTCAGCTTCAACAGCCAAGGTTGCGCACCATTTTGCACAGCCCCCATGTGGACGTGTCCATGGAAACGGGCCTTCAGAGACCTCATTTGCAGGATGCTGGGTTTGCAGGTCAGCAGGCACACACGAAGGCACAAAGGAATCATGTTGATATTGTCGGAATACGAAGATCGAGTCATAAGGATCCCACCTGTCGATGACATGTCAGCAACTCCCAAAGCTCTTCTTCAGGGGTTTCCTCCATTCTAATAAAGAATTGAGCCCAAAACTTCTGGCTCGGCTGTCAGATCTATTGCAATCAAGAGCCGGGATTGACAGAAATGCATGGTCCGGTTCACTTGAATCACATGTCTGCAGTCCTGAACATGCTGGAGAACTTGGGATCTTGGGGGCAGGCTCCATCTCCTACATCTCGTACCCATCGACGCAAAGCCGGACCAGCACCTGGCATCAATAGGGGCAGGGCGTTCAGATCAGCGGATGGTTTGAGTGGATTGCATTCCGTAGAACTGGATGGGACGATCTTTTGAGCCTGCAGCCATTCACTCGAGGGTCGATTGCACAGTTTGTGCGGCCCGGCACACGTGAATCAGGTTCCTCATGTGCGCAGCGTGGCTCAGAGGTCTACCCCAAATAATTTGCATGATATTCTTGTGGATCAGACCACAAGTGAAACTGCAAGCATCCTCGCACCGGCATCCAGATCATAGACCCCAGCTGCATTATTTAGAGCCTATAGAGTGCTCGAGAGACATAGTATTCATGTTTCGAACGGTGTTTTCAGGGACACTCAAACTCAAACAAAAGGAGTGGCATCACTTCTTTCCATTACCCCGCTTTTTCGGGTCAGCCTTCGCTTTCGGGGCTTGTTTGGGTTTGGCTCCATCCGTCGCAGGCTTCTCGTTGCTGCGAGTATAGAACTTCTTCGCATTCCTGGCACGTGAGTCCGATGGCAAACTACACCATTCGAACACAAAGTGTCTTCTGTATGGCCAAGGTAGCGACTTGATCTGCAGCTCGGCAGCCGTGGCCCGGCTCGCCCTGCGAGGAGTCTTGCCCCAACTATATGCTTATCGTCTCAGTTAGATATCTAGGCTTCGGACACCATGGTGGCCCCTTTCATCTTCCCGTTGATCGCCGTCCACCAACTGGGCAATGGGAGGTTGCTTCCGTCTGTAGGTACATAGCTTATGTACGGGGGATATAGGGGCTACATGAGACAAGCAAACCCCAAAGCCGAAAAAAAAGAGTCGACAATATGTTTATACTATTATACTCATCGGGAACAAATACTTGCGAGGGACAACAGGAGAGGTAGAGAGGCACCAACAAGGAGAACCCCACCCATGGAGAAACGTATATAGTTTGGTCAACTCACGATAACTTCGAGAAGAAATTCTTATTCCCTATGATACTGCACTGTCGTACTCAGCCGAAACCACCACAGACCCAATGATCGCTTTGAGCAAATCCCCATAAACCCAAATCTTCTAGGCGGGCTAGGTGTGGACAACAGGCAGAGATGCATCCCACTGGGCAGCACAAGTGCCTTCATGAAGCTATCGATGTCTTTCTTACATGCAGACGCATGCATATATGTGCACGAACATGCAGACATATGCACACACAGACTCACACAAGAACTATGTGCAGCCGGTTGGCGTAGCAGAATAGCCATCATGCTCTCCACTGGCTTTGGCATCATTGATTTTCGTGAATTCAGCCTCCAATTTGCTGACATGATCGCCCAAAGTTTTCAGTGACCTTAGGCGAGATATTCTCAAGCCAAGCATTTACTTGCAGAGTGTGCGAAGTCTTGCACGAGGAACCAAGGGCAGAACTCGTGGGAGTCGGCTGCATAGTTCGTTCGTAGATCTTTCATCAGGGCCCGGAGCTTGGTGCACTTCGACAGCAAGGAGTCCAGGTAGCGATCCACCACGGCTTTTTGCTGCAACACAGGGCGCATATGCATTATTGGTCCACACATGGAAAAATAAGCCTTAAGTACTTCCTACACATGTATAGACAGAACAGATTTGTGGCCTCCACATTCGACTTCTGCGCATCCGCGGCTGGGGCGGGGGCAGTGAGCATCTTTTGGAGGGCCTCGACTTTGGTGAAGTTGTTCTCCGGCAACTTGACTTCGTCTTTCGTCTGACAAGGCAGACTGCATTGAGTCATTGAGAATACAAGAACTCCATACAGCTAGAATGCGCATGGCAATCAATTATGAGCCTGCTGTCGCGTCCTCTGCTTTTCCTCTTGACTAATCGACTGCTGTTCCTTGCCCATCTCGCGAACCACGACCCAATATTCGGTGACTCCGTCATATTGGTTCAACCTGGCATAGGACAAGCAACCGAAGACAAAGCTTCAGAAAGAAGGAAAGAGAGAGAGAGAGAGAGAGAGAGAGAGAGAGAGAGAGAGGGGAAGAGATAGAGAGAGACAGAGATACAGAGATAGAGAGAGAAAGGGAAAAACCCAAAGCCGTAAGAAGTCAGAAGTTGTGTGTGCGACAGCATTCAAGTTCCGTGCTAGAGTAAATGTGTGCATGTCCACGGCATCACCAAACAGCCTGTCTTTATGCTCTGGGGGTGGGGTCGAGCTTCTCTCTCTCTCTCTCTCTCTCTCTCTCTCTCTCTCTCTCTCTCTCTCTCTCTCTCTCTCTCTCTCTCTCTCTCTCTCTCTCTCTCTCTCTCTCTCTCTCTCTCTCTCTGTCTTTCTGATATCTCACCCTCTACCTGTATCTCTCTCTCTCTCTCTCTCTCTCTCTCTGTCGCTCTCTCGCATTCTCTCTCTCTCTCTCTCTCTCTCTTCTCTTTCTCTGTGCACTTCTCTGCTTGTGTGCACCCCTGCACACAACCTGACAACCTAACCCTTCAAGCCCAGGAGATTCCTGGCCTTATGTGGGTTTCCGGCGTGGCTTGGCAAGCTTTGATCGCTCCCTGGATTCTTTGCCTGGGCCGGGTTTGCAGGATCTATGTAGCGTACTTTAGATATGTTCTTTGAGTGCATATATGCAGATCAAGGCCTCAAAATACCTAAGATCCTGGCGTAGACCATTTGAGCTCAGTCCTCATTTCGCTTTCGGAATACCAGCCTTGATCTTTCACCAAGACGACCTTGTTTTTTTTTTTATCTGATGCTCAAGGTCGTTCACGAAGGCATCCTAAGTTTTCAGTCGCTGAAAGGTACTGTCGCACATGCATGTATACAATCATGTGCATGCACTATGTGCAGCACCAGTGTCCTTGTTCATGTTGTGTTGAAGTAGAAGATCGGCAAGGTCGTCGCGGGAGCCTTGAGTCCATTCGTCGACCAGAAACTTCGGCGCCACAAGGTCGTTGCGCCTTCGCTTCGGTGCCACCATTCTTCGCAGCCGGGCTTTGGCGGCGTCACGAAGAAGTTCCTCGGATAGGATATGAAGTGGAGCGCTGGGTTGATTCGAGAAGCATATGCATGCAGCCTGCACCGGCAAGCCCACAACTCTGTAGCCTCGCGATTATATATAGCTGCATGCACAAATTAAGCTGTGGAAAACGAGACACGCGACGTGTCTTCATTCGACGCCGCTTGCCCGGCTTCGGTGCATTCTCAGGATCCTCAGCCTCGTCATCGCGCTGATCGTCTTGTTCGGCTTCAGGCACCGGGGCGGCAGTATCGCGGGTCTCGATCTCGCCGCTGGGGGCGACCTGTGCCCGATAGATGTACAATCATGAATGCATGCGTAGCCTATGCCAGGTTTGGGAACTGGGTTTGGCTTTTTGGGGATAGTCATTTGGGTGCATGCATGTGCATATACGGATCTCGCCTCTTGGGTCTGGGCGACCTCGCTCGGACTCGGCGTCAAACCCAGAGCAACAAGCTCAGCAGCCTGCAATAGACCACTGACATGTTATGCCATAGAGAACATGCGGTACATGGTTGACAGAAACAAGAAACAGCCCGCCGTGGCCGGCAATGTGTCTGCAATCGAAACGGCATCGTTGTCAGCAGTAGCTGGAGGAGCCTGATTTTGCAATGGGTTTTGTTGAAATAAGACCACAACACACGAAACATTACGCAATTATAAGTATATACGAGGCAATTGCACCGAGCCGCCTTTGAAGCATCTTTGCCCAAGTCGCCCGACAGTGCCTCAGGCACCGCAGCATTTTCTTGAGTACACTAGATAAAATGACATGGGTGTGGTCACTATACTCAGAAGAGACACCGCAATCTGCTGCAGTAAATCGTCTTCGTAGGCAGCAAGGGCTTCCGGCGTCGCATTCGCGAGGAAGTCATTGTCCACAGACATAACACCTGCGCCTAGAGTCGCGCAGCTCCATTGTCGGGACATCGTGAAACCGCGGGCCCTGCTGGTACCTGCACCAAACAGCCCACTCGAGCGAAACTGCTGCAATAAAGCTTTATAGTCAGCTGTCCCCAAGAACGTTCTTCCAGCGAGAATAGAATCCTGTGTCCTGTGCTTGACCATAAAAAGCAGAGCTCTTCCTGTCCTGTTTTCGCGGCTGCTAATGATCCCAGCAGGTTGTTCTGGCTCTCACAAAAGCCAACGAATTGCGCAAATTCCACTTTAGGGCCCAAGCTACAAAACCTACTTTTGGACTACGGGTAATTACGGGTTTCCGACGGGTAATTACGGGTTCCCGATGGGTTAATTACGGGTTCTGTTTTTTTAGGTTTTGGCGTAAAACCAGGTTTTTACCAGGTAGGATTACGGGTTCCTATGGGAAATTACGGGTTCCCGATGGGTTAATTATGGGTTCTGGTTGTGAAACCTTCTTTCTGCGCAGCCGGTTTGTCTTAAAACGCTAAGAGAACGCTAAAAACGCTTAAAAGAAGCTTCTAGAACTCATCCGAGGACTTGCCCCTGCACTCTGGGCCCCTTACGGATTTCTGCGGGCAGCCTTGCGGGGCCTTTCTGTCGCTTGGCAAGGAACATTTAAGACCTGTACAGGAAAGAGCTCCCGCCACTCTGGAGGGAGGCAGAGAGAGGTCCCACCCCGCAAGTATGCATATACTGCAGCAAGGTCAGCATGCTCAAACAATCCTGCAACCTCAGCCGATGTTACGTGCTGCGCAAACAAACTTCGTGCACACGGTACTTCGGCCGGCACTTCGGGGCACCCTCGTGCGCTTGCTTTTAAAGCAGGAAAGAGGTCAGCAACAACAGCGGCAAAGTCTTCAGGATATGTCCTTAGCTGGGAGCAGGCAAGTGTGTGCACACACGAACGATCCTATATAGGCCTCCGGATTCTACGGTGGATCAAATTACATACAACCCTGCCGACCCGCACAACCTATTGCTCGATCGAATATATCCTATGTGCACCCATAAACCTCAAACCCCAGGTCCCACTAGTGTGCAACTGGAAGCGTATGTACCCAAGCATGCCTATATAATGATAAGAATCTCGGTGCCCTTCAGGTCCTTGGTTCCGTTGTAGCACTTTTTGCCAGCGCTGTTTATGTAACGATATGTTGTGCTCACTCTCTTCCCCAGGCACTGGCCGCGGCTCTGGTGTGTTCCCCTGTCGATCTTGCGAATCTCCGGAGAGTTCGCATATGCGAACTGCCGCTTGGCACTCCTGGCTCCATAAGCCGACATCCACCAACTAACCCGGCTCACCTGGGTAGGCTGGGGCTATAGGCTGCTGGAATTAACTGGGAATTGGAGATTCCATTGTACATAATCACGATAACATTGTAGGCTGCACTCTGAACACAAGTTGTCTTCTGACGATTCCCTCGCTAAGATAGGGTCTCCCCGGGTAGTACAATTCGGCTTGTGGGTAATGGCTTCTTTGTTTTCTTCGGGCACATAGATCTTAAGCTTACAGGTTTGGGGGTTTGTGTTTGTTAGCACTTCACTGATACGTCATTGGCATCTAAACATAGTATCGGAATTAAGATTTATAATTAACTCACCTTTCAGGTCACTGATGAAAAAACATCCTACCTGACCCAACCAAACTGATGTAGATTCAACTTCCCGACCCGCCCAACGACTGGTGACCTGACTTCCAACGAATCATCTAGGACTTTCGTTCCCGCGGCATTCTAAGTCCCCTGCTGCAGCCATACTCCCATGCACTTCTGCTAGCTTGCACAAGACGTAGCGAAAGCATGGATAGTACTCCAGCGTAGACGAACCTGGCTGCTCCACGACCCAGCAGCCTTGGAGGGCTGTTGCCAGCAGAAGCAAGAGAGTTGTCCTGGGCCAGGATCCAGGAACCGATCGGAGTGGGCCACATCTTTTATGGATTGGGATTCAGGATCTCCGGGATTGTTTCGTCGAAATCGATTATATTTAATGTTCTGCTAAATTGCTGAGAATCCGCTCCAGCATCATATTAGCCTCAATCACTGAAGGCTTGGTTGGGTCACCAACGCTGCTGCACGGACAGCGCTTGCTGGTGCCTCTGTTCATGCTGGACCAGGAGCTGCACTTGATACCAAACCACGCAACGAACCCGGAGGCTCGGCAACGCAATAAGTAGATGATGCCAAGCCTCAGCAGCAATCTTTGCCGCACCAGGGCACACATCGAACAAGCAGTGCTGAAGCTGTGTTTCGTGCTCCAAGCAAGACACGTCTCTAATTCTCGCCTAGCAGCACGAACCCCGAAACAGAGTTCATGTCCATGAAATCAGAGTTTCCTAAATGGGCTCGTTCTTCATGATATTGAATATCGAACCTGCAGCCAGGGTTGCCACGTGCACGTACATGTGCTGTACACAGCGCAGTTCCAGCGAAGAACTCCAGCCAGGTGAAGTCCTGCACGGCACTAAAAGCAATCATTTAGAAGCTCAGTGGCTCAGTAGAATCAGTATGTGTGTGTGGGCATGCGACATGCGTGTGAGTGTATGACATGTGATGTAGTTGATTGCCGGCATGTCATTCTCGTGATTGAAATCAGATGCTGTGGATTCGCGACCAGCAAGCCAGAAAAATCACGGCCGAGCCTCTTTCATAGGATAGAGGTCCCCGCTTGTCCATATCGCCAGGAGGACAATGGCCACGAAGTCCTGGGATTTGGGAAGCTTGGTTGCACTATATGGGAAATATCTCATATCGGGATATAGACCATACGAGTCTCGACTAGTTATTCTTCCGAGGTTCCCGTGGAGCACCCAAAGCAAAGAGCCGATAGGTCAGTTCGTCCACTGAAACCATGTTTCGCCCAGAGCTCTTCAGCCCCCTAGCTTGCAAGCATACACGAAAACCTGTGATCCATTGGAAGCCAGGCAGGAACATGCAAAGGAGTATGCACAGCAGCAACCGGGATCAATCATGCGGTCAGTGCACCGAACAGATCTGTCAGGAGCAACTGCAGATTGGGGAAGCATGGTGGGAGGAGAAAAGCCGGGACAACAACTGCGACAGGCTGACTCCGCTGCTTGCTGATCCTCCGACGCACTCGGCGGGCGTACGACACGCCTCGAACGCCGCCTCGACGTGGCATGCCATCTTGGGCCTTGGCAAATCAGGTTGCTATCATGTATATTTAATTGCCCTGAGTGCAGCATCGCTTCAAGCAAGGACCACAGCACATGAGCTGTTCGAGCGTATGTGCATGCACATGTATGCTTGGAGTACACTTGAATTCTTCCACGATGAAGCCGGTCCTCTTTTTTTGAATCGCGCCAGACCACTTCAGCGACACGTCAACCCCGTATGGTTGATCTACCCCGCTCCATTCGCCCTGTGACACGAGATGGTTTTAAGTAGGTTCTGAATCTGTATCGGTTATATTGCAAACTAAGACCCTAGTTGCTTGAAGGGCTTCTGTTGCGGGTGTGCAACCATTCTAGCGGGCATGCGCTACCCCTGCACAGCTGGAGCTGTGCATAGCACGAATCCACTTGACAGCTCTAGACTGAAGCCCCTTGGATCAAAAGTTGCCGCATCTTTTGCAGCATAAGAACTTTCAAACGAATCAGCGCTGAGTGCGCCAGTGTTCGATGTGTTCGACATCCTTCAAGGCGATATAGCCCTGCGCCTTCAGCGCCCGGTATCGATCGACGATCTCCGGCGTGTGCTGCTGGTGCGGCAGGCCAGCCTGGTAGAGCTTGTCGCAGTAATGCGCCTGGAGCAGAAGATTTTTGCAGGATTCAGGGCCCAGGGCTTTAGGGCTTTAAGGTTTAAGGGCTTATATAGCGTTTAGGGCATTTCGGATTTGTGTTGCTTATCGGGATCTATAAGGGCTTATCTTCATATAAACTATATAGGTCAAACAAAGTCTTCATAAGCATTGATTTCCACATCTTCCGAAAGATCATTGCTGAGTGGCCAAACAGATAGCCGCCGCAGCAGAGACAAGGAAGCCGTCGGGGGTTTGGGCGAAACCAAAGGATCCGAGGTTCATCTTCCTGCCGTCTCCCTGTAGCTCCCGCAAAAACACTCCGACGCCCTTGCGGACTTTCGAATAATACACATCATAGGTGCAGGATTCATAGTAAGGAAGCTCCTGCCGGAGCTCAGCCCGCAAGTCGGTGGCATTCTTCTCGAATCCATAAGCCGTGGCAAAGTAGACCATGTACTCGTAGTCATCCGGGTCGCTTTTGGCCAGTGCATCGGCCACATATGTGCAACTGGCCTTGGCACCCTTGCCTTTGCCCTTCTTGACCGCTGTCACATTCTTGTCGTTGTCGGCTGCAATCTTGCCCTTCGGCTTGTTGTTGCGCTTGGGTGCCGTGCTGCTGTCAGCCTCGCTGGCTGCTTTCTTCTTGTGCTTCGTCGGCTCGGAATCATCTTCGGCTGCACGGCCCGCCTTCGATTTAGCCTTGGCCTTGGCCTTTGATTTCGGCAAGGCCTTCGCCTGTGATTTTGCTTTGGCCTTTGGCTGTCGCTTGGGTACCGCCGGCTCAACCTCCTCGCCCATTGGATCGTCATCGTCGCCATGCTCATCGTCATCGTCACCGCTCAGAGCCGGCGGCATGTCACGATCCTCCTCGGCTGCTGCCTTGGAGGGAAAGCGCACCCAGTAATCATCCGGATCCTCGGGTTCCTCGGCCTCCTCGGGTTCCTCGGCCTCCCATTGTGCCACTCTCGACCCCCTCTTCTTCAATCGTCTGCTGCGGCCACGACTCAATCGCTTACCCTTGTCCTTCGCCACGGCCTTGGCCTTTGCATTGGCGGCCTTTTTCTCCTTGTTCGCATCCTTCTTGGCCTTGCGAAGGCCAAGCTGAGCACGACGACCAAACACCTGACATAGGGAGAAACTTCGATAATTATGAGAAATGAAATATAATTCGAGAACTCGTCGGATGAATAATGGAGGCCCCAAAGAGTCGCGAACCGTGCAGACGAGAAAGACCTAAGTGAAGTATATAATATAGTGTTTAATTCAAGATTCATGTAATCCCCAGCTAATCTATCCCTCCCTCTCATACATCGATCCCCTGTATCTCTCGCGGCCAGGCCTCGGCTGGCGGCTCCTCTTCGGCTTCGGCGTCTTCGGTCGGCTCTTCTGCTGGCTCTTCGGCTGGCTCTTCGGCTGGCTCTTCGGTTGGCTCTTCGGTTGGCTCTCCGGTTGGCTCTTCGGTTGGCTCTTCGGTTGGCTCTTCGGCTGGCTTGTGTTGCTCAGTGCCATTGTCATCGACTTCGGGTTCGGACTCAATCTCTTGCTTCACGGGTCGCATGAGGCTAGCATTGACATCGTACTTGTCGTGAGGAGAACGACAAACTGCCCCAACGACGGTAGCAGGGGGAGATAAACACAAATTTTCAGAGCTTCCGGCCACACTAGAAGCAGGGGTCGTCGTGACAGTCCGGGGAGTCTCTGGGCAATTCTTCTCGGGGCGCTTCGGATGGTTGGCTTGAAAGAGAGCACGCTTGGTGGTTGTGGAAAGCCCGCTTGGGGATCTCATTGGAGCTCGGTCCCACTCAAGGCTCGCCGCAGCTGGATCGAAAGCCTGCGTGTCCACTTCGTCCGGGTTGCTGCGATGAGGAGCAGCAGGTGCCCCTGGCAAAGTTAGATAGTTAAAATAACATGCGAAAGACTCAGCATAGCTAACATGAAGACGTTCTCTGGCATGCGACCTTGGAAGCATACTAAATGTCATGGTGAATGTGCTCTACTATATCATACGAGAAATGACTCTGCAACTAGCATGTAAAGGCTGCTCAGGCCTCCGGACACTGGAGGCACAGGGTCTCCATTGTACTTGGCCCGCTTGGCTTGGATCCTTACCAAACCGATGTGCAGACATGTGATGTGATGTGTGCTGATTGATATTCCAAGTTTATGATGCTACGTATTGGATGCTAGCATACTGTAGAAATTGCGAACGGAATCGATTCAGCGAAAGAACAGTTGGTGCAGATTTTTGCATGCCAAGCGACCTAGCCAGCTCCTTCTGAAGCAGCTCTAGGCGAAAGCGCTTCGTCGAGGATGCCGGTGAACCTGAGATAGGTTATGGTAGGAACACGGGGACCAACCCACCAAGCATATCAACTCTAAGCGAAGCCATGCACACACAGTTCGACCAAAGTAGCTTGAACCAACAGTAGAGGCCGGACTCGGGGCCATGATGACATCAGCTGATTCGCTTGGGGTGCCACTTGCTGGAGGGGTCAAAGTTGCCGGGCCACTTGCTGGAGGGGTCAAAGTTGCAGGACCACTTGCTGGAGGTGGGGTCAAAGTTGCACGACCACTTGCAGGTGGGGTCAAAGTTGCATGACCACTTGCCAAAGCAGGTGGGCTCGGGGTCTCAGGAACAATCGCTGGCAACGGGCTCCTGACTTCGTCTACCGGTCGCTCGATCCCAACCACTGTGGATGGAACTGGAGTCTCAACAGAAGCTGCCGGTGGGGCTGCTGGTGGAAGATCAGATTCATCCTCTGCCTCCCATGTCATGCATCTCCCTTTAGAGACCATCAAACGAATCTACGGCGCTAAGCCTTAAGCAACCTGATCGTATGCCCCAGGCCGCCTCTGCCATCGATGCTGGATCGCCGTCTTCATCAGGCTGTTGCTGTGCACGGAGCTGATCCACAAAATCCTGGCAGGGACGGTTATCTAAGGGTAATCTACAATGTACAACATGCAGGTAAAGCCTGAGGAACTCCTATATGGCCATATATGGTATCGATGATCAGGATATTGATTTATAAGCTGCAAGTTGTCCATGTGTGATCCTCGAAAGCCAAAGTCCAACAGGCTTCCTAGCAAACCGAAGCGCCCAGCCGATCGATCCCAAAGTAAGCCTCAGATCGAAACCTTCCCAAATATCCCTGTTAAGCCGTGCATGCATGTAGCATGATGCACTACTACAATTTTGTTCGGCCAAGCTAAACTATTGCGGAAGCACCGCGAATCAACCCCTAAAGGAAAGCACCAAATGGCAACCCTAAATCAATCGATCTATTCTATTTAGGCCTTGATATTTCCTTTATTTCCATGCAAACATAACTCGAAGACACCCTGAACGCACCAGTATGCCCGCAACACGCTCTCGTAGAACCCCGCAGCTGTGGCCCGACGCTACTAGCTATAAATTATACATCTTTTGAGCCCTCGATCAGAGTATAGCCTCGCACTACAATCCGCTGCGCAAAATATGCGCAGCTCAGAACACCTATAGACCCCACAGACAACGTGCATGTAGCTGCCGCCCAGACCTGGAGGTCTGGCCGCACAATCAAACATAGATCTTGAAAGGTCGAGTCCTGGGATGAATTTCAAAGGCAGGTTTGAGGGAGATCAAGGTTCATAGAGACTGCGGGCTCATAGGCTTAACTAGGTATGCAGGGTTTATATAATATAGGAGGAATGCGCATATGAAAAAATTCGGAAAGATGTTATGAGAACCGAGCTGCCATGCTCACCAACTTTTTCTGAGCCTTCATCTTAACGAAGACAACCATTCGTCTACAGAACCACGCGCTGTCGTCGATCTGAGAATCCGTAACATCCCGGGAGTGCATATCGTAAAATTTCTTCACTTGCGCACGTAGGCCGTCCACAGCTGGCAACTGCAAGCCTCTTGTAAGACTAAGCCTCACCAGCAGTGGCACCACTATTGAAGAGTTCAAGGAAGCAACGCGATTCGAGGGGTCTGTTCCTAGGGAAATATCCTCTAGAAGTCCCCCGCCCCGAACGCGGCCACGAACATCGTCCAAATTATCCCACTCTTCCGCCAAGCCATCAGTTGTATAGCCGGCAGCCATGATCGATGTCACGATCGATAACTACTGCACACTCTCGAGCTTTAGAAGCTGCAATATACGTATGCACTCGATCAAAATATGGCCCGACGCTTCAAAGAATCAATTCTGCGCAGGCTGATGGGGCCCGCACCGTTGGGCAGCCATCGATCTGCGCAAGAAAAGTTGCGCTGCGAGCCGTGTGGCTCTGTCCTCCTCCCTGTTGAATGCAACGACAACCCCTTCAAAAGACCCCTATGACCCCTTCAAGCATATTAAACCCCTATACAATCCTTCCAAATCACAAAGATTATCCGAAAATCAGGGAATATAGCCGGAAACCAGGTTTTCAGCCAGAAACCAAGTTCTGAAGATAATCCCTCTTGAAACAGGGTTTCAATGTTCGAACCTACTTTTTTTTAGGTTGCGGACGCTTAAGGTATATATACAGTTCTCTCAGAAGGCCGTCAAACAACAGTGTCTACGGCTGCTTGGGGATACTAGCTTGGGGCTTGTGGCTTAGGTTTTCAGGTTCAGTTACGTGTGTTTCTGCATGTCGGGTTCCATGATCTTGGTCGCTGTGACTCCTACGGTTGATGATATAAATCCTGCATTACCCATAATAAAGAATATGCCATAATTCCCATAGTTTAGGGTCCTTAAGGTCATGCAGGATTTGTATCATCAACCGTAGGTATCGCTTGTTCTGCTGACCACAAGGCAAGGTTTCGGGCTTGGGGCCAGTTTAGTGTGCCCCAGGCTGCTGCAACCTGAAGGGTCGCTTGGAACCCCAAAACCCCGAACCCTCACACTCCATTCTTGCAAGCCCGTTAACCCTAAACTCCAAGAGAACCCCATACCCTAACCCTAAACCCGAAACCCGAAACCCTAAAACCCAAAAAAGCCCTCAAACCCAAACCGCAAGCCCAATGCCTTGATCCACACGCTCCTTTCTTCCACTCGCTGGGCTTTGGATCGAGCTCTGGTCGCCTGGCGGAGCAATCGAGTGTGAGTGGAAAACGAAAGGCTTAACAATTGGGATGGGGTTCTGGGAGGAGAAAATTTGCAAACGAGACCGTAAGGGGGCGTTGATACTAGACATTCTGACCCCATCTTTTGTAGCCTCTTCTAGGCTAACTACCCAAGTCACAAAGCAGCAGCAACAGCAGCGGCACTAGTGGCTCTGTGCGCGCGCCTCACAAGTCCCATGCGACTTGTACGAGCGAAAGAAACACTAGCAGTTACTGTGCTTTCTATCCTCACCTAGCTTGTCTCCGGCCGATGCTGTGTCGTGTTCTCACAGTTATTAAGAATGCACAGAACTCTACTGTCCAGCGAACTCTACTGTCCAGCGTGGCGCACAGGCTTACTCGCAGTGCTGCATTGTTGCTCGCTGTGCTTTGCTCTGTCACAACCTGCGACGTCGCCTGTGCATTCTGCCTTTCAGCATACACAACCCTGGGGTGTGCAAGGTCCTCCAGCTCACTCCTTTCCATCCTGACATGTCCAAACAAAGGCCTACACAACCCGGCCAACTGAACAAGAATGCAGCAGCCCGCACTGCCACCGTTGTAACCTTGAGACCATACACATGAAACTTCGTGTTACACGCCAAATCCTGAACCCTTACCACTTAAGGGTCCTTTGGAATTCTATAGTGATGTCCCCCTCAACGGTGAACCCTGAACCGTGGCCCATACCCACAACCCACAGCCCAAAAATCTGCGAATTCATCCTACACACCCAGAGACTCCAATATCCCTTAATTAAGGAATGTACCTTAAATTATAATAGGATCCCTGATATGATTTAAGGAATATTCCTTAATTAAGCGATATTGGAGTCTCTGGGCATTCGGGGCCTTCACTCGATTCCGCACAGCTCATGCTCAGTCCGAGAGCCAATAGGGCTTTGCTAGTGGATTGGACCAGGTGACCTAGGATACACAGTAACCTAAGAATGAAAAGGCCTCTCTTTTTGGTATTGGGTAACTTGTTAAGGAACCTAGGACTACAAAAAGGGAAAAAGGGTACTACTGGGCATCCTAGGGACTGATCTACCCCTAACAAACCTCACTGAGACCTGAATTTGGAGAGCATGCTCCCGAAACCTCTAAACTCTGAAACCAGAGGCCCTGACAGCCCTAGGCCCAAGTCCCATTCATCTCTGAAACTGGCACCCCAGAAAGCCCGAAACCGTAAACTCCAACACTAGAAACACTGAAAGCCTCTACACCCTAAGCCCTGAAGCACAACCAGAAACCCTGAACGCCTACAGGCCTAAACCCTCCCTACACTGCCAAGGCAAAAGACATCTCAACCCTAAACTCTGAGCCCTAAGCCCTAAACCCAAAACCCTGAACCTCGAAACCACAAGCCCTGACCAGAAGCCCCCTGCCTCCTGCTTGACGTCTTCAGTGTGCTCCCTGCTTTGGCTTTGGGTTTGGGTTTAGTTGGGTTTAGGGTTTAGGGTTTAGGGTTTAGGGGTTTAGGGTTTAGGGTTTAGGGTTTAGGGTTTAGGGTAGGGTATACGGTTTGGGTTTAAGGGATGTTGGCTCCGGGCTTTGGCTCAGAGTTTGGGGGTTTGGGCTTTGGCCCGGACTTCACAATTTTAGGTTTGCGGCTCGGGGAATACCCAAGGCTGAGTAGTAGTTCTCTAAATTTAGGGTGCCGTTGAAGGGTCCTTTAAAGGAATCTACATTGGTTTGCATAACGGCTTCTATAAGGGTACTATATGGGTAGTTAGTTAGCGATGTTCCTTAAGGCCTTAGGGCTCTGTATTCCCATGCTACTACAACATGCCGCAGAACCCTGCTCTAATCGTGACGGCCCCTTGATTAACTCCCACAGCCCCCTATTTGCCCTAAACCCTAAACCTGAAACCCCAACTCGGGAAAAGAAGGGCTCCTTTGGTCTGGGGGAAAAAGAGGGGCTGGTTGGTCCCGTTTAACAAAGCAAACGACAAGAACGCGCAGCAAAACTGCAGAGGTTTTTCCGCCCCGTACGAGATCCTAGGAGAATCGAAGGCTCCGTTGGGATTATAGGGGAGTTTCCGAAAATTAGGGGTACGTATTTCGGGCTCCTTATAATGAGGATCCTACTGTTAAGAGTGCTACATTAGGGTCCCCTATTTTCGGAAACTCCCAAAGAGGTGGAAAACCAACCCCTAAAGTATTGAAGGCGACCCTACTCAGACTACTGGGGCTACTGGGGG
Organism: Symbiodinium sp. CCMP2592; assembly: GCA_905221615.1. Lineage (NCBI taxonomy): Eukaryota > Dinophyceae > Suessiales > Symbiodiniaceae > Symbiodinium > Symbiodinium sp. CCMP2592. The sequence continues at coordinate 423,287 of CAJNDT010001001.1, forward strand.
GCTGCCTACAAGCGCTGACATGTTGCTCTTTGCTAGATCCGCTGGCCGCAGCTCGTCAAAAACGCTGCGTTGCACGCACGAAACATCCGTGAATTCTATGGGCCACGCTGGAACCGCCTAAGACTCAAGACAGAAGCCGAATTTCAGCCAAAGCCTTCTGTTCTCAATCCCAAAGCCTCCTCACACAAAACCCCACAAAACCCTGCGGCTGTTCCACGCCTGGCATCCGCCTTCGGGGAATTCCAGGAAGCTTGGAGGCTTTGGGTCGATTTTGCAGGCTGAGGGCTTTAGGTCACGGGGTTTAGGGTTTAGGGTTTAGGGGTTTAGGGTTTAGGGTTTAGGGTTTCGGGTTTAGGGTTTCGGGTTTAGGGTTTAGGGTTTAGGGTTTCGGGTTTAGGGTTGAGGGTTTAGGGGTTTAGGGTTTAGGGTGCGGTGAAGGGTTCATGGCTGGGGAAAATGTCCAGATCTTTGCATGGAACATTTCGAGATATCTTGCTTGCACCTTATGTTTCATACATTCTGAGATTGCGTTGTGAAGGCTGTTAATTATGACGACGACGGCCACCTCATTCTTGCAGGTGTGAGGATTCCGAGGTGACTACTTCTGTCTGACCATTGTTGTAGCCATCCGTCGGAGTGTGAGGAGTGCACTGATTGCACCTTGATAACCAGCTGAGGATATGAGGCGTGGGATCAGCGGCTCACATCTCATGTGCTTGCTCACTTGGGTACCGCCTGGCATCCACAGTAGTCATGAAACTTTTAACCCTACGAAGTTTAACCCCCGGTGCCTGAATCATGATGTCTTTTACGGCTCCAACACATCAAGTTCCGAAATGTTGAAATAAGCCTGAGTCATGTTCTGCCTTTGCTGGCAGTTCTTCCGATTGATTCTGTTCGAGTTCTACGCAGCTCATTCCGATACGAATCTATGGGTCTCAAGCAGACAATTGGCCTTCCGACACGATTGACGTAAGGTGCTTGGGGTCCCTAATATTCCCTAAACCCTAAACCTTCAAATTTCGTAAAACCGTAACCTTGTGTTGTCTACGTTCTTGGGGGGGGTGTTGGGTGGTCTTAAACCAAATTAAACATTGAGGTTGAGGGTTAAGGGCTTCAGAGGCCCGAGCTCTGGGAACCTGAGTTTACATACATATGCATGCGTACATGTATGTGTGTGTATGTATGTGTGTGTATGTATGTATGTATATTTATGTATGTATGTATATTTATGTATACTTATGTATGTATGTATGTATGTATGTATGTATGTAATAATGTATGTATGTATGTATGTATGTATGTATGTAACATGTATGTAACATGTATGTAATGCATACACACATACAGCGGTAGTTTGCTGTACCGGACCTGTCAAGGATTCTAGCAGAAGCACCCTGGAACCCTGTAGCCTTAAACCTGAAGCCCGACGCAACATACTTCACTCATGCAGCTAAGTCTCCAAAAACTAGGATCGTTTTGGGGTCCTTCATAATTAAAGTGACGGACTCTGTTGGATACCCTCCAGGACAAACTAATTTAGAAAGTACCGATATCCCTTCAGGCCACACCCTGCACGCTGAACCCCAAGCTCGAAAAGGTGCACCCTACTTGGAGGTTCATGGGCAGTTATAAGTAGGTTTATAAGTAGGATAACTATGGTTACAACCTACAGAAGGGGACTCATAAACCCCACTTATAACTACCCATGAACCTCCAAGTAGAGACTAAGCCCGAAACCTTAGACCTCGAATCCTCAACCCGAAACACGAAGTCTTTTTTTGCGTCAGTCGAAGCAAGACGTCATGCCGCACCTCGGCCCAAGACAAACCATGCAGCTTGTGAGTTTAGACGTACACGGTTGCTTAAGGGTTGCAAAGTTGTAATGTAGGGGGAAAACTGGGAGTCTCCAGCCTAGAGCCAAGGGACAGTGCTTAGAAAGTGGAATTCGCAATTCGTCTTCATGGGGTACAGTCCAAATTTGGGCTGACATCTCGCACGACCATTCAAAGACCAAGCTAAAATTTATACTCATGTGCATCTACACACAGCAGAGCATGTCAAACAGAACATGAACGTAGCGTGACAACGCATGGCGCACAGGACATCCCGCACAACTATGCCGAGTTATGCCATACAAAATTGCCTAACATATTCAGTACTGAAGGGCCATGCACTAATGACATAACTCATACAGAGGGAGCTTGCCCACGAACACATGTACTGTGATCCTGCAATGTGATGTAGTGTAACGTACTGTAACGGTTTGTAACGTCATGTCATTCAACCACCAACGTACGCACAGTAACGCATCGTAAAAGAAAGCGGTGAAATGTAACGCAAACTGTAACGAAGAAATGTCCCTGGCTAAACGTTTAGTCCTGAAAACCTGGGCCGTGAAGACCTATAAAGCCTTTGAAAAATACTTGTAGGTAAGATCCTCTTAAGCCCAATAAGAGCAAACGTAAACTGTCGCACAGCCCTACCTGCCAAGACCCCCGGGAGGATCCAAAAAGTAGATCCCTTTATGGGGGTTCCTATAAAGTACCGTTAGTAGTACAGGGCCCCAAATTAGCGGATCTACTTGCTAGATCCTCCCGGGATTCTGGGCGATAGACCCCTGATCCTCTAAACCCTGCAACCCCCGAGGACCACATCGGGCAAGTAGCCCCAGAGCACGTACAGCGAAGCCCTCAGAATCCCCACACATCTCATCCCCAGGCGCCTTGAAAGGCCTAAACAGAAATAGAAGCCTCAGAGAGGTAACGGTAGTCTGATGCAGGGGCCTCAATAGATAGAATAGGGTTTTGGGATATATTATCCCACACATCCCCACACCTTTTCGACCTTTGAGCCTCAGCACCTGCGTGCACGTCCTGAGAAATACCTGCAACCTGAAACCTTGGACCCCCGAGACCCTAAACCATAAAACCCCTAAACCCTAGACCCCTAATCCCTGAACCCCTAAGCCCTAAACCTGAGGCCCTAAATCCTGAACCCTGCCAGGGCGCAGTTCGCCACGGAGGGGCGCTGGGAGCGCCACAGCGGGGAGTTCCGGGGACTGCTCCTGGAGCCAGCCTCCATGTTTGTGAAATTAGGGTTTAGGGTTTTTGGTTGAGGGTTTAGGGTTTAAGGTTTAGGGTTTGTTTATTCAGATTGGTCATTGGTCATGGTAAATATCATTGTTGTGAGATGTTTCTGGGCCAAGTAGGTTTTTCAAAATTGGCGGTTTCTGGTTTGCTCGAGTGTTTGTGTTATGAGATTAATATTTATGTTGTTTTTCGCATGATTATGATTGTGCCTGTTATTGTTGCTACCATGATTTAGTCCGTGATAGACCCTTATCAGGTTAGGGGTAAAGCCCCTTATCCCCTCCCCTTTTACTCCCCCTTAAGATCCATATGATACTCTTCCCAGCCCTGAACCCTAAACCCTAAAGCTCGCCGGCACCTTCAAGTGCTGAGAAGAGCACGCGGTTGTTGTGGGCCTAGCCGAATGGTCAATTTCCCGGATGCGATTTTGAGACAAATAGCAAAGAGTTCCAAATAGCAGAGAGTTCTAAAGGTTTGTGAATGAGGTTCTATAGAGCTTTGACAAGGACCGAAAAAAAAAATCTACGGCTTGGAACCGGAGGGTGAAGGGATTTTGGGGTGAGCTACGGCTTTTGGCTGCAGTGTTATAGAGTATAGGATATAGGTCAGGGGTTCAAGGTCACAGGGTGTAGAGTTACTGGTTATAAGGTTATAGGGTTTCGGGTTCCATGTAGTACAATGTAGTGTTTACGCAAATACGGGCTTGAGTATGGACTGTTGAAACAAAAGTTTGGCTTCGGCGAACGAAGCCAGCCCTTCAAAACCGGACAAAGCTTAAACCGCAAAGCTGAACAAGACTCATCAGGAACCGAAGCGGACGTTCTCTGAATTGGAGCCCCTTCCTTCCTATAGGAGTGACACCTTTAGGGAACAAAAGAAACAACCTCAACTTAAACAACTACGTACAGGATACATGAGCCAATACTGTCGATGCTACTGGGAAACCCGCAACTGCATGGTCTTCCAAATACGGACCCGGGGCTCCGTCTGCCCGAAATACAATGTCCATTCGAGCCCGAGGGGCAACCACAGGGAAATTTTCCTCGCTGAACTGTTCGCTGAAAGCGTCTGTGTCAGCGGCAATCCTTTCTAAGGGTGTCAGGGCGCACGAAAGTTTAAGTCTGGAAGCTGGGATGCTAAGGGCCTTTGAGGGAATACGGTTTTATGCCTAGGTTTTAGGGTCCAAGAGTTTAGGATTAGGAATTAAGATCTTCAAGCGAGGTTTGAAAACGGCAGCCTAGCCGGATTTCGTTTGTGCTCAGCTACTGCAACCTGGCCGTTTCCGAAGTAGGGACCTCTAATATAGTACCCTAAGGGAGGCCGCGACGGGTCGTTGAAGGTGCTGCTCCTGCGGGCAAGACATTCGCTCGAGTTGTCTTTGTTAGTTCGTCAAAACGAACTGAATCGGGGTAGTCTTCCTCCTGCGCCGTCTCCGGACGCACCTCCTCCCAGCCGTCCCTCAGTGCATGATGTCGTCTCTTGGCAGCAATACTCCATTACATGGGGACGCGTATACAGAACCCGCCTCGAGTCCTCTGCGGACTCTGGCCTTTTCTTCTTGGCGGCCTGCCGGAATGCAATCATATTTACGTGCCAGAGCCGCGCCACCGACGTCTCGCGCCTTCTTCGCAGGGTCGCCCATTTTCTTAGCGGCCTGCCGCGGTGTAATCACGAGTGGAAACACAGCGCCACCTGCATCTCGCACCTTCCTCGCTGGCTCGCCAACGCCGGCCAAGAACCCCGGCGCTGTCCAGACCAACTTCCGCCAATGAACCAATGCTTGCCTGGAGCAGTGTGCTGATCCCCGAAGCCCACAAAAAAAGCCTGAAATCGCAGGAGTTCGGGAATAGCGCGCCTCGTAAAGCCAGCCTCCGCTGCGAAGGATTCGACGGAAGTACTCAAGAGAGCGTCCGACTCATTTGCCCACGGTCAACAACACCAGCGGCTTCGCCAGGCAGGGCACCAACCCCGGCAGCTTCGCCAGCATCGTCATCCACATCGTCAGCCGCTGACTATCTAATAGGATAGCTCGCACGCAAACGAGCGAAAGCTTGTGTCAACAAGTCCGGCAGTGGACCTCCGTTTCGTGACTCGGACGAAGAGCCACCTTCAAGACGGGCATGACAATTCGGTCTGGCCAATTTCCCGAAGTCTGGGTCGGTTGAAGTGAAACAGGAAAAGCCTGCACAGAAAATACGGTGCTTCAGTGAGCACAAGCATATGATACAAGTCTATGTACAGGCATCCAGCAACTGTACGCAGCGAAGCGTCGCAGGTTGAAGTCGAAAACGGTCGTTTACGCGTCAACAGATAATGCACAGATGGTCTGAAGAAGCTCCTTCAAGTTCTGTGCTACACCAATGTAGTTGTCACCGGCATCAATGAGATGCCCACTGCAAGAATTGGCGAATGAACCAAAGTCATTCAAAACCATGAAAGCATTTAACACAGTAGCCATTTTTACACATGAGGGTTCCGGGAATGACCCAATGTTTGTCAGCATTTTCCCATGCAGCAATCAAGCCCTTCCACCTCGCCGGGAGTTGGCTGCGGTTCTTTGCATGTCTGAGGCACGAGTCCAGCTTCTCAAACATGTTCTCACGCTTGACAGGCTTTGCTTCATCCTTCAACTTTTGCATTTCAAAGATTGCAACAGGAGGATGCACACTACCAAAATCGACACGGAAAACAAGGGAACGAACCTTTTCCGAAATTCTAGCAGTCTCAGCCTTAAAGCCCAGAAGCTGCTCGTGACTGCACTGACTTGCGCAGGGCTTGCGCCAGCTCACGGGGCTGACAGACAGGTCGTACGAAGCAGGGCATTTCACACATCGAAACTTGCCAGCACGCCATTCAGGCTTCAAGACATGATGACTTTGAGATGGGGCATTTTTCAAGGCGCTTTCAACCGAATTTAACACTTGAGTCCAACGGTTCAAGACACCTTGCAGGCGAACTCGCGCTTGAGGTTCAAGTAGCTGCTTCAAGGAGTCCTGCGTTTGAGCAAGGAGCGTGTCCAGCGGCACAGGTTCCAGGCCCGCAGCCTTGACATCAGCTGGCACACCAATGACAGAAGATTGCTGCAGCAGTGCACACTGCCATCTCAGAAGTGACGTTTTGGAACCGAAACGAGTTCCGAGTTCGCTTCGCAAGAAGTTTGGCTTCACTGTCTTGCAAATGGCAGCTACACACAGCAGGGAGCTTAGGCCACACCTCCGACACTTCAACAACCCACTTACGTGTGATACGGGGCCTATCAATACTAATCCGAGCCATGATGGTATCAAGCATGTCAAGAATGTTAGTGCCAGCAGGCGTCATATCACAGGTAAACGAAGCACACAACATGCACTCTTGAGGGAGCGAAATATGCCATTCCTCAAGGACATCATTGTCCTGCAAATTGCCATCGCCGTCAGCCTGATGGAGGCAATCATTCAACAACTTCACGCTAAGCACGCGAAGCTTCCTAATCAGTTGTGCCCAAGCGCCGCGCCCCGTACAGCTTTCTGCATGCAAACCTCCTTGTGACAAGAAGAGTGCCGTCACCTCTCCCAGACCAGTTCCGATGGTCCGTTCCCGGCTCAGCATGGCGCCAGTGGGTCCAAAAGTGACAAACTAGACACCAATCTCTCAAGGATGATCCCCATTGCCCTAGTTGACCCTTAGTCTCCGGGGGACGCCAATACAAATCAAGATAACTTAAACCATTATTGCAAGCATGTCTGGCAGGCAACAAGGCGATAACAGCCGGCTCTGCGTGCTGGGTACCCTCCGTAAAATTCGGTTCCACAGAAGCTTCAGAAGTACATGCATGGAAATCTTCGAGTCTTTCAACTTGCATCCATGCAGACACCACTTGGCTCGCAAACACTTGCACACGTGGCCACAACGTCTGCAGCAGATTAGGCATATCACTCGTGCACACTAAAAAATGCACCGCACACGGTGGCGACGCACGACGATAATGCATGTAAGACGGCCACTGGTCACGAATGCTCGAGAACAAGGGACACTGCCACATGATGTGGTGCGAGTCACCAAAGTCATGGTCACACAGTCGGCAATGCGGTGTTTCAGCAAGATGCATGAGATGCGGTCTGTAAGGCGTCGGATGTGCATTAGTGAGGGTGCGACAAATGCTAGTTAATGTGTGCTTCTCATGGACAGGAGAACCATTGCCAGTGTGAACAGCGTGCTGCTGGCGCGCGACACTAACAGTAGCCTTCAAATTCACACGCTCAATTCCACTCCATTTCGGACTTTGAGTGGCAAACTGTTGAATGACGCAAGCACACATCTTTTCACGAATGATATGGTGCAGCTTGCCTCTGGCTCGTCCTGTCAAGTCAGCCAAAACAGGCCCTGAAAGCTCGCGTGTGGCTTGTGTGCCCTGTTCCGCAACTGCGGAGCCGACCGGACCTCCTTCGGTCGGAGCTTCAGCTATCTTTCAAACTCGTGGACTCCGTGCGACAGGCGACGCTGCGCCCTGCGCGCCGGCTTCTTGCCGCGCGCTTCCTCAAGCTCCTTCTCGAGCGTGTCCAGCTCCTGTCACTGTAGTCAACATCTAGGGGGCCGTGTATCGGTCAGACATCATAATGGCCTCGTGCAGAGGCTGGCGGTCGTCCGCCCTGGCCTTGAGTCGCTTGCGAAAGTCCTGCTTCCTAGTGTTCTCCTGCCGTGCAGATAGCAAAGGCGTCGTCTCTTCCGGTCAGTCGTCCCTGCGCCTTGTCCCGCAGGTCCGCAAGTTTGCGAGCAGCCTCGGCCGGTGTGTTGTATACGTCGAGGCAGAAGCGCGTGCGCGACTTCCCGCTCTCCGGGCCTCAGAGTCCGAGTCCTCCTTGTTCTTAAGCTCTTTTCGCCGGTCCCGCCGACGCTTATTCTCGGACCTCTTGCGGCTCGTTTTGGCCTGGGCGCCATCGGACTTCGTCAAGGCTACCGCTAATACTAGCTGACGGTGCAGCAACAGCCTCGAGCGGCTTGGCGTGCTCGGCCAGCTTCTTCTCCACTTCCTCAGCCTTTTTCTTCGTGTCGGCCTTCGCCTCGGCGTGCAGAACGAGACGCAATTCCGCGCCAACTGTATCCCAGCGGTCACCACGCTTTCGCCTTCCCCTTCGCCTTGGCGTCAGCCTTGCCGGCTTTCGACGCCTCCGGGCTGTGTTCGGCCGGCATCAGTCGTCACTGCGCAGTCCTCCGATCCCGGCCTTGGCCTTGCCCTCCTCGTGGTTCTTCACTTTCAGTAGAAGCCACGCCTTGCAGTGTGAAAGACGCTCGCTCGCACACATTCGAGCTCGTGGCACTTGACTTAATGCCTTCGGGCCTTGACGGCCTCGCGGTGCGCGTACACCGCCTGCCACTGGACGTCCAGGTTGCGGACCTTGTGACACTCGAGTCAAGGAGCTCCATCCTTGCTGGTGTGTGTGTGCGCGTGTCATGCACCTATGCACCGTCTTTCAGGTCGGCAGCTGAGCCTTTTCGGAGTGCCTTCGTTCTCAAAACAATTAAGTACCCCTTGTTTTCGGAAACCCCCACCTATCTTAGTAAAACCCAATGAAATAGAACATGTTTGAAACCCCTCTTTTGGTAGGTACGGTAAGGAGGGAGCTTAGTTTCCTGTGGAGGATTGTTTACAGGGCCTCATCGACAGGTTTGGCAGCTGCTGGGTTTCACTGGTGCTGTGGATGAGGGTTTAGGGCTCAGGGTCTGTGGCGTTGAGAAACTAGCCTTCGCGGCGCGTCCCGAGTTCCGGGTTCAGACCTGACACCTACCTGCCTAGACCCCCTAAACCCTAAACCCTGGATACGGACCCAGGTGTTCCTGTTAGGGCTCCTCTTCGAGTTCCACAATCGGGGCTTAAGGGTTCCTTTAACGGTTCCTTTCCAGGGTTCCGATTTATGGGAGGTTTCAGGTTTTTGGGTTTGTTTCAGTGTCCAGTTGTGTGGTTGTCAACAATAGGGTCCCTTTTTGGGTCCCTATTATAGTACGGCACCTATTATTTCGGGTGCCCAAAAGGGGACCCTAATGTTGACAACCACCCAGTTAAAAAGAGTGTACGACGGGCGGCTCAGGGTTATGGTTGGTCCCCGCACGTGTCCAAGCCCCAGGTGCATACAGACCTCGACTAACCCCAATGGAAATCGAAGGATACCTGTAACCTTGCTCAAACAGGCGCATACCTATAACGAGAAAGCTGCGGTCTGATATGTGATAAGTAGTACAGCAATGCAACAATGTCCCCCCACACACAGCCCCTACATATTCTCTAATGCTATACACCGCACCAAACCCCAACCTAATGCAGCAGGCCCTGTTTCAAAACACCATGATATCGTGCAACCCTATAAACAAAAAACCTTCGTTGAAACCCTATAAAAGTCCTCACTGAAACCCTACTCCCAAACTGAAACCAAAACAAAAAAACTAAACCCTTAACCCTAAACTAAACCTTAAACTAAACCCTAAACTAAATCTTAAAACCTATAGATCCCCTCATGTGGGTGGTTGCCAAAACTAGGGTCCTTTTTTGTGGTACCCTAAATATCAGGTGCCGTATTATGATAAGGACCCAAAAAGGTACCCTAATTTTGACAACCACCGTGTGAAAAAGCCTCTACAGGAACCCGAGCGTCTGCTCCACCAAGCTCTCTGTCTTCCCATCGACCAACCCGGCCTCTGGGGGCGTTGTTGGGTTCTTGGGTTTCGGGTTTAGGGCGCAGGTTTTCAGGTTTTGGGTTCTTGGGTTTCAGGTTGTGGGTTTCGGGTTTAGGGTTTCGGGTTTCGGGTTTCGGGCTCAGGGTTTAGGGTTTTGGGTTTAGGGTTTTGGGGTTAGGGTTTTGGGTTTCGGGTTTAGGGTTTTGGGGTTAGGGTTTTGGGTTTTGAGTTAAGGAGCTCAATTTAAGTTGCCATAATCAGGAATCCCTGTGATTTACTATGAATGGTTTAGGGTCTCTTAGGGGTTTAGGGTTTGGGAGGGTTTAGGGCTCAGGGGTTAAGGGTTTAGAGGAGCTTAGGATTTAGGATTTTGGGCCTAGGCTGTTTTTCCGAGGGTTGCGGTCGAGGCTGTTTTTGGATCCTATTCAACTGAAGTTGGCAAGGCCATGGTGGCTAACCAACCCTTCCATCTTTGAACGCCCTGAACTATGCCGGGGAACGGTCGCCCGCCGGAGAGCACCGATAGCAAACTGCCATGTTCCTTGGCTGCGGGGGATATCCATGCTCGTGACTTCTAGTTAAAGATTCGATGCAGGTCTTAAACAGAATCTATCGCTGATTTTGGCTATTTTGGCGTTAGGGACCCCAAAGAACATGAGCCTGCTTTGGAACACCTCCCACCGGAACAGTTTGAGAAGCGTTCAATGGGGTTGGGACCTTCTTGGAAGCTCGAGAGACTTCTTTCTATGAGCCTTCATAGGTAGACAAGATTTTGGGGCACAGTCAACGTTGTGTATGCATGCATGCCTGGATGCACGCATGCATGGGGATGCGTGGGGATGCCTGGTGGGGATGCATGGTGGGGATGCATGGGGATGCATGGATGGCTGGATGGCAAGATGAGCGAGGGATGGATGGACGGAGGAATGGCTGGATGGAGGGAGGGATGGATGGCTGGGTGGGTGGGTGGGTGGGAAGCTGGGAGGGAGGGGGAATGGGATGGATGGATGGATGGATGGATGGATGGCTGGATGGAGGGATGGAGGGATGGCGGGATGGAGGGATGGAGGGAAAGAGGCAGGGATGGATGGAGGGATGGATGGATGGGGGGGGAAGGAGGCATGTAAGGAGGTATGCATGCAAACAGTCTGGATCCGCCATTCGCCCCAACCCTGAAACCCCAAAAACCTTTGAGACCCCCAGGTACCCGAGAAAACTTAAACCCAAAAAACACTCACGCGAACACTGTCTAAAGCTAACCTCGTAAGCCTAAAGTATAACGCAGCCCCAAGCCCGAAACAAGTAAGGGACCGAGTTTTCAGAGACACTGAATCAGCTATTTTTCTTAGCATTCCTTCCTTCCTAAGAAGTGAACGTTAAGTAGTTTTGAGGGACAGGCTTAGGTATGGACTCTGGCTTCGGGGCTCCGTGTGTGGGCAGATGCATTGGTGTACTTGTTTGCGTTGGCTCAAGCCTGATTTAGAGTCTCAATGGTACGAGTATGCTCGAGAACATGCCGCCACAACCTCCGAATCAACCCTAAACCCTAAACCCTAAAGGCCTCGGGTCTGTCTTGAGAGAGCAAACGGTGAAGGATTCTCGGGTGGCCATGCCTTAAGCTTTAGCTTAGGCGTTGCGAATAAACATAATTAGCTGACGGTCTATTTGCAACAAAGCGCTTAACCCAAATCCTGAACTCGAAACCCCTGCGCCCCGGACATTAAACCCTGAACACCCGAAACCCACAAAAGACCACAAACGCAAACCCTTTCAATCCCACAAGCAGCCCAGGGCCGCCCCCACCCCAACCACCCCAAATTCACAGCCCTACACCCAGAGAGCCCAATACCCCTTAATGAAAGAATATAGCTAAAATCATAATATGAAGCCCCATATACTTTAAGCCATATTCCTTAATTAAGGGACATTGGGCTCTCTGGGCACCCTTCTGCCGAACAAAGAAGAACAATCGGAACCCCCACATCCTAAACCCTAAACCCGAGCTTTGCAGCAAAGCGACGAAGGGCACGCCTCAGATCAGGACACTTGTCGCTCCTGCACTTGGAAGAAACGGTGTTCGCCATTTTGAGTCTTGCCTTAACCCACCCAAACCTACTTTTTGTCGAGTCCCTATACTGAGGATTAACATAAGAACCTACACAAACGTGGATTTTGTTAGTAGGGTCAAGGGTTCGGGTTCCGGTTTCGGGGTGTTTAGGGTTTAGATTAAGGTTCTGAGATTTGTCTTTCAAGCCCCTCATGCTGCTTCTGTATAAACAGCATCTAAAAAGCATTCAGCTCGAAGGAAAGCCTGTCGCGAGCGAGTAAGGTGGAGACTCTTAATCTCCGTTTGAGACGTGCCGTGTTCTGACACCACAGCCAAAGCTCCGTAACCAGCTTAGAGAAGGATGCTCCGCAAGAATTTAAGAAGGTCTTCCTGTGGAAATCACCTTATAGCAGCTTTTTTCAGCCAAGTAACCTTTTGTTTCGTTGTCCTACAAGCTCCGAAAACCGGAAACCCTTGTCTCCGAACCCACAACCATGATCCCTATTTACATCCTCAGCCATAATTCCTCCTTCCCCATCTTAACCCCAATCCTGTAGATCAAACACCCGGAACGTGCTCCTCTGGGCCCTCACTAACCTTAGCTAAGGCCTCCCCGCGTCGCAGGCGCGAAGGTCCGGCAGGGAGGCGGTCTGCAGGAGAGGTGCACGGAGAGGTTTACGTTTGGTGGCTTAGGCTCTCAGGTTCTTGGCTCGGGTTTTTGGGTTTTAGGGGATCTTCGACATTAGTTCAGACCTGGGTCTACAGACCCTGATGTCAGGACCTTAATGACTCGCATAAGGCTCTTGGGTATTGAGGCATAGTTCTGGTACTAGAGGACTAGGATTCTCATGTAATATACACACTTTTCAAAACCCTAAACCCTAAACCCTAAACCCTATTCTATTGTGGTGCTTGGCCCCACCTTACCATCAGAGCCACTGTGTAGGATGAGGTTGTTCGGGGCTCAGAGCTCAGGGCCTTCCTTTTGAGGGTTTAAGAGTGTTGGGCTCAAGATGTAGGGCTTTTTAGGGCTTATAGGGTTTAGGGTTTAGGTGGTGTTGGGTCATGGGTTTATGCTTTCTGGTGTTGACTTGGCGGTGCTCGGGCTCGGGGTGGTTTGGATCGGGGTTGGGTGTTTGGTATCCGCTGTAGGAGGAGGAGTTACCGCAGCACCACAAAGCCTTTTGCTCGGTTTGTCACGCCCCAAGATTGCAACTTTGAAGGTTGGGGCTGTGCCATGAAAAATGAGACTACGCCTTGGGGGACTAGATTAGATTCCATTAGGTTGTTATTCGATAACAGTAGAATACATTGTATTAGAATAGATTATACTTACATTCAGTTAAACTATATGTAATACATATTACGTATAATCCTATATAATGGATTCAAGCGCCAAGGATCGGTAGTCTGGAGAAATGCGGCGCACCTTCCAAGCAACCGACGCATGAGACAGCGCGGGCGGAGCACAGGCCTTCGGAGAGTTAGGGCTTCGGGACTAGTTGGGTTTAGGATTTAGGGCTTTTTTCAAGTTGGGTTCATAAGGTCTGGGGCCTGGTTGGGTTTAAGATTTAGGGTTTCGGGTCTAGTTGGGTTTAGGATTTAGGGCTTTTTCAAGTTGGGTTCATAAGGTCTGGGGCTTGGTTGGGTCTAGGGTTCAGTTGGGTTTAGGCGTTCCGGTTCAGCTTTTTGGGGGCTTTGGGTTTAGACTTTTGGGATTTAGAGACGTGCGGACTCCAGGCTTCGGGGTTGCGTCCGAAACCCCTGAACATGCAGGGAACTCCAGAAAGTTGGAATATGGTTTCAGGGTAGGATACCTTATAATTTACCATACAGGGTTTAGGGTTATCATATTCCAACTTTCTGGCTTTTACTTTAGGGCACATGAGTAGGAAAGGTGGCAATCATTGGAACTCCTTGCGGAGATTCTGGGTGGTGTGGAGTCGGGATAAGCATTGAACGCCTGCCTTCCGACAGCTGCAGAAAGTAGCACTGCAAAAGCTAAAAGGGGTCCTGTGCGACAGTCTGCCGACAAACTGCTACGGTTCCAGAGCTTCCAGCATCTATGAAGTCCCAACAACCCTAAACCCTAAACCCTACACTCTCCCCCAACTGCCACACCCCAAGATTCCCCGCTGCCAGTACATGCTTCGGGGTTAAGGGTTACGGTTTCTCGGGTTTACCCAAATAGGGTGTAGGGTTTAGGGTTTACACCCTCCTCCAATTCTATTACACCCTCATCTCTAAGCCCACTACTCTAATCCCGGAACAACGGCCATCAAAGCAAAAAGTTGGCATAGTAACCCCCGCTACAGGAGGATCAATGCTCTCTTGCACTGCAGCGCTTAGCTTCGAGTCCTCTGTAGCATTTTCAGGCCCGTCATGAGTCGCGGACATCTGCAAAAGTCCAGTGCCTCTGGCGCCTGTGTCCGACTCGTCTGATGAGGTGCCGTCGCCATCCTGCAATGACTCGTTGCTTGGCTCACTCTCGCTCTCTTCGCCTGCGTCTTGTTGCTGGTCGTCATCATCGGGCCCGTCCTCGATGGTCGCATCGACACCCGTCGGCGCGTCTCCGCTAACGTCGTCCTTGTCTTCGATTGGAGGTGTGAGCGGTCTTGGCTTGGCTTGTTCGGCAAGTTCTTTCAACGTCTGTGCCCCCTCGACATCGGACTTGACCGATTCTGGCACTTTGGTGCCGTTTGCCTCAGCCATCGTGGCCATAGCAGTGACCAGCCTCTTGAGTTGTTCCTGTTGGTCTTTCATGATGGCTTCAAGTTTCTGGACATACTTCGCATTGCTGTTTGTGAACTGACCGCAGCAAACCCGACTCTCATTCTCGAGGCCCTTTCATGGAAAAAAACGCAAAACCTGGTAGAAATTGAAAGAGAAACATAATCATGTGACGCCTTAGTCTACTGTCTACTTGTTCAAACACCGATATTGCCGAGGCCCAAAACCTCCTCAACCCTAAACCTTGGTCCTAAACTCCCCAACCCCCTCCCTTGCTCGCTCTCTTCTCCTTCGGACGGGAAGTCTTGTTTCACAATAAGTTTAATGCAAGGCTCCTTTACAAGTTCTGTAAGGGTTCCACGGTGAACGTTTCGGAGCTTAAACGCGTGCAATATTGAGAATCGGGGTTTGAAAAGTTCTATTACGAAACCCCTCCAAGCTAAACTATGTAAGGTGACAATCTTATCCAATTTCGGGAACTACATGTGTCCTTTTGGAAGTCGGTGGGCATGCTACTCCCACAACACAACTCGACACAACTCGAAACCATTCGGCGAAAAGTTTCGTAGAAACCCTAAACCCTGGCCGTAAACAATAAGCGTCTATACGCTGAACCGTGAACCCACCATAAACCCTGAACCCTCAACCCTGAAACGTTCTGAGCGCCTCAACTCTAGAAGATGCTCTGCACTGGAATCCGTTCAGAACTCTTTCCGACCCTGGAAATCTCAATCTTAAAACCTTCTAACTTGGAGGTTCAGGGGTAGTTATGTGCATAACCCTACTTATAAGTACCCATGAACCTCCAAGAACACTCTCCAAAACGCTTGCCTTCGTCCCCGAGATAAAGCTCGACTCTGCTTCGAGGCCTCCATCGGACTTCCTCCAGCAAGGGTGGTCAGAAACCCCTACTTGGAGGTTCATGAGTCGTTAAAAGTGCGGTTAATAAAAGTAGGGCAACTATACTTATAACTTATAACTCATATTAGGGGACCTGAACCCCATAAAGTTGAAAACCGGATCAAGGCCAAATAGTGCTGGGATATTCCCCACACAGTACTCTTAAGGACTGAGGCTAGTGGGTTTCCAACTTTTTTGCTTCTACTGAAACTAACCCCACCTCGCAGCCGGGCGTGTTCCGCGGGAGTGGAAGCTTCCAGGGCGAAGGTCCACTTGTTCAGGGCTCTGGTTTACGTTTTAGCATGCGTGCCGGCAAGAGACGCCTTTCGGCCGCTGACCACCCAGTTACTTGGCTGCTAAGGTTGTTGTAAGGATTTTTGTCAGGCCCTGCTGTCCAAGAAAGAGCTGTGACGATACAACTGCGGAACACGTTCACTCGCGCAGGCAAGCCAAGCAGCCTGGTGAAAGGTTTAGGGTTTAGGGTTTAGGGTTTCATGCGAGCAGCAAAAATCAGAGGTTAGCAGTTACTTGCACTCTCAGTGGCCTGAACATCACGGCTCAGGTCGAAATTTAGCTGGAAGCATTGTTGTCTTCACCAGGCAGCCCCCACAGTTTGTCCATCAACGCGCTGACGTAAACTGCGTTACTCAACTGAGCTTGCTGGTTACATCCTCGGAGGGTGCATTAGAGCACGTGTGTCGGTAGACCTGCGCTCCGAACGTTTGCCACGGTGCCCTGCCTGATAAAATGAAAAGTTTTGAAGAAACGACCGTCCAATCCGTCACTCGTCGACAATAACCCATCAAAGACCGCACTGCATAGTAGCGAGGGCAACGCGCCGGTGACCCAAGTAGCCGTGCAATTCACAGGCCTTGCTTGCGCGATGGCTCCGTGCACGAACGGTGAGATTCCTAGACAACAAGCAATGCACAGCTTCACGCATCAAAGCGGTTCTGCTTGACCCGTGTGGATGGTCGGTCGTGCTCCGCAGAAGGCAAATGGTCCGACCCGTCTTCAAATGATGAGACCTAGCAGCTGTGCCGTGTGTCTCGACATGGACGGCCCGTACTCAGTTGGATCAGATGACATCGAAAAACACGACAAAGCTCTCTGCAGTCGTTCGGCTTACTTCTCGAACGGCTCAGGCTCGTTCCGACCTGAAGACTCAAGACTTGTCTCCTCCGGCATCATCGACCGAGTTCAGTTCGTTGCTTGGGCCGAATCCTTAACTTTAAGTCCTAATGTAGGAACCTGATTAAGAAACCTTGGGCCCTTATTAGGGTTCCTTTAAAGGGGTCTATAAGGGTTACTATAAGGGATCTATAAGGGTATTATAATAGTGTAGGAACCAAGAAACCTTGGGGCTTTATTCGGGCTCCTTATATGAATCCTATTCTTTTGGGGTTATAGGCCCAGGGTTTCTTAATCAGGTTCCTGTATTAGTAAATTCTAAGCCCTAGATCCTGAACCTGAAACCCCCAACATCCCCCAACCCTAAACCCTTATCCCTTGTATGCTCAAGCTGCTCCTGAGGAAGCATGTTGTCGAGCCGGCCGGGGCACCGAAGGACCAGTGCGTACATTCCTCGGCCGCTAACCCAAATACGGGAACCCTTTTTCCTAAACCCCCTATGAGATGTAAGGGGTTCAATACACGGGCCTGAATATTTAATCTACAGTGCTCTTATTCTGTAGGGTATATCCCCCGAACCCTATTCCGGTTAGCAAGGCCCTTTTGATCAAAAAGACTTCATGGAACCGGTGTTAAGACGTCAAACCTTTACAGTAACAAAACCATGCAAGAACCCTAAACCAAATAGTCAGACACCTATGTGAAGGGGCCTGGAAGTTGGGCTTTGGCCCGTCAGTTCCAGGCTGCACACGATGTGCTATGCACTTTTTGAAACAGCTGAACAAGTCTGAACAAGCTTTCACAGGGATTCAAATTCCTTTATGCGTTTCTGTTTAGGATTCTATACTGGTTCCATGAAAGGGGCTGTGTGCGGCTTGCATACCATGGGCCTAGATTTAGGCTTATCCAAAAAGCCTGAAACGCTAGACCCTTCTTCCCTGCACCGCCACTACCCAGAGAGCCCAATATCCCTTAATTACGGAATATGGCTTAAATTATATAGGGCTTCATATTATGATCTAAGCTATATTCTTTAATTAAGGGGTATTGGGCTCTCTGGGTACTAGAAAGACCCGACCCGAGTTGGGCCTGCGTCTGCTGGCAGGCACGGGCGCAGACGCCGAAGTCCTGTGCCACGGTAGTCGCAATCCTACACGCGCTGATCCTTCCCCTCGACCCCGATGGCCTAAAAACACCTAAATCAGAAATCCTGAAAGTCATGACGTGTGGGAACACTTGCAGCTGCAGCTCTGAATAGCCTAAGCACGGAACTGCAAACTGTCAACCCTAAACCTCCAACCCTGAACCATATACAAACAACAAGGCTCTGGGGTGGAGTCTACCA
Source organism: Symbiodinium sp. CCMP2592 (assembly GCA_905221615.1). Taxonomy (NCBI): domain Eukaryota; class Dinophyceae; order Suessiales; family Symbiodiniaceae; genus Symbiodinium; species Symbiodinium sp. CCMP2592. The sequence goes on from CAJNDT010001001.1 coordinate 441,183, forward strand.
GTTCCGGAACCCCAGAGACTCCAATATCCCTTAATTAAGGAATATACCTTAAATCATATTAAGGATTCAGGATCCTACTATAATTTAAGGGTATATTCCATAATTAAGGGATATTGGAGTCTCCGGAACCTTAGCCTTCGAAACAAGAACCCAGAGCGCCTAAAGTCGACTAGGCCCATAAGCCGTGCACCCTCGCCTACAGGGCGTGGGTTCAGGCCTGGTGGCTAAAATTCGAGCCCCCCAAACCCTGAACCCTCACACCCTACATTTAACCCAAAGGCTGGAAATCTGAATGCGGATCCCTGCGAGCCGGTCCTGGCTGTTGAACTTGTCGGTCTGCCTGACAGCGAGCTGCAAGCTCGCTACCATCTGGGTGGTTGTCAAAATTATGATCCTTTTTTGGGTACCCTGAATTTTTAGGTGCCGTACTATAATATGGACCCCAAAAAGGGACCATAATTTTGGTTCGGGGCTTAGAGCTTTAAGTTCAGGGTTCAGTGCTTAGGGCTTAGGGCTTAGGGGTCATGGTTCAGGGCTTAGGGCTTTGGGTTCAATTAGGGCTTGGGGTCTCGAATTCGGATGTACTACCCCGAAAATATTTATTCTGTAGCAACAAAACCTAGATGTCAAAGGGCCGTAAGGCGCATTTACCAGGTTTACGGATCATGGGTATTGACACCCACCCTCTTTCTCTCAAGGGCCTTCATCAACCTTAGGATCGCCATCAGGATCATCAGTGTATCCTAGTCTTGCGTAAGGGACCGGACTGTACCAATGAGTGGTTGGCTACTCGTACAGGGGACGTAACCCTAAAACCCCAAGTCTTAAACCTCAGGACCCCAAGCCTTAACACCCCTTGGCCCTTAGCCCTCAGCCCGGGTGGCCCGAAGCCCTGAAACTCCAAAACCCATAAACCCTGGAAAACCCGAACCTTCAATCCTAGTCCTAACAGTGAAACCTGTGGATTTAGAGTCCCGAACCCCTACACCCCAAGCCCCTGCGAATGAGGCGTAAGGTTTAACGTTTCGGATTTACAGGGTTTTGGGGTTGGGAGGGATATGGTTTTTGGGTTTATTCATGTTTGCTTTGAGGTTCATCTTTAAAAGCTTCATGGTTTAAGGTCTTAGGCTGCTAAGCCCCGAGTCACAAAATCACACAACCTTCAACCCCAAAACCTTGAACGGTTATAGTAGACGCCAGAAAGTTGGAATATCATTATCGTAACCCCTTTAAGGTAAATTATAGGGGATCCTACCATTAATCCATATTCCAACTTTCTGGAGTTCCCTTTATGGTTTGGGATTTAACTACACCCCAAAATCCTGAGCCACAAGGGTTGATAGTTGTGCCCCTACCCCGAAAAGCACATTCTACACCGAAACTGCTTTGCTATGTTCTGTTTATTGAATATGCTCTAGAAAAGTGCTGGGACCTAATAGAACCACGACGCTAATATTCTCAGCCTGTCTAGAACCTCTATAGAGCCCTTTTAGAGCCCAAATAGAACCCGTATTTGGATCCATATCGGAAAACCCTTAACCCTAAACCCCTAAACCCCATCAACCTTAAACCCTAAACCCCATCGACCTTAAACCCTAAACCCCATCAACCTTAAACCCTAAACCCCGTCAAACTTAAACCCTAAACCCCCTCAACCTTAAACCCTAAACCCGGAGACCCTTTTAAAGGGGACCGGGCCTGCAGTTGCCGTCATAGCAGCCCGAGCTTCCGTAGGTGCTCAGGTCCAGGAAGATACCGTGGGCTCCCGCATGTCGATAGACGAAGCCTCACAAGGCTTAGGGCTAATGGCTTATGGGTTTAGGGTTTAGGGTTTAGGGCTGTGATAAGGCCTTAATATGGCCTTAATAAGGGCTTCATAAGGCTTTCACAAGGTTTGATATGACCTTAATAAGGCTTTCATAAATCTTAGTAAGGCTCAGGGCTCAGGGCTTGTGGGTTCAAGTATTCAAGAATTTGGCGCTTAGGGCTTGGTACTGACGGCATTTGGGTAGGGCTGCAAGGCTTAGGGCTTGGGGTTTATGGGCTTAGGGATCAGGGTTTACGGCTTAATGGCCTAGCGTTTAGGGCTTCAGAGGGCGCGCTAGGGTGCTTTTATGGTTGTCGAGAGGAGCCAAAGTGCCTCAGATGTAGACGCCAGGTGCAACAGAGGTTCAGGCCACAAGCAGCTCTCAACTTCAGGCAAACCTGCTTAAGGCCATGTTGGGCCGGTGCAATGCCGGGGCAGAGCTGATGGAGTAATGTTTGGCAGGTGTTGCATACTGTGTTTGTTCAAGAACGCCACTACGATTACTGATGACTGATGCCTTCACCTCGGAAGCTTTCACCAGCTCACCATTTCGAAGAAGAGCTCGTCAAGAGCTATTTGATCACCTAGAGAGAGAGGGGTTGTAGCGAGTTCTTAGCTCGTAACCTTCACACGTTCCGACCTTGAGCCCTGATGCCTCAAACCCTCAAGAACCCAGAGACTCCAATATCCCTTAATTAAGGAATATTCCTTAAACCAGATTAAGGATCCTCTTATAATTTAAGGAATATTCCTTAAATCGTATCAGGGATGCTACTATAATGTAAGGTATGTTCCTTAACTAATAAACTAAGGGATATCGGAGTCTCTGAGAACTTCAGCCCCTGGCCTGAACCTGGTTGAGACAAAAGGTGGCTCTAAAGCCCCTCCTCCGCTTTAGGGTTTAGGGTTTAGGGTTTAAGATTTAGGGTTTAAGATTTAGGGTTTAAGATTTAGGGTTTAAGATTTAGGGTTTAAGATTTAGGGTTTAAGGTTCAGGGTTTAGGGTCTAGGCCCTCCCCCCTGTCACTGTAGGGGATTTCTCATGATGGGACTGAGATCCCGAAAGAAGTCAGCTTCCAGAACAATACACTAGACCCTAACCCCGAAATCCTTACCACTACAACCCAAGACCTAAAATCCTAAACCATGAGCCGTAAACTCAGAACTGAAAGCCCCAAACCCCCAACATCCCTAAACATCACCACCACATGGAATCCGTGTCCGCGGCCTTGTTCGACACAGTCCTAAGCCCAAGACACAGATGCGTGGCTGCCGGGTTTACGCTTGAGGGTCTAGGCTTATTGGGGAATGGTTTGGGTTCTTAAGATTTAAGATTTCTGGGTGTAGGGATTTTGGAGTTATGTTTTAGGGTTTCTGGGTGTTGGGTATGGGGTGGCAAGGCTACGGCCGTTGAAGCTTAGAATTTCTGTGGCCTTTAAGCTTGGGCTGGCAAGGCTTGTGGCTTACTTGGTTTTGAGGTCTGGGGTTCAACGGTTCGGATTTTGGCTGCTTAATGCCGTGCACTTCTTAAGTTCAAGTTTTGCGAATTCTGTCTCAAGGTTGAGGCTAGGGTTAGGGCTTCGGTGGAGTTTCAAGGTTTAGATTTACATGTTTGTCGTGTTCCAGACCTTCAAACCCTTTAAACCTTAATCCCGAAACCCAAAAGGCCATGCACAGAGCACCACAACTTGCGGGAGTTGCTGAGTGTCCGAGCGATCGTGCTGCTTGCAAGTTGGCAACTGGCATGGTGCAAGCCCCCGCCCCCTGCGTTTGTCGCAGTCCAAACGGTGCTTGGGGTCTGCAACTAGTGGCACTCAAGGCCTGCTTCCCGTTCCCGCAATCTGGTCCACATAATTGGCAATTGCACCCGGAGGGATGGCGCCGCAGCCCCAAACCTTAAACCCCTAAAACTCCTGAAAACCCAAAGCCGCTCAATGCCCAGGGGCCGGAAAGGAGCTCTGTGCGGAAACAGCGATGGCTGCCATGGCACCAGCAGCTGCACGTTTTCGCATGGCTCTGGGCTTTCACAAGGGCCTTGATAAATAGAACCGGGCTTCTTCAAAGGGTTCCGTTTAAGCGCTTGTTTTTTGACAGCGCTAGGCGTTTCAGTAGGGAACAAGCCGCAGGGCTGCGGGGGCTCCAGGGTTCCGGGTTTAAGGCCTAGGGCCCGGATTCAGAAATTCAGCGCCTTGAGGGTTTGGATGAGGCGCTTGTCGGTCACAGACTTGTAGTCGGAGGGCCATAACAGCTTTGCTGTTTCTTGAGTCTTCGCTATTTGGATCTTTGACGCTTGCCCGGGTACCGAAGCGACCACCGCAGTGTCATGTCGGTGGTGGCTCTTGCTTAGACTTCTTCATCTGGGTGCCTTTTGGAGTGAGGCCTACGCGCTAAAACCTCTAGAATAAACAGACGTGACGTAGTTTAGGCTATTCAATCCACGGTTTGAGAGGGTTTAGGGACTTTGGCGTTTTGGGCTTTACGGTTTAAGGGCGGCTTTAGAGCTCTAGGGCTTTTAAGGATTTTTAAAGTTTAAGGAATCGCCCTCGCATGATTTGAGGTCTCAGCTGCTTGGAGCCACAGTAGACACAACTCTTGGGGTGAGGTGTAGGGTTTAGAGTCAGGGGCTTCATAATCGCATAGTTATGGCACATATTCTAGTAGGGTTTAGGGCTAGGGGCCTAATAATCACATAGTTCTGAGACATATTCTAGTGCGGCTGTCCCTACACGAGGGACTGTGACTACAGGGGAAGCTCAAGGTCCGAAACACCGAAACCGAACTCGACAGCGCTTGACTCTCACAAGGCCCCCCAGGACGAAACCGAAAGTAAGGGCCCTGTCTTGGAGTAATATAGGGGCCGAATAAATTACCAATACTTTTTGTCGGGGTTCCTTGTCATAAGTATAGCATAGTGGGCCCCAAGGCCCTATTCTAATTATTAAGGCCTCTAGTATAGAACCCTACTACAGATCCCCTATAGGCCCCTTTTGAGGACCCCTTTAAAGGCGCCCCATTCTAATTGAAAAGGCCCCCACATTAGAACAGCTCTACCCGAAAACCCTGAAGCCCCGAAGCTCTCATCGGAGGTCCTGTAGTCCCTCTGCAGTTCTTCTATAGTCACGCTCTACTCATACATGGGTAGTTATAAGGGTTCCTTTAAGGGTCCCTTTAAAGGGATCTATAGGGATTCTATATGGGTAGTTATAAGTGGGGTCATAAGTCCCCTACTATAGGTTATAACCATAGCTATCCTACTTAGTAGACCCTACTTATAACTACCCATGAACGTCAAAGTAGCTATGCTGCGACTGAAAAGGTCCCTACACCCGAAACCCTAAGCCTAGGTTCCGCCGCAGCCCCTTTATAATAAGGGCGCCGCTTTTCTTACTACAGTGTTCGGCGATAATAAGAGGATTCCAAAATACAACGGGCAAAAGGGTACCCAGAGAGCCCAACATCCCTTAATTGAGGAATATGGCTCAAATTATATAGGGCTTCATATTATGATTTAAACTATATCCTTTAATTAAGGGGTATTGGGCTCTCTGGGTACCACTCAGGAACCCAGTTTGAGCCGACCTGCGAACCCAAAGGCTCTAGCAGACCCTCGCTCTGTCATACCTAGGCTGGTGGGGACTGTGAGGGCTGAGGGTTTAGGGTTTAGGGCTTAGTGCTCAGGGTTTAGGGCTTTGGTTTTAGGGTTTAGGGTGTTTAAGGGTTTTAGGGTTTAGGGCTGGGGGTTTTGAAGATGATGTTGGGTTCTAGAAGCTTAGGCTTTGTCCGACTGGGAGCTTAGTTGAAGTCACGGGATTATGGTTTGGGGGCCTGAGCTGTAAGGGTAAAGAAGGTAAGCTGGACGGAATGGGGTTTGTTGTTCAGGTTTGGTCTTGGTGTCAATCTTGCCACTCACCGATGCCGGGACACGCATTACAGGTGCTGGCCAAGTTTAGAGGGTGTAGTCAAACACCTTCAACCCACAACCCTTCAACCCCAAACCCTAAACCCTACTGAAGGAACCTTTAAGGAAGTCCGAAAGAGCTCTGTAGATCCATGAAAGGATTCCTGGAAGGCACCGCCTCAGCGAAGGCACTCGCACGGGAGCGTGGGCATAGGTCCTGCCCCAAGGAAGCAAGCACTCAGCAGTATGAGCGCTGCTGTAAGATCACTGCGAGGGTTACTATAAGGACCACTCTCAGGGTTACAAAACGGATCACTATGCAGGATACCATGACGGCATGGTTAAAGTGAAATATATAACCATAGCAAGCGCAAGTATCCCCTAAACCCTAAACCCTACACCCTAAACCCTAAACCCGAAACCCTAAACCCTGAACCCGAAACCCTAAACCCTAAACCTAACTCAGACCAGCGCACGGGCGACAACCTTCCACTATACTGAACTTAGAACCCTAGCAAAAATTACAATTTTAGCTGTTTCTTCGGGATTATAATAACCCAAAAGTAAAGATCATTTCTAAGTACCCCTAGGTCCAGAACTGCAGCAAGGCTTTGGGCGTGGGGCTGGGAAATCTCCGGTTCTAAGATACGACAGACAGGTTAAGAAAAGGGCCTTAATAATTTGAGTAGGGGTTCCTTTAAAGGGGTCCTGTAAAGGGGTCTATAAGGGTTACCTGAGGGATCTATAAGGGTGATGTTGTCTTAGGGGCCTCCATAATTACAGTATGGTTTTGAGGCCCATTCTACTATACATAGACTAAGGAACCCCCAAAGAAACAGTATTGGGAATTATTTAGGCCCCTAGGTTTCTAGGGGCACAGAAGGGGACCCGGGCCTGAAGACCTAACGTAGGGGCCTTGCTAATTAGAATTGGGTTCCTGCAAAGGGTTCTATAGTGGGGTTCTATACTAGGGGCCTTAATGATTAGAATAAAGTTCTTTGAAAGGTTCGATGGGGATCTATAGTAGGGTTCTATAATAGGGGACCCAATCATTAGCATCGGGTTCCGAGGTATATTAGACCACAACTACAATAAGGAAACCCAAAAAAGCACAGGAAACCATTAAGGCCCCTATATTAGACGAAGTGCTACAGGAATTGCATACAGGCTGAGTCAGAAATCGGGGCGCAGTGATCGCAGTGGTAGAAGGAGGAAGAGCAGCAGCGGCAGTGGTTGCTATTGTTGTTGTGGTGGTGGTGGCTGCCTGACATCTTTGACCTTCAACACGCCTGGGACCCTCAACCGCGAAACATTGAAACTTCAACCTGAACCGCACGCCCGTAAGCGTAAAGCCAGCGCCACGAAGCACAAGGCTTCCGATCCCTCCTCCTGGTCCCCGACTAATCATGAATAGTCGTTTTAACAGTTCATGCCATCATGATAAAGCATAAAGACGATATGATCCTCAAGAAGCAGAATCACCACAGTCGCAGTGATAATCACAACAGTCACAGCAATCACAATCGTCATAGGACGTGTAGTATTTCCGGCAGTCATAATAGCCACAGCAATCTAGATAACCAGCGTAAATGTACAATCATCAAGACCATAGCAATCGTCATCATCGCTGTCACATTGCACTCATGGATTATAAAAACAAGCTACTCGTGATACTCAGAACACTGGCAACAACCATGAATGTCATATTCATGATCTACAATTGTAGTAGTAATCACACCTGGTGCACAGCTCCCAGGAAGTCCGCAGCAGCGCGCCTTTCTGCGATTGCTCTAGGCTGAGGCATGTGCTTGAAGGGTTCCTTTTAAATATTCCTGCACGGGTGGGGTAGGTCTCAACTAGATTGGATTATCCGTTTCGGGTCTGGGGTTCGGGATGTGTGGTTCGGAGTTGGCCTCGAAGTCGTTGTCTCAGTACTTGCGCTGCAGGGCTGCGGATTGCTCTTTCTGGGCATTTCAAGAATTACATCATATGCCCCAAGCCACTGATACCCTAAACCCCTACAAACCTTCAACCCTCCTGGATTGTACGTGATCTGGCTGGACTGGGGTTTAGGGTTTAGGGTGTAGGGCTTGGGGAGAGGGTTAAGTCTTCGTGCCCCGGAACACGACCTCAAGCCAACTTGCGCCTGTCAGCCATTACCGCTCTGTGGCCAAAGGCGCTCTTTACAACCTTGACGGGCGATTGAGCCCTGGACGAGACACAAGCACGACAACCTCGAACTCTGAACTTACTCACTAAAAACTATAATCCCCCCTAGGTAATATACCCTGAATATAGCCATTATATACCCACTCTATAGCCCATTATAGGGTAGGGGGTCCCCCTTAAGGGTCCCTCCTATTCCCCTTCGAAACTCTAAACCCTAAGAGCGAAACACAACCCCAAACCCTACCTGCTCAGCACTGGTGGCAGCAATGTGTCAGCAACCGTAGCAACTCCTCCGGTCAAGGAATAGTAGATAGGGGGCTGAGGATTGAGGTTGAATTGCATCAGAGGTGCTCATTGCGCCAAGGCGTGATTCCGACTTCCGCTGCGGTTTTTTATATGCCATATTTCTACTTAAACCCTGGTTTCTAACTCTGCTGCCTGCTAGCTACTCTGACTGCTCTTCTCTGTTGGCATTGTTGATACGGCTGTGACCTAATACTGTTGTTGCCGTACTCCCAAGCCTTACATGTGGCTTAGTCTCCGGAACCATTTCCGAGGGCTTTAAATCCAACTCAAGGATAAGGCACGCCCGGAGAAAGCAAAGGAGGATGAAGACGGTAGGAACTCTGGTTGTTTGGATTACGCGACACGGGACTCCTGTATGCTGAGTAGGACCTTTGTGCGGCTAAAATTTGGCGACCTTGCCAGAATACCGATGTTCAACGTTTCTAGTATGATCACGAGTCTACCGTTGCCACAGCTGTGATATCAACATTATGGTCGTTCTGCCTGTTGCCGTTATCCTCGCTGTGGCGCAAGAAGCGTTCCGCTGCATATTCTCACTTCGGGTTCCTTTGTACATCGATTAGCACCCACATTATTCTTTCAGATTCTGCATAGTGCAATGCCCCCAAAACTGCCGGGTGCTCTTCAAGAAGTCTCTTTACTGGAAGTATTCTAGAAAGCCCCCAAAATCCCAGACAATTTCTGCAAGGTTCTTTAGTGCACGTAATGTACGAACCTGATTAAGAAACCTCGGGCCTTTATTAGGGTTCTTTATACGAACCCTACTATTTTGGGGGTTTCAAGGTTCAGGGTTTCTTAATCAGGTTCCTACATTACCTAGGATACCCAGTAACCTAAGAATAAAGAGGCCTCTCTTTTTGGTATTGGGTAACTTTATAAGGAACCTAGGACTACGAAAAGGGAATAAGGGTACTACTGGGCATCCTAGTTACCGTTGAAAGCCAGTTGGGCCATGGGCTTGTGATCTTCCCAAACTCAGAGCTCTCCTCGCCGAGCCCCCACATATCTCCTCTCGTGGGTTTTGTGTAAGGATCGAAGCTTTCGCGTTGAGAGTTGATGGCTTAGGGTTCAGGGTTGAGGGTTTAGGGTTTAGGGTTCAGGGTTTAGGGTTGAGGGTGTGGGTGTCGAGTTTTGGGTTGTGGTTCAGGATGAGGGGTCTTGGGTTACAGCTTACGATTTAGGGACTTTCTGAGCACGCAGAGCTTTCTCTGGATCTTGTTTTGCAGGGGCATGCATGACGTTCCTGTGCTTCCCGTACTATCGCTGCCACCGCCACTGAGAGATTGTACCGCAATCCTCCATCCCGCAAGCCTGGGGTCTGCGTGGGCTTTAACCAGAATCACTGAAGCATGAAACCTACACACGCTAAATCACTTGATCGAACGTTTCTGGCATCAATACACTAGCCTACTGAGCAGTGCATCATCATCATCATCATCAGCATCATCAACAACAACATTATCCGCTAGAGAGAGAGAGAGAGAGAGACCCTGTGTGCCGGTACCTTTGTGTGTGTGTGTGTGTGCCTATGTGTTCGTAAACATGCCTATGCTAACGGATGCGGATGTTTATGTTTGTATGATTTTTTATGTATGTACGGAGGTATGTATGTATGCATGTATGTATGTATGTATGCATGTATGTAATGTGTGTATGTAATGTGCATATGCAAATGCATACATACATACATACATACATACAGACATATATATATATATATATATATACAGAGAGAGAGAGATGGCATACTCATTTATTCACTGTGGGAACTTAGGCATTTGCAGATACACACAGAAATAGAAAGAGAAGCAGAGCAATATATGGACAAACGCATGATAGCGTACATACATGCATGCATACATACCTACCTACCTACATACATACATGCATCCGTGCGTGTGTTTATTGGTGTTGCTCCTCTGCGAGCCCTTCAATCTCACAACGCCCCTCCCTTCCCTCCAGGTGCCCCGGCGGTGCTGTGGCACCGGCAGCCTCCTCCCCCCAGGGGGGCGGGAAGCGCCCAGGCATTGAGGCCCTTGCATGTGCCGTAAAGTAGTGGCCTTATTAAGGGTTCCTTTACGGGGTCCTTTGAAGGAGTCCATAGGGGATCTACAGTAGGGTTCTGTATTAGGGGCCTTGGTAGTTAGAATTGGGTTTTTGGGACCCGTTATACTACATTTACAGTAAGGAAACCCCAAAAAAATACTATCTAACTACTTTGTCCCCTATAGTAACCCGTAGAGCATAGTGGTGTGAAAAGTGGAACGTTGGGCTGGGGCCTTGAAAGAAGGGTCGTCCAGGCAACTAGACCCTAAGGTCTTAAGCCTAAACCCCAACCCTAAATTCGAGCGCAACCCCTGGACTCTAACGACTTTGGGTTCACTGACGCTGCTCTCTACCTTGCACCAGGATTGACGAGATGTGGTCATGCAGACAAACCAAGACTCTTCAGCTTCGGAGTTGGCCACTTCAATCCTCCAACTATATAAGAATTTCTTCTGTAAGTGATTGAAATTACATCAACCATGATGAAAGCGACGATTGTGAACACCTAGCACTCAGGGGCTTGCAGATATCACTAGTGGGAAGCGTCTGCACTGGAAGAGGTGCAGTGGCCATCAAACCACAACCCTTAACTCTAACAGGCCTAATATAGGGGCCTGAATAACTAGAATAGGGTTTTGGGGTCCATTCTACTATAAGTATAATGGGGAACCCCAAGGAATGATATTGGTAATTATTTAGGCCCCTATATTACACCTTAACCTCCAGTATACTTGAACTTGGACCCTGGATCTGAAGACCGTCCGGGACAGAAAACGGCCGCGATGAATTTATCCCTCTCTCTCTCTCTCTCTCTCCATCTCTTCGCTTTCCTCTATAATAAACCTGGTACTGTATACACATACATCTTTACATATACGTATACGAATACACGCACGAATAAATATGCCTGGTTACTTGGAGGTTCATGGGTAGTTATACGTGGGATTATAAGTCTCCTACTATGGGTTATAAGTATTGTTACCCTACTTATAACTCTACTTATAAGTACCCATGAACCCCCAAGTACGAGACACCAAAACACATCTTGCATGACCCTAGACCGCTCCATCGTATCCCTTTATGAGAATCTTCCTGATTCCGCTGCAACCGTGGGCCCTGCCTGTCTTGGGAAGACGGTGTCCGGATAAAGATCCAGGCAGCAGTCGCCAGTGCGGCTATATGGGAGTTTCCGAAAATTACGGGTACCTTACGGTTCCTTTAAAGGGTTACTATAAGGTTACTATAAGGGTCCCTTTAAGGGGCTCTATAAGGGTTTGGGGATTCCGACAATTACGGGTACCTTCTTTTGGGGTCCTTATAATAAGGATCCTGGTATTTGGGGTGCCATATTAGGGTCCCCTATCTTCGAAAACTCCCATATAGAGGTGCCTTAGCCTACTGAGTCTAGTGCTACAGTATAACTACTTCGAACCGGGCACTGGATAGTTCCTTCTGCTTTTCGGAGAGTTGTAAAGGAAGAACACCGTCGATGCACCATCCATGACAATGCGCTTCTATTAGGCAGCACACAGCCTGCTGCTCCGGTGAGATTCAACTCCTGCGCATCAACTGTGTGTCGATCTGATCGCTCAAAAACCCTCACTGAACACCCTGAATCCTAAACCCTACAACCTAACAAAAACCGTGGATGTCTGATGCAGACTACGACTTGGGCCACGCCGCTGCGGTCAGGGCAAATGGGCCTTTCCACCTAAGCTTGGTCTTAGTCCCGGGTCCCCGGTTTTGGGGCGCCGGCTTTTGCACAGTCGCGGCTCTCGCGGGATGTTGTAGATCCCTAAACCCTAAACCCTAATAAGGGCTTTATGTGAATTTATATGGTCTAATAGCCTTGGTCTGAGGAGTTTGGGGTGCGAGCTCAAAAAGAAAGAAGGCGTTCCGAGAGTGCTTCGGATCTGGGTTGTCATAGTTACGTCGTAGTCGGACGGTTTAGGGTTTAGGGTTCAGGGAAAAACACTAAACCCGAAGCCCCACACCCTAAGCTAGTATTGTCTGCGGGCCTCTCGCGAGGAACCTGAGCCCTAAACGCAAAAACCAAACCCCAAACATTGAATCCTAAACCAAAGCTTGGTCCCTCGAACCACCTCACGCCCCGGACAAAACAATAAACAAATTAAGCCCTAGACACGAAGACAATTATATAACCCCGAAAACCTAAAACCCTGAACCCTAAACGCTTCCACAAAGCCTAACAGCCCCTTGAAGCCCTGAACCTTGAATCCTGCAGCGCCCTTCAAAGACTGACTAAGACCCTACACCCTGTTCCTCCTAAAGCCTACGTAAACTCCAAACCAAGTCCTACAGGCAGCTTTCGGAAATAATGCAGGAGCTTGAATACATTGACATTCCCAATACGCTTCCTTGAATCACGGTTCCGAATGTCATCATACCATAAATGTACCCCAAAGCCCTACCCAAGTTTTATGCAAGGCCCCACTAATTGGCCTCCGGCCCTCAGAATTTCCGGTACGCCTCATTCCTCCATGTTTCTGTGTTTGGAGGACATTTTCTTCATTTTCTGGGGTTTGGGGTTTAAAGGCTTCGGGACTACGGCGTCGCGCTGCCAGCTTTTCAAGCTAACTTCTGTTGAAGATGAGCTTGTGGTCGAGTTTCTTTTGTGTGAAACTGTTGGATGCTAACCTCTTCCAAGGGATCATCCGAAAGACAACATTGAGGCAGCTGCAGCCAACCCGCGTGAGCAGTTTAAGCAGGGTTCATGGTTTAGGGTTCCAAAACGAACCAGAGACATTCACTGTGCTTGCATACTTCTGTACCAGCTACAGGGAGCTAATATAGGGGCCGTAATAATTAGAATAGGGTTGTGGGGCTCACTATACTATATTTGTAATAAGGAACCCCAAAATATTGTTGGTATATAATTATTTAGGCCCCTACAGTAAACCTTAAACGGAAGGATGAATTTCATTGTCAGTGGCTCTCGCCTTCGCGGGTGCAGCTGACCTCCAAGGCGCTTTGTCCAAAGTAATTTTCCGTGGAATAAAAAAACTCTGCCTGTAAGGCTTCTCCCTTCGGGTGGCTTTAGGACAGAAAGCTCGGAAGTTAGAGGATTGAGGGGTCGGGTTTAGGTTGCTGCGGGCTTTTGGTTGCAAGATTCTGCGAGGTGTTTTGGGTGTTAACCTAGATGTGCTGCTACGAGGGACCAGGAATCTTTTCAGAGTAGATGTCGCTAGTAAAGTTCAGGCTTCAGGCTTCGCAAATGAGTAGCGACGAAACGCACAACTCCTTTTCACGTACTGAAAGTTGACACGTCATGACATAGCAACAGTTCACGGAACAGGAATGCCAACCAATGTCGCCACTACCGGCATTGAATGCACTGAATACTGCATGCTGAATATGGGAGCGTTCGATAATCAGGAACCCCGAACGACTCGGGTTTACCATGATAAAATGAGAAATGACTTAACTCCTAAGGAGCAACCGGAAACTGCAAGAACACAGACCGGCAAGGAGCTGGGGTTCGGGGCAGCATCATCAGGATGCGATTTGCCATTCGGGTATCGCCCATAGTTCTTGTAGTGCTGTGGGTTCCAGAATATCACATCAGCCGCCCCTAATCCTACTTCCTGGGACTGCCATCCTGAACCCGAAACCCCAAACTCTATACGATACCCCAACCCCCTAACACTAAACCCTTAACCCCAAACCCTAAACCCTAAACCCCAGAACCGTTTCCTTCGCGTCGCCACTCATAATCGCCTGCGAAGTGGGCAAAGGACAGGATGCAAACCCTAAACTCCACCTAAAGCCTAAACCCCCAACACCTTAAACCCCAAACCCTAAACCCCCTAAACCCCCTAAACCCCCTAAATCCCCTAAACCCTAGACTTCGGAGCTCGCGGGGTGGCATTCCTTACCTTTGGCTAGTAGGGAATGGAGGAATGGGGTACAATATTAACTACTATTAAATTACTACCATTCTTCCATTCCCTACCTTTCGCAAAAAAACTCGCTAGGAAAAAAGATCACAACTTAGTGATAGACCTTGTGCCTGCCCTGAACCCTAAACCCTAAACCGCAAAGGGAAGATTCAGGATCTTCGGGGCTTTTGGGGCCTTCTGCAGGTTTCGGAGTCTCGGGTCCAGCCGTTTACGGGGTGGAAAAGAAGGACTTAGGGTTTAGGGTTTAGGGGTCAGGGGGTTTAGGGTTATAGGGTTTAGGGTTTAGGGCTTAGGATTTAGGGTTTTTCTGTTTTTGAACTCCGTTTTCCCTGAGGCTGCTGTTTGGGTTTAGGGTTCCTTTCAGGGTTTCTATAAGGACTACTATAAGGGATCCATAAGGGCAATATAAGGGGTTTAGGGCTTTAGGGTTTGGGGCTTAGGGCTGTTGGGCTTTATGGTTTAGGGCTTTAGGGTTTCAGGGTTTATGGGCTAGGGCTTTAGAGTTCTAGGGTTTAGGGTTTCAAGGCTTTTGGATTATATGGATTCTAAGGGTTTAGGGTTTTTTAGATTTATGTAAAGCTTCGAGTTCGGGCCCCTGCCCGTTGGAGATTTGGGAGCAAAGCCTTCAGACAATCCGCCGAGGGCGGCCCCGCCAGGAGCCCCCTCCCAGAGTGCTCAAGCTTGGCTGCAAGAGGCAGCCCCGAGCGCTTAAACGGGGACTGCAGGAGGGTTTGGGGAGTCTCTTTCTTCTGGTGGTTTAGGGCCTACTATAGACCCCATAGACCCAAAGTAGAAACGGTGTGTTGAATTAGTACTAAAGTAAATAAGACACATGATCCTTAAAACCACCCAGAGTGATTTGGGGAACTGAACCTCAAACAGATTGAAGGTCCGCGGCTCTAATTCGAGCTCTAAACCGCCCTCGCAGAGATGTCCAACCCCGGCCGCCACCACACTTACGGCTTCAGTCTATGGCAAGTTCCAGATGGGAGTTTCCGAAAATTAGGGGTACCTCATTTGGGGTCCTTATAATAAGACCCTACTATTTAGGGTAATATATTAGGGTCCCCTATTTTCGGAAACTCCCAGACTGTCCCGAAACCCTGACTCTGAACCTCAAAAACTCAAATCTAAACCCTGCAGCCTACGCCCTAACCTGAGCCTTGAATCCTGAAACCCGAAACAGTCCCAAAACAAGATGCCCTGATCCCTGAAGCTCTTAGAGGAAGTCGGGAATGGCAGGTTGAGCGCACGCGTGCGAAAACTACGGCAGACTTGAGCCTTTCTGGGAGGGATAGGCACAGCTCTTCACAGCGCGGCTGAGAGATTTGGCTCTTCACACCGCGGCTGAGAGATTTGGGGCTGAGGGTTTAAGATTTCAGGTTTAAGGGCTGAGGGTTTAGGGTTTAAGGCTTAAAGTTGGGTGTCTCATGTTCCAAGTCTAGCGGCAGTAGCAGCAACAATGATATCAAACTATATGAGTGCTAGGAAGAAGTAGTAGTAGTAGCAGCAGTTGTAGCTGTAGCTGTAGCTGTAGCTGTAGCTGTAGCTGTAGGTGTAGCTGTAGCTGTAGCTGTAGCAGTAGCAGTAGGAGTAGTAGTAGTAGTAGTAGTAGTAGTAGTAGTAGTAGTAGTAGTAGTAGTAGTAGCGGCATCAGCAGCCGTAGCCGTAGCCGTAGTCGTAGCAGTAGCGATAGCAGCAGCAGTAGCAGTGGCAGTAGCAGTAGCAGTAGCAGTAGCAGTAGTGGTAGGAGTAGGAGTAGTAGTAGTAGTAGTAGTAGTAGTAGTAGTAGCAGTAGTAGTAGTAGTAGTAGTAGTAGTAGCAGCGGCATCAGCAGCCGTAGCCGTAGCTGTAGTCGTAGCAGTAGCGATAGCAGCAGCAGTAGCAGTAGCAGTAGCAGTAGCAGTAGCAGTAGCAGTAGCAGTAGCAGTAGCAGTAGCAGTAGCAGTAGCAGTAGCAGTAGCAGTAGCAGTAGCAGCAGTAGCAGCGTAGTAGTAGTAGTAGTAGTAGTAGTAGTAGTAGCAGCAGGAGTAGTAGCAGTAGTAGTACTTCTACTGCTACTACTACTACTACTACTACTAGTACCACTCCTACTGCCACTGCTGCTACTACTCCTACTGCTACTGCTGTTGCTACTGCTACTGCTACTGCTATTTCTACTGCCACTGCTACTGCCACTGCCACTGCCACTGCCGCTGCCGCCGCTGCCGCCGCTGCCGCACTGCTGCTACTGCTACTGCTACTGCTACTGCTAGGGCTACTGCTACTGCTACTGCTACTGCTACTGCTACTGCTACTGCTACTGCTACTGCTACTGCTACTGCTGCTACTGCTACTACTACTACTACTACTACTACTACTACTACTACTACTACTACTATTACTAGCAGTAGTAGTAGTGGCAGCTGTGGTCGCTGTTGTTGTAGCAGGGGTGGGGAAATGGAGCGAAAAGCCTTAGAAGAGCTTGTGCCTGCGGGGCCAAAGGGGGGAAGAGGCGGGTCACGCACCTCGGCTTGAAAACAAGCTCGATCTTGCTTGTCGGAACAATCGGGCTTCGCCCAAGGTACAGGGTCCAAAAATCAAGATCCGGACCGTTCTGGAGGGTGTTTGCAAAGTAGGTCTCGTGGATGCTATACATCAGCGCACGGCCCTTGCTGCAGATTCGCAATCGTTGCACAGATAGTGAAATGATGTCTTTGGGAAAGTTACAGTTTGCAGCTCACCGTGGGCAAAGTGCGGCTCACCCGCTGCGACAACGACTCCTCGTCCTGCAAGCGTTTTCAATCTACCAAGCAGCGCACGTTTGTATGTACATGTATGCATGCATACATGTGTGGCAGAAATGCCCGCAATGCATGCAATGCCTGCAAACTGTGCAATTCGTGTGATGTATGCACCGTATTTCGTGCAAATTCATGTATGTAACATATGAGACGTATGCATGTATGTATGCGCAGACATTGTAAACATATATGCATATGCATGCATGTATGCATGCACATACGCACGCGTGCATTCATACATATTCCTGTGTGCATGCGCAGATTTTGCTGCAGATTTTGCACATACAGTGTGCCCAAACATTCATGTGTACATATATGTACGTACGCATACATGTACATAGCTGCGAACGGTTACATCTGTCATCTATCTATCCCTATGTATATATGTATACCTACATATCTATGTATTTGACCTGCATTTACCTCTTGATGTTGTATATGTAAGAGAACAGACACACGCGCGAAGAATCAACCTCCAATATGTACATATTTATCATATATGCACATGTGTGCGTACAGTGTATACGTATGCAAACTTATGTGTGGGCAACTGCGTGGGTAACAAGTGGCACAGTCTCCGTAAAGAAAGCACGAGAAAGAGAGAGAGAGAGAGAGCGAGACAGAGAGAGAGAGAGACAGAGAGAGACAGAGAGAGACAGAGAGAGACAGAGAGAGACAGAGAGAGACAGAGAGAGACAGAGAGAGACAGAGAGAGACAGAGAGAGAGTGAGAGAGTCACTCATAGACAGAGCGAACCTACGAGACTGAGGGGTAGGAGGCCAGGATCTTTCGGCTCATAGACAACAGGTGAAGGATATAAGCAGATGGCACAGAGATGCACGTATGTATACTTGTACATGTGCGCATGAACTGATGTGTCTATGCCGAAGCTGCTAGCGTTGCAGCAGACTGAAGCAAGGAAGCCGTAATGGTGGTAGTGGTAGTGGTAGTAGTAGTAGTAGTAGTAGTAGCAGTAGTAGTAGTAGTAGTAGTAGTAGTAGTAGTAGTAGTAGTAGTAATAGTAGCAGCAGCAGAAGTAGTATTACTAGTAGTCGTGGTAGTAGCAGTAGTAGTAGTAGTAGTACTACTAGTAGTAGTAGTAGTAGTAGTAGTAGTAGTAGTAGTAGTACTAGTAGTACTAGTAGTACTAGTAGTACTAGTAGTATTAGTAGTACTAGTAGTACTAGTAGTACTAGTAGTACTAGTAGTACTAGTAGTACTAGTAGTACTAGTAGTACTAGTAGTACTAGTAGTACTAGTACTACTAGTACTACTAGTAGTACTAGTAGTAGTAGTAGTAGCAGAAGCAGAAGTTGTAATACTAGTAGTCGTGGTAGTAGTAGGTAGCAGCAGCAGCAGCTGCAGTAGTACCAGCAGTAGTAGTAGTAGTAGCAGCAGCAGAAGTAGTAGTAGTAGTACCAGTACCAGTACGAGTAGCAGGAGTGGGAGGAGGAGTATTAGAAGTATTAGTGGTCGTAGTAGTAGTAACAGTAACAGTAACAGTAACAGTAACACTAACAGTAACAGTAACAGTAGCAGTAGTAGTAGTAGTAGTAGCAGTAGTAGTAGTAGCAGTAGTAGTAGTCGTCGTCGTCGCAGTAGTAGCAGCAAGCGCAGTAGCAGTCGTCGTCGTCGTAGCAGTAGTATTGGTAAAAGTAGAAGTCGTAAAAGTAGTGAAAGTAATAAAAGTTGTAAAAGTAGTAAACTAGCGGTACAAATCATAGCAAAAGTAAAAGTTGCAGTGAAAGTAGCAGTAAATGCAGTAAGAAAAGCAGCAGTGACAGCAGTAAAAAAGGAGTGCGAAAAGTAGTAGTAAAAGCAGTGGTAAAAATAGTAGTAACAGTAATCGTAGTAGTAGTAGTCGTCGTCGTCCTCCTCCTCGTCGTCGTCGTAGTAGCAGGAGTAGAAGTAGGAGTGGGAGGGGGAGTAGGAGTGGGAGTGGGAGTCGGAGTGCGAGGGGGAGTGGGAGTTGGAGTAGGAGTAGGAGCAACAAGTTTAGCCGTCGTCGCAGTGGGAGTAGTTACTGTGAGTGCCAATGACCCTTGAAGTATCAGTCAACATGAAAGCCGGTGACAGGATCTACAGCCTAAAGACCTAACCCTGAACCCTAAAGCCCAGGCTGGAATTTCTACGAGTCCTGGCGAAAGGACACCTCGGCTTAGTCGAGATGCCTTGGAGCGGAAGGTGGAGGAGGGGGGGTTTTAGGGTTTAGGGGTTTCGGAGTTTAAACTAGAATAGATTATTGAAATACATAGAAGAACAGTTCGATCAAGGAAGCCTAAGGAATAATGTGGGTGATTAGTCTTCTACTTTTGCGGGCCCTGTATGTGGAACAGGGTTTCTCAAACCCTCAAACCCTAAAACCTGAAACGCTCAAAAGCACCAATCCCTAAACCGAAACCAAAATCCTGACCCTAAACCCTAATCCCTAAACCCGAAACCAAAACTCTGACTGACAAACACAACATCCCCAAGACCGACACCAAAAACTTTGGACTCAACAAAAACAAGAAGCCCCCTCCCCCCACCCTAAACCCTAAACCCTAACCCCCCCAAAAAAAAAAATAGAAAAACACACACACACACACACACACACACTAAATCCTAAATCCTAAACCCTAAAACCCTAACCCCCCCCCCCCCAAAAAAAAAAAAAAAAAACACACACACACACGCACGCACACACCCAGGGCTCCGCGCTTCTAAATTACCGAAGACGGCAGACCCTGAGCAGCTGCCGATCTGAGGATGCGAGACCTCGGCTGTTTGGGGGCCTGTACTTGGAGGGTCTTTAGGGGACTTAGTAAGGGGATTCTAAGGGTTCCTTTAAAGGGCTCTATAAGGGTAGTATAGGGTTTAGGGTTTAGGGGTTCAGGGACTTAGTAAGTAGGTAGTAGACTTATAAGTACCCCAAAAGGGACCCTAATTGGGGTTATGGTACTTATAAGTCCCTAAAATAACCAGTTACTAAGTCCCCCGACCCTCCAAGTAAGGGATTAGGGGCTCCTTTAAACTTGGGGTTCTTGCGGGCTTAGGGTTTAGGGTTGGGTTGCGGGCTTCAGGTTTTTGGGGTTCTTGCAGCTTGTGATTTCTGCTCACCTCTTTTTGGGTGCTTCGGTTTGGGTTTTTGACTGCTTTGGCTTTTTCGGTGGCTCTGCTGGTTTTATTGTCCAGCCGCTCAGTTGTTGTTGAGTTGTTGTTTCTGCGTTTAGGCGTTCGGGTTGCCTACTGACAACCATCTACATCATGAGAATTGGCCGGACTAAGTAGTGGGGACTACCACCAGCACCACAACAACAACCACCAGCAGCACTCCGAAATTGAAGCCAAAGTCGGAGAATCCTTTTAATTTAGGGCCCCGACAAAGCAAATTTTCAAAAACAAGGATAGTGATATCCCATGTAAGTCCCCTTATAATAAGGTAAGGATATCCCCATAAAATGCTTCTGCTTATGTCCGTTTCGGGTCCCTAATAACAACGACCCTCAAGAAGGGAACCACAAACCAAGACACCGTAGCACCACTAGTACGGAAACCAAGACGAGTCACACCTAGACCACAAGACCCCAAAAGCCCAACACCCCATTCCCAAACCCTAGAACCCTATACCACTAAACCCGAAGGCCCGAAGCCCCACCTACCCAACAACCCTGTACCACAAGACCCAAAACCCTACAACCCCAACTGTGGCAGGAAACCTACAGCCAAGAACCCCAAATCCTTGAACCCCGGACCTTAAGACCGAGAGACCAAGCCTCACCACTCTCAGATCCGGATGTGAGTTGCCCACGATTGGGTTTTGAACTGTATACTGTGCCTCCTGCTGTTGGTAACTCGTTGCTGCAGTTGGTCCCATATTCTGGCAGCTGAAACTGACAAGAGCCCCGGCGAAGGCTAACAAGACCAAGAATCACCGAACCACGATTTTTTGGATGAGTTGATGGACCCTCCACCCTAAACCCTGAACCCCTATACCCAAAACCCAAATCCCTTATCAACCCTAAACCCTGAACCCCTAGACCCTCAACCCTAAACCCCAATCCCCTAAACCCACCCGACAGAACAACGTTCGATGCGGGCGAAGCCGCCGGATCTGCGAAAGATTGGTGCAGCCGGCCAGCCTTGGCAACTGCCGCGATAATTAGGGGTGTTTTTAAAGGGATCCTTTATAAAGGGGTTCCTTAAAGGGATCTATTAGGGTTCTAACAAGGGTTTAGTGTTTAGGGTTTAGAGGTTCCGAAGATTAGGGGTTCCTTAGGGTTCCTTATACTGGAGATACTATTTAAGGTACAAAAAAAAGATCCCCTATTTTCGGAAACTCCCATGAAGGTTTGAGTTCAGGGTTTAGGGTCTTAAGGCTTTGGAGTTTTGGAGCTTTAGGAACTTATGGTTTTGGGGTCAAGGGCTTTGGGCTTTAGGGCGTCAGGGCTTCGGGCGTTGGGGTTTTAGGGTTCTCTTTTTCAGTGCTGAGCTCTAGGGGGTTTAGGGGCAAGCTCAGGACTAGAAAGCCCCCCTTTCGTAATGCGAACCACTACACTGAAAATTAATGTGTATATATGTGTATGTATATATATATATATATATATGCTCTTGGATCCTAAACCCGAAACCCTGAACCCTACACCTGTAAGGCCCTGGATGAAGGAGAGTGCTTTTTTGTTGATCGGACTAGATGAGGGCTCCCTCAAAGGAGGTTGAGAAGAATAGTCTCATGCTCTTTGTGCGGCCGTTATGATAAGGATCCTATTATTCACGGCTAGGGGGTCCGTATAGTAAGACTTCTACTCCTAATATTTGAAGTTCCTTTTCCGGGATCCTTAGAGCAAGGGCTCCTACTCTTTATGGCTCCTTTTCGGGGATCCTGACAGCAAGGCTCCAAGCCTTTTGGGTTCGTTGTGTGTGGTCCTCATAGTCCGACTCCTGCTACCCCAAACCCCAAAAGACTAAACCCCACACCCAAACCTCCTAAACCCCTAAACCCTAAACCCCAAACCAAACCCTAAACCCTAAACCCCGAACCCTAAAACCTAAACCCGGCACCCGAAACCCCAAACCCGAATCTGGTTTGGATCTTCGCGGTTCGAGCCCAGAGACTCCAATATCCCTTAATTATGGAATATACCTTGAATTATATAATAGGATCCCTAATATGATCTAAGGAATATTCCTTAATTAAGGGATATACTTTAAATTATATAATAGGATCCCTAATATGATTTAAGGAATATTCCTTAATTAAGGGATAGTGGAGTCTCTGGGAGGCTGGGGCTTTGGGCTTGAGGCTAGAAGGCCTTGGTGGGTTCCAAAGGGGTTTAAGGTTTACAGGGCTTATAGGGTTTAGGGTCCATAGGGCTTATAGGGCTTATTTTCGGCTTATAGGGTTTATAGGGTTCAGAGGGCTTATAGGGCTCATAGGGTTTATGTTTTAGGGCTTCTAGGGTTTATAGGGTTTAGGGCTCAGGGTGAGATCAAGACCAAGCGGCTTCATCGTGGTTTCAAGTTCATCATACAGCAGACGCATCATTCCTGAGCGGGGGTCACAAGGCAGCTCTTTTGGGTTTGGTGTTTGGGATATATAGGTAAAGGTTTAGGGTGTAGGGCTTCGGGTTTAGGGCTTCGGGCTTTTGTTGTCGGTTGCAGCTTGAGTCTGACGACGCACTCTTAAAGCTTCGGGTTTAGGGTTCAAGGTTGGGGCTTAAATTAAGGGTTTAGGGTTGGCCTCAACCCCAACCCCAAAAGGTGTCCTTCCAGCATCCCAATCCATGTGAGGCGCAATGCGGCGCAGGTTTCGATTGAGGGCTGCGGGTCGGAAGAAACAGCCCCCAGGATCAGGGTTCAGGGTTTTTTGAACGCCTCTTCTCCAAGGGAGGGTCTAGGCTCTGCGGTGTAGGAATTCGGATACACTTAAATCCATCACCTGTCCCCGGTCTGAGAACCCTAAACCCCAGACCAAGCGTTCTGCAGACCACCGGGCCGTGGCTTAGGGCCAGGGGGGCTGAGTACCCCAGCCCAGAAAAGGCTTACCTTTTCAATTGTGGTAGCATCATATATCAACCCCAAAAGGGTTTAGGGTTTAGGGGTTTAGGGTTTAGGGCTCAAAAGGTTGAAGGTCACCTCCTCAGCTACTAAGTTGGGGATCAGGGCTCCGCAATGTGAAGTAGAAACCGTGACCCTAAACCCTAAACGCCCTAAACGGACCTTGACCGTACGATTCAGGCCCGAGAGCGAACCATCGCCATGCGCCCCCGAGCTGATGGACAAAACAAGGAAATTCATGTAGGCACCTGATGAAGTAACCTTGGGCCTTTGTTAGGGTTCCTTATATAGGTCCTACTATTTTGGGATTATAAATTATAGGCCCAGGGTTTCTTAATCAGGTTCCTACATTACCCTAACAGCACCAGCACTAGGTCCCTGAGTAGCCCTTTGATAGTCAGGGTACACTTTTCCCTAGTATTCGGTTTTAACAAGGGGACCCACAATAAAAAGGGCAAAAGCGTACTACTCCGGGACCTAGACCATAACAGCACCAGTTTAGGTTACTCAGGGAACTTGTGCATCAACACGACGGTATCCAAACTAGACTTCAACCGCCTCAGGCTGTACAAAAACACGATCGAGACGAAGAACAAGTGTGCGAACCCCTGAATCAGAACCCGCTAGGACAACCTTCAAAGGAACCCTTAAGCGAACCCTGGAAGGAATCCTTCAAGGATCCTACAAAGGAACCTATAAAGGAACCTTTAAAGGAACCCCTCCAATGAAACCTTTCAGGATCCTGCAAAGGAGCCCTTGAAGGGAACCCTTAAAGGAAGCTTTGAAGGAACCCTTAAAGAAACCCTTAAAGGAACCCTGAAAGGAACCCCCAAAGGCTTAAAGGAACCCTTAAAGGAACCCCTTAAAGGCACCCTTAAAGGAACCCTGAAAGGAACCCTTAAAAGGAACCCTAAACCCTAAACCCCCAAAGGAACCCTGAAAGGCGGCAAGGTTCGGGAAACGCCCTGCTCGCCCCCTACTGCCAGCGCATAGACTGCTGGACCTCGGGGATTTTTGTAGGGTTCCTATAAGGGTTCCTGTAAGGGATCTATAAGGGTTCCTTTAAGGGATAATTTAAGGGTTCCGTTAAGGGATCTATAAGGGTTTAGGGTTTGGGGGTTGTAGGGTTTAGGGCTTAGGCGGTGTAGGGTTTAAGCCCTAGGGCCCTAGGGGGTTAGGATTCAGGGTTTAGGGTTTAGGGTTTAGGGGTTTAGGGGTTCAGGGGTTCAGGGGTTCAGGGGTTCAGGGGTTTAGGGGTTTAGGGGTTTAAGGGTTTAGGGGTTAGGGGTTTAGCGGTTTAGGGGGTTAGGCTTAGGGGTTTAGGGGTTTTGGGTTTAATGGTTTGGGTTGAAGGTGTAGGGTCGGACAGCCCAGGGTTAAGCGTTCCATTCCGGTGGTTTGGGAAGCCTCCAGGTTATATTAAGAAACCCTGGGCCTAAACCCCAAAATAGTAAGATTCGTATCAGGAACCCTCCCAAGCTTTCTTAATCAGGCTCCTACTTTAGGGTTCACGTCTTAAGCTCAAGGGCCCTGGGTTGAGGAGTCAGGTCCGAAGGATCAGCTTTCGGCTCTAGGGCTTCGGGCTCTGGGTTCAAGATTTCAGATAGGCTTCAGAGTTTAGGGAGCTCGGATCGGGTTCAGGGTTCTAGATTTCGGGTAGGCTTCCGGGCTAAGGGAGCTCGGATGTAGTTGGGCTCAAGTTCTGCTTCCCGGGCTGTTGGATCTTCGGGCGTTGCATTCGTTGCCTGCGGGCACTGGTTGGGGTCTTCGCCTGTGCGTGGGGGATTTTCCCCAAACAATCACCACCCTGAACCCTAAAAACCATCAAAACCCTAAACTCTACACCCCAAAAGCCCTGAAGACCCTACAAGTAAAAATAAAACTAAACTCTAAACCCCTGTGGTTCCGGCGGGCGAACATGACCGCGCTCGCGCCGAGCCTTCGCTTCCAGAGCTGGAGGCTTTGAACTTTAGGGGTTTGGGGCTTTTAGGGTTTTAGGGTTTAGGGTGTTTAGGGCTCTTAGGGTTTTAAGGTTTTTAGGGCCGTAGGCCGTAAGGGTTAGTTTAAAGAGATCGATAAGGGTTCTATAAAGGTGCATTGGGGCTTTAGGGTTTAGGATTAGGGTTTCGAGTTCGGGGCTTGGGGGCTTTAGGGTTTATGGTTTTTCTTGGAGCTCCAGGGGTTTTAGGGCTTTAGGGTTTAGGGCTTAAGGCTTAAGATCTAAGGCTTTAGGGTTTGCGGCTTAGGGTTCCTTGAGGGGATCCTAGAGGGCTCCTTTACAAGGGTTTAGGGTCTAGGTTTATGGTTTTAGGTTTAAGATTTAAGGCTTTAGGGTTTAAGGCTGTAGGGTTAAGGATTTAGGGTTCAGGGCTTTGGGTTTTGAGTTTGGGGTGTAGGATTTAGGGTTTAGATGGGGATTGGGTTCAACCCCGAAACATTTTGAGCACTTCTCGGTTCTCCAAGGCTTTTACTTCAGGGTATCATACTACTACCATATAACTATCATATTACTACCATAGAACTACTATTACTACCATTCTTCCATTCTCTACCAACCAAAGGTAAGCCGCATGTCCGCTCGAAGCTTGGCCTCGATGGTTAGCATAAGGCAGACTAGGAACGGTTTTTTTTTAGGAGTGCCAAGCGCTGCCGACTGTCTTTCTGTACAACTGGAAAATATGCGAAGCGCGCGTAGGCGCAGTACTCAAGCGATCGCCGAAGAGCTTGTTTTTCTGAAGCATTTGTTTGAAGCCTAAGAAATCCCTTCTATGGTCCTTATGTTGGGCGGAGTGGTCTAGGTAGTGGTTCAAGTATTCTAACGCATGTGAAGAAACTAGTTCGAACCAATACCTGGCGGGATGGCCTCTGTGCCTTGATTTAGTAAATTAATGCGATCTTTGTACCCGGGGGAGAATACTACATGATGTTGAGGGAGGTGTGGCGGAGTAGTCGTGGCTTGTATAAGGAGCTTGAACTGTTGCGATAGAAGAGTTTGGGAAGGGATGGAATGTTTTCCTGAGTTTTCCCATACGGTTTTGTTGGGGATCCGGGAATAGTATGAGGCTTTGATGTTGATGGCTCTTCTGAGGTATCTAAAATACCAACCGTCTATGGTTCGGAAATGGTGCTTTTCAAGGGTGAGAGTTTCCAATGCGTACGTATATACTGGGACGATGCAGGCGTGGAAGATTCTGGATTTTACTGGGCGGGGTAGTCTGCTCTGCCATACATGTTGGAGCTTTAAGAAGGCCGCGTGTGCTTTAATAGACCTAGCTGCGATTGCGGCTTTGGTTGGCTTGTCCCAAGTAACCTGTGAGCCTAAATACTTGGTTTCGGAATTTAAGGGGACAGGAGAGTTATCTGCGTAATGAAGTTGACCTGGCTGAGTGGGGTGGCGGAGTAGCTCGGTTTTCTCTAAGTTTAGCTGCAGACCGTAAAGGGTAGCTTCTACCTGGACAGCTTTCAGGATCTCCTCTAATTGTGCGCCCGTGACGCCCATTAATAGAGTATCGTCCGCGTACTCTAAATCATAAATGGGCTTGCCTACCGACCATGTGTTTTGTGGAACGCCATGGGTGCGAAGTCTAGCGTCAACGTCTGAAAGGAGTACTGTCATTACCATGATGAATAAATAAGGGCTAAGTGGACATCCCTGCCGAATCCCTGTGTGCGGAGTACCCCAGTGCTTAGTACCATCAGGAGCCGAGGTGCAAAAGGTAGGGCAGGTGTACATATCCTTAATGACTTCGAGGTAAACGGGGTGAACCCCAAGGCGGAGTAGTGCTATATGCATAGATTCATGGTCGATCTTGTCAAAGGCTTGCTTCCAATCTAAAAACAGCAACTGGAATGGTTGGCCTGTTTTGGCGGAGTAGTCTTGGAGGCGGCGCAGGATGAAAAGTGGTTGCGTTGTTCCTTTGTTTCGGCGGAAGCCGAACTGCGTGTGGCGGAGTGAGTGGTCATGCGCATCAGCTAGTCTTTTCTGAAGCATTGCTGCGTAAATTTTATAAAAGACGTTGAGGAGGCTGATAGGGCGATATGAGGCAGGGTCTGAGGTGGGGCCTTTACCTTTGTATATGCTGACGACAAGGGCCTCCTTCCATGTAGCAGGTATTCTACCCTGGCGTAAGCAGGCGTTGTAGAGGCGGAGTAGCTGTTTTTCCCCGAAGTGATCTAGCAGTTTGATGGAGTCGGCTCTAAGGGTATCTAAACCTGGAGCTCTGTTTTTGCGCAGCTGCTGGATAGCTTCGGTTAGTTCTTCATGTGTGAATGAGCAGGGCGGAGTGGTAGCGGGAGGGTTGATCTGCGGAGATTCAGCGAGAAGTGCTCTTTCCTCTGCGGTGACCGTAGTTTTTCCCCATTGTTGGTGGTCTAGGTGGTCCCGAAAGGTTTGGTGGGTTTTGTGCCACGGTACTGGTTTGCCGTTGTGTTTGAGCCTTCTGTGTCTAGGCTGGAATCCTTTTTTGAGGCGTCGGGCCTTGGTCCAGACTGCTGTGTGGCTGAGGTTAGTATCCTCTAGAAAAGAGTCTCTGAGCCAGTCCCTTTTGAGTTTGCGTGCTTTGCGTTTAAGGGCTTTGTAAAAAGCGATATGTTCTGGGTCCAGGTTGGCGCGCAGTTGTTTGGCCTTGGCTATGTCGGCTGCTAGTTGAGGAGTAATCCAGGGCTGTTTGGGGAGATGTTCGAGAAGGGGGAGGGTGGAGCGTTCGGCGGCTTGTAGGGAACTGATTAAGTGGGCTGAAAGTTCGTCGGTTGATTGCGCTAGCGCTGGCGGAGTGGTGAGGTTGAGGTTGCTGGGGTGTACAAAATGCGGGAGCGAGGATCGCCCTCCTGTCGGGCGTGACGCGGTCTTGCCTTTGTCTGCGAGTTCGTCCGCGCGTTCATTGTATTCGTTGCCGCTGTGACCCTTGATCCAATGCCATTGTACGGAGTGCTTGGTTTCTAAAGTCGTGCAGATGTCCTTTGCTATGTTAACCATTGTTTTGTGACGCTTGGGTCTGGTGTGACCGCGCATCATATCTGCTGCCCATTTGCTGTCATAGTGAAACGTTATAGTTTGTGGCGGAGTAGTCAAAGAAAGGATGTGCAAAGCCGCTTCCATTAAAGCACTTAGTTCACCTGTGTTGTTGCTGCCGACGACTGCTCCTAAGTAGTATACTGAGCGCGTGTCCGTGGTGACCGGACCGTATGAGGTGGCTATTTCCTCATCCTCTTCTATGATAGCGTAACCCCAACCTGCGGGAGTAGTAGCCGAACACCTGCCAGAGGAACCCGAGCCATCTGTGTAAATTTCCCAATGGGAAGAAGAAGTGGCGGAGTAGTCTGGGGAAGGGTGACCCATAGCTACACGGAAGCTTTGGTTGAAATGTTTGCGTTGTTGTGGGGTGACTGCGGAGTAGTCTCGCTTAGGGGGCAGGAGGACTGGAGGCGGGCGGGCAGAAAGCTTAACCCGTATGGTGGATTCTAGAAGGTAATGATCACTGGGAAACCCTGATTTATGGAAGGCTTGGCAGGATAATACTGTGGGTAGCCACTTCTGTCTAGTGACCATTCTGTCTAGGGATTGAAATCTCAAAGGGTCAACCTGTGGGCGGAGTAGCTGTGCCGGTATGGGCCATGAATCCGTAATGTAGTCTCTGATGTTGGCTGCGAGACAAAGATTGTCTGGGTCTGCTTGAGGAAGACTATATATTTTATCCCAGAACTGGGTCCATCCTATGGGATCGCTAGCAAATTGGAGCCAATCTGTAGGGGGCGGGTGCTTATCTCGGTATGTGACGTGCTTTGTAAGGCTGGGCTGTTTGAAGTTTAAGATGTCCTTAAGTCCCTCCCCTCTAAGGAGGTCGGCGTAGTAGCGTCGGTTGCTGCCTTCTTCATTACGAATGTGGAGAGGACCTTTACCGTACACATAAGGACCTAGAAAATCGGTTTCATCCCTGTAGCGCCCTTGAAGTCGAACGTTGATATCCCCAAGAATATAAACGGGTTCAGGTTGGGGGATGTTACTGACAATGTTATCCAAGTGAGTCCAAAAGGGGGCTTTGCAGGTTTCCTGATCCCGTTTATTGTGGGGGGCGTAGACTCCTATGAAGTGTTTGTCTCCAGAGCAAGAGCTAAGAACTACTTCCAGGATTCTACTGCCATGTTGTGTGATGCTTTTCAGGAAAGGTAGGGTGCGTGGTGGTAGGACTGCGGTAACTCCCCCGTACTTGTCTTTGTTGTTACCGTTAACTATAAAAAGGTGTCCTGAGGATTTATATTGATGGTATGTGGTGGCATGTGTTTCGGAAAGGAATAGTAAATCCAGGGATCTATCCCTAACCAGTCCTAAAACAGCTTCATGTTTCAGTAATTCTGCCATTCCTTGAACATTCTGAGTTCCTACCCTCAGGGGGGTTCCATATGGGATTGGCGGAGTAGCTTGCGGAGTAGTCTGCGGCTTTCCCTGAAATTTGCCCTTCGACTCTCTCTTGTCCACAAGCGCGCGAAACAATTTAGCCATTTTATTACCTCTTCGGCGAAAGCTTTGTACTGCTTTCAAGGACGCCCCCCTCCTTACCAACGCGTTGTCCGGCGCCGTTGGCAATATGGTTTCCTTCAAGAGCTTACGCCATTGGCGGTAGCGGCGTCGCCGCTCGCGGCGTACTCTGGTGCCCCTTCCTAAAGAAGGATTGTTGGGAGGGGGGGGTGGGGCAAACACTCTTTGTTTGCTGCCGTGGCAGCTCCCGGCGTGCCTCTGGGAGGCGGTGTGGCCTTATCCTTTACAAACGAATTCGATGAATTAAAAGGTCTGCGGGGTTGGCGTGTGCCAGTAAAAGTGCGGAGTGGTCTGTGGGAGAAGAAGTGTTTAACACCGTCCTGTCCCTGAAAAACCCTCCTTCTACCAGTTCTGAATTTAGGTCGGGGGCCTAAAGAGATAATGGGCTGTGAGGCTGGGGTAGCTCTAAACTCCAACAGGAATTCCCTTGAAAGCTTGATTTTATCAGGGCTCAAGGGATTCGTGGGCGCGTCTTGCGGAGTAGTCGGGATGAGGTTGTCTAGCAGTAAGGTTATGGGAGGGTCGTGGTTGCCGTTAAGGGAGTGTTGCAGTTTGTTACGTAGGCGTTGGAGTACTCTCGGAAGGCCGCCTAGGCAGTTAAGCATCGATAAACTAGTGGAGTATACAATGGCTGCGTCCCCTATGACAATGGGAAGCGTGCTCCTATTTAAGGCGGTGTAGTAGTAAACGGCAAATACAGCAACACACTAAAGTCTTGCTAAGTGCCAAAGTTGAGGGGATTTAGATTGGGCGGAGTGTTTACGTGGTTTTCTCCTATGGTCCTTACGCCTTATAGGTTCCCGGTTCCAACCTATTTGTTGCGGAGTAGCCCTCCAATCGGCGATCGCTCGAAAAAAAAAGGTGCAACCGCGAGGTCTGTATCCAGGGATCTTTGGCGGAGTGGGGAGACTAAAACCAAGCTTAAAACCAAACTCAAAAAAGGGCCTAGGATTAGGGTACCATCCTTCAGATGCCCTGGGAAACTGGGTCGCTCGACCCGAGGCCTGCCTGAGCCGGCGGCGGAGTAGAAAACTTTCAAACGCTCCGCGCTCTGGCTCAACAGAAAATTTCAAAGGGGCGGCCTCGAGGAGCAACTGCAGCCACTGCCTGGCCACCAAAAGGTGGGGCGGAGTAGCCAGGGTGGCTTTCTCGCGAATTCTCGACGAAACCTTTCAAAGGCCGTCGGAGTTGAAAGAAGCCCCCTCTTGCGGAGTAGCCACAGCAGGTGCACCTTGGTAAGTAGCCTGCTTGTAGCTGCCCACTTTGGAGCTGGTCTCCTTGAACTTGTCGCAGTACTCATCCCATACAAAAGCGACGTCCGAGACCTTAGAAATGTACAAATCAATCGGGAAGGGATTGAGCTGGGCGGAGTAGATGAGAGGGGCCGTCCAATGCCGACCACCCTTCCCAACACTAATGCCCTTGGAGCTGCCTTTGGCTGCTCCCGCGGCATTCTTAAAAAGATCCCTCTCAGCAACGTCCAACTCGTGCTGTGGGCCGAAAACCACCTTGTTCCAACAGTAAGTCCAGATGCTGGGCTCATCGGTCATGAGCTCAGCTGGCGGAGTAGCATTGAGGATCTCGAAGAGGTCCGTGGTGATCTCGAGTGTGCCCTGGAGCTTGTCGTCGGAGGAGTAGTAGTGGAGCCTTGCCATCGCCTTGATCTGGGGATCGAAAGCCCTGACCTCCTGTGGAGCCATTATGGTCAAGGTTTTCCACAGGATAACGACCTGAGAAGGCTGCCCAGACTGCACGTTGAGGGCCTGCAGGATAACCCGAATGGGTATCTCGAGCTTTCGTTGGAATTGTGGTGACGAAGGTGTTGCTCGAATGTAGGAACGGTTTAGGGTTTAGGGGTTTAGGGTTTAGGGTTTAGGGGTTTAGGGTTTAGGGTTTACCCAGAGACCCCTATATCCCTTGATTAAGGAATATTCCTTAAATCATATTAGGGATCCTACTATACTTTAAGGTGTATTCCTTAGTTAAGGGGTATTGGAGTCTGTGAGTATTGCTGCTCCTTCAAGCTTCGATATTGATAGGGATCTGTAGCAGCTAGCAGCTAGTATGGTGTAACTTAAACTTGCCACCCCTCAACAAGAACCCTAAACCCAAACCCAAATGCTGGGCGTTCAAGTAATAAGGGAGAAAAAATGTAGACTGATTATCATAATGGTTTCTGTAGGGAGCGGCTTACTCCAGTACCGAGAAATTATGGCATGGCAACCTTGTTCTGGTAACATAAACAAAACCTCCTTAGCAAGAGCCCCAATACCCTAACCCCCTAAACCCTAAACCGTTAAAAAGAAACCTAAAGCTTAAACCCTTACTCTTCAGGCTTCCTTACTACACGAAAACTCCTTAGCACGAACCACGAACCCTAAACCATAAACTCTAAACCCTAAACACTAAAGCCCAAGACCCTACACTCTAAACCCTAAACTCAAAGCCTAAACCCTAAACTCTAAACCCTAAACCCCTAAACCCCTAAACCCCTAAACCCTAAAACCGTATAGATCCCTTTTGGGAGCCCTTAAAGGAACCCTTATAGATCCCATGAAAGCCTAAACCCTAAACCCTGAACCCTAAGGCTTCAGGCTTCCTGGGTTTAGGGTTTAGGGTTTAGGGTGGGTTTAGGGTTTAGGGTTTAGGGTTTAGGGTTTTGGGGTTTAGGGTTTAGGGTTTAGGGTTTAGGGTTTAGGGTTTAGAGCCAAGAGGCCCAACAGCTTTGAAGATGTCGGTACCACGCCGGATCCCGCCGTCGATGAAGATGGGAATCTGTTCGGGATTTTACGGCTTGGGATTCAGGGTTTGGGGTCGAGGGTTTAGAGTTTAGGGCTTTGGGCTTGGGGTTTAGGGTTTGGGGTTTAGGATTTAGGGCTTAGCGTACGGGCGTTCACGTACATGTCTTCGGGTTCAGGGATGTGCGGCTGTGGCACGACTGTGGAGTTGGGTCTTGAAGATGAGAAGGCTTGTCCCGATGGGTTCAGCAACCTTTCGTGTAAGCAATGGAAGCTTTGTAGATAGAGTTTCGCAACTATAAATATTGGAAGGCTTGCAGATACGATTTGGCAATTTGATGCCTGATTTCGCTTACCACTTGCCCGGAAACAACAGTGCCCAATCCTAAAACCCACACGCCCGGAAGCAGGTTCGCGATTTCCGCCTAACATAGGGGCCTTAAAGATTGGATTTTTTTGGTGAGGGGGTATATTGTACTATAATCAACATAATGAGGATCCCCCATAATAGCCTAGGTGATTAGTATGCTTTAATCATAGTGAGGAACCAGTATAGGTACTTACTACGGCGCCGATATTATAGTATACGATAATCATAATGAGGAACCCCCCAAAATAGTATAGGTACTTAATAAGGCCGCTATATTATTAGAAACCCTAAACCCTAAACCATACCCCCTAAACCCTAAACCCTAAATCGCCGCCCCTGGGCGCCTGCCCACGGACTTCCTCGGCAATAGCGGGCAGCACGTCGATCGTGGCCGGCACGGAGTCTAGCTGCCGACCTAAGGCATGCGCTTCGGATTGCAGGACTAGAACTTTTGAGAACAATTAGCACAATAATAATAGTTATAATACTAGTAGCAATAGTAGTAGTAGCACCACTAGTGCTACTACTACAACTACTACTACGACTACTACTACGACTACTACTGCGACAATTACTACGACTACTACTACGACTACTACTACGACTATTACTACGACTACTGCTACGACTACTATTACTACTACTACTACTACTACTACTACTACTACTACTACTACTACTACTACTACTACTACTACTACTACTACTACTACTACCACTACGACGACTACGACTACTACTACTACTACTACTACTACTACTACTACTACTACTACTACTACCACTGCTACTACGACGACTACTACTACTACTACTACTACTTCTTCTTACTACTACTACTACTACTACTACTACTACTACTACTACTACTACGACTACTACTACTACTACTACTACTACTACTACTACTACTACTACTACTACTACTACTACTACTACTACTACTACTGCTACTACTGCTACTGCTACTGCTACTGCTACTGCTACTGCTACTGCTACTGCTACTGCTACTGCTACTGCTACTGCTACTGCTACTGCTACTGCTACTGCTACTACTAGTCAAGCTTGGAATTGTCATCGTTCCTGCTTTCTCCAAATGGACCTACGATGACCCACGCATTCCGCGTGGTGTGTTGCCACTGTTTTTGCGGTTCATGGTGCGCCATTCCTAACTACCAAGGTTGCTGCTACTATGCCTGTCCGTCTCACGACCCGCAGTCTTAATCAGCAGTGCCCTTTCTAGAAGTGAGTCTACTCACAGCCTTGGCGAGGCGGGCGATCTGATGGGCGAGTCAAGACCACCGAGTCGCCCCACAAGCAGATGGCTCATGTAGGGGCCTTAATAATTAGAATAGGGTTTAGGCGCCCGTTATCCTATAGTTATAAGAAGGAACCCCCAAAGTAGTCCCCATATTAAGCATATTAGAAGGCATGATCCATCTTTGTACAAAAGCCAAGCTCTCTTGGCACGGGCATCCCAGAAAGGTGCCGAATGGCTGTGCGCCCAATCTTGTAGACTCTGTAGACCTGTGTTGTAAGTTGGTGGAACGATCAACCCAAGACCGGTTTAGGGTTTAGGGTTTAGGGTTTAGGGTTTAGGGTTTAGGGCCGACTGGTAGCCTGTTGGGCTCAGGGCGGCAATCTGGAGACGAGCCCCCAAAACCTAAACCATACCTCCGGATCGCTACCTAAACCCTAAAGCCTAAACCCTAAAGCCTAAACCCTAAAGCCTAAACCCTAAACCCTAAACCCTAAACCCTAAAGCCTAAACCCTAAAGCCTAAAGCCTAAAGCCTAAACCCCAAACCCCAGACCCTGAGCGTCGCTGAGGCCACGTCCTCCGTGGTTGGACACCACCTCAGTACATGATGGGGAAGTGGGCGCCCACTTCACATATTGAATCAAAATCCTGTGAGCGCGTATAGGAGTTTAGTGTGTTTAGGGTTCATGGTTGATAGTTGAGGGTGCAGGTCTTCAGGTCAATTTCGGTGCGCATGAGCTGAGGGTTTGGTGGTTTCATTGAGGCCCGCGCACTTTGCCTGCCCTAAACTCCAAATCCTAAACCCGAAACTCTAGACCCTAAACCCTAAACTTTAAACCCTAAACCCCGAACCCTGAACCCTAAACCCTAAACAGGAGAGTTGATTACCCCAAACCCTAGCAAATCCTAATGAATGGTTCGTGGCGGGATATGGGTGCTTCTCAAGACCAGGGATGCGATGTAGGACAACAGCAAAGTAGCCTCGTTCCACGCTCGTGCTGTTTACGGCCCTTAAACGAAACCCAGGACAGAGAAGCCTGAACACTTCAACCCTAAACCCTGAAACCACGAAGGCCCACAGCCCACACACCATAGTACGGTCCCAACCTGAAAAATGCTGAACCCTTAGTGAAGAGTAGCAGAAGTAGTAATCGTCTTAGTAGTAATCGCAGCGGTAGCACCAGATAGTAGGGGACGTCGGGAGGGGGGGAGGAGGAGGAGGAGGAGGAGGAGGGGGAGGAGGAGGAGAGCGGGAGGAGAGGGATGAGGAGGAAAGGAGAAGCACAACCGCCGGCTGCGGCCCGGACAAT
The DNA here is from genome assembly GCA_905221615.1 of Symbiodinium sp. CCMP2592. Classification (NCBI taxonomy): domain Eukaryota; class Dinophyceae; order Suessiales; family Symbiodiniaceae; genus Symbiodinium; species Symbiodinium sp. CCMP2592. The sequence goes on from CAJNDT010001001.1 coordinate 476,361, forward strand.
GGCAGCAGCTCCTGGCCGGCAAAGCAGTCATGAAGTTTCAGGGCTTACGTGGGGTTTAGGGTTTAGGGCCTCTTCTTCATCGTCATAGATAAGATCTTGCGTGAAATTTGGTTCTGGGCAGTGAGCATGCTAAGGCTGTTCGTCACAGGCAAACCCATGATAACCCTGGTACTCAAGTTACTCCGAACTCCACACGCTGAACTCACCTCGAAGCCCAACTTCCTTCTCCCACATCCTATTTCCCTGCAGCCCTCTCGTATTGCGAGTGCATCCCGCGGTACCGCGTCATAAGGGCAACATCCACAAGCTCGAAATACCTCTAGGAAGGTTGAATTGTTTGTACTTGCCGTATTAGTGAATGGGTTTTCTGGGAACCCTAAACCCTAAACCCTTCTGGGGAAGCCCTGATGGAACCCTCCAGACGCAAGGGGCCTGCTTTGATTGCCTCCCTGGCATCCAGCGGGTGCATGACACCCTGGCAAGCAAGCCATTTGGAAGTTTCCGAAAATTAGGGGGTTACCTGAGGTTTCCTTTAAAGGATTACTATGAGGGTCCCTGTAAAAGCGGTCTATAAGGGATGTATAGAGCTTCCGAAAACTAGGGGTACCTTATTTTGGGATCCTTATAATACGGATCCTACTATTTAGGAGACTATCTTAAGATCCCCTGATTTTCGGAAACTCCCATTTAGGCTTTAGGGTGTCGGCTTTGGGGTTCAGGTTTTGGGATTCGGGTCTAAGGTTTACGGTGCTTAGGGTTTAAGGTTTAGGTTTTAGGGTTTAGGGCTTGCAGGTTCAAGGCTTACCCTGCCAAAAAAATTAGGGTTTAGGGTTTAGGGTTTAGGGGGAAGGATTAAGCAGGAGTAAGAACGGCAGATTGACCTGGGTTCCTGAGCAGCACCCTTCATAACAAGTGGTACCTCCCTACTATTCCTGAAATAAAAAAAAGGGGAAAAGGGTCCCACTCAGGAACCTAGTAGACCTTAAACCCCTATAGATCCCTTACAGAGCCCTTTAAGGAACCCTTGAAGGGTACTACTCAAGAACCTAGTTGCTGTAAGACAGAAAATCGATTTGCCCCGAGGCTGCCCCGAGAGGTCGATGTCTATCAGGTCATCCGCAGCCCAGAGACTCCAACATCCCTTAATTAAGGAATATACCTTAAACCACGTTTGGGATCCTACTATAAGTTAAGGTATATTCCTTAACTAAGGGATATTGGAGTCGTCCATGCTCATGAACGCCAGGTTGGCAACTTCAAAAGATGCGCCCTGGAGCATTTCTTCCTGGCAAGGTGAGTTTCCGAGACGTGCATACATGATCTTGTCAAGACAGCAGGTGCGAATACGAAGCAGCCTCCGACACGTCCGGATTCCACGACGTGCCGATGTCGGCGTAGATCCAGTACAGCAAACCCTACTGTTGCATTCGAGTGCCCGCTTCGAGGCATTCATGCTCAGGAAGCCAACTCAGAGTTTCCCCACGCCCCGAACATAATCTGCCAAACCCTACTTTATTGTAGGGTCCCTATAACCTCCATATTGGGGTTTAGATGACACGAAAAAGTAGTTATGGTAGTTTAAGGACGGTGGGGATATCCCATAAGCAGCCCCTTATAATGAAGCCTAATAAGGTAGGGATATATCTCTATAAGATGCTTATGCCTATGTTCTATGGGGATCCCGAATAATAATCCTAAATTGTGCCCTAATCCGGGGGTCTTCCTAAAGGGCTCCCGGTCCCTGAAAGGCGTGAAACTCCCAGAAACCTCAACTGCACCTTTATCTGGGTTTAGGCTTTTTTTTTGTTGGTTGAGGGTTTCAGGGCTTAGGGCCTTAGGGTTTAGGGTTTCAGGTTTTCGGGGTTTAGGGTTCAAGGCAAACCTTCGAAACCCAAAACCATCCCCCAACCACTGCGGCCTTAATGAACACGGTTATGCTATCATCATAGTAAGGAACCCTCAGGAACAGTACTGGTGAGTATTCAGGAACCCTAAAACCCTAAAACTTCAAAAAACATCCCGAAAGCCACAGAGCCGCGAACCCTCGATTCCAAGGGTAAAAGGAGGGACCTAGGTATATACCCTTAATATAGCTAGTATATACCCATCATATAGCCCATTGTAGGGTAGGGGTCCCCATTAAGGGTCCCTCCTCTTCCCCTTTGATTCAAGGAACCCTAAACCCTGAACCCTAAACCCCTAAGGACCCTTAAAGGAACCCTAAAGATCCCTTTAAAGGAACCCTGAGAGCCCTAAATTAAGGGTCCCTCCTTTTCCCCTTTGATAGATGCTAAGACCCAAGTCCCCAGACCCGACGACCGAAAGCCCGGAACCCTAACACCCAAAGCCCTAAAGCCCTAAACTCAAAGCCCTCTTTAAAGGGGTCCCGTAAAAGGGGTCTATAAGGGTTACTATGAAGGATCTATAAGGGTGATATTGTATTAAGGGCCTTAATAATTAGAATAGGGCTTTGGGGCTTATTATACTTATAATTGTGATAAGGAACCCCCAAAATAGTACAGGCAATTATTTAGGCCCCTGTAGTATGCTCAAGAGTCCTTGCCTTGGCAATGACGGGCAGGTTGCAGATAGACTTCAACCAAGCAATGATGCTCCAATCGAGAGTGAGGTCCTGCGGGTTCTTAGAGGCTCTTGGGACTTAGTAAGTAAGGTTATAAGTAGGTTATAATTAGGATAGCCCCACTTAGGGGACTTATAACCCCAATTATAACCTACTTACTAAGTCCCATGATCCTTCAAGTTAGGATGTCGGGTTTAGGGTGCAGAGTTAGGGGCTTGCGCGTGTGTAAGGGTTTCTAAGGGTGATGCTTTAAATCTTCTCCCGTTTCCGGCCAAAGGCCTTTAACCAAACAATGAAACCCTTACATAAGCCTTATAGTCAACTTATAGTGGACGTTCAGGGTTGAGGGTTCAGCATAAAGGGCTGTCGTTACACGCATAGCAGCATGTACAGTCTCCCTCGTACCTAGGGTTTAGGCTGTAGGGCTTAGGGTGGACGGATTAAAACCCTAAACCCTAAACCCTAGACCCCAAACCCTAAACCCTAAACCCCAAACCCTAAACCCTAAACCCTAAACCCTAAACCCTAAACCCTAAACCGTGTAGGGTCTTGTTCGAGGTCCGGGTCTAGGCTTCTTCACGTGGGGATCGAGGCTTCGGATCTCAAATTTAACATAAGGGTAGTTGTCAAAACTAAGGTCCCCTTTTTGGGTACCCTAAGTATTCGGTGCCGTATTATAGTAGGGACCCAAAAAGGGACCCTAATTTTCACAACTACCCAGATGGTGTTGGCCCAAAAAATCTCCGACTATATGTACCCGGAACCACGGAGCCTCAGCCTAAGCCCTCCCTGGCTCAAGGCTTGGGGCCTAAATTCCGAATCCCTAAACCCTAAACCCTAAACCCCAAACCCTAAACCCTAAACCCCAAACCCCAAACCCTAAACCCCAAATCCTGAACACCTAAACTCTACGGTAGACCAAACTCTAAGCTGCTCCATCCCAAGCTCAACCGCCGAGCCGCCCGTCCTCAAAGCCCTACCTACAAACCCTGGGCACTTGGGGACCTTCCCAGAGAGCCCAATATCCCTTAATTAGGGAATATGGCTTAAATTCTATAGGGCTTCATATTATGATTTAAGCTATATTTTTTGATTAAGGGGTATTGGGCTCTCTCAGGGTTGCAGCCTGAACCCTGACTGCTCCTTCTGCGCTTCGAACTCGACAAGCCTGCGATGGGTTTAGGGTTTAGGGTTTAGGGGTTTAGGGTTTAGGGTTTAGGGTTTAGGGTCACGTTGAAGCGTCAGAGCATCAAGGAGATTGGAGGTTTGAGGAGCTTAGGCAACGTGTGGATTGGGAGTTTGTGGGTTAGGGGTTTAGAGCTGTTCACATGAGTCTCTGAAGACCTCAACCCTAATTCCTAGAACCCTAATCAATCCGACACGCCTCTTGGGGCCTGCAACCTGCTGTTCCCCTGGCATTCGCGGGAGGAGGTTGGGATTCCAGCTTCACGGCTTCTCTTTTTGAGGCTTTGTTCCATCTGCTAGGTCAGCTGTAAGGATTAGGGGTTAGGGTTATGCAGCGACGGTTTCGATTCAATGCGCGGCAATGACAACCATGATCAGTCGGGCAATGCAAGTACTACAAACCATCATTTCGCTGTCTCCGTCATCACCGGCCTGGTCGGCATGACTAGCATCATCATTACTATTTCGCGACGACAACACGCATCCACCCAAGGATCAAAATGGTAGCAATAGAAAGTTGAAGCTGGAGGATTGGAAATCCCTGTCATCAGCATCCACAACAGCATCACCATCACGACTATTATCATAAACGTATTCGCTGCGTCGATAGTCTATAAGACTACGAAGTTTCAGCCCCAAAGCCTAAATCGTAGATTCCCTAAACCCTATGCCCTGAACCCTCAGGTTGGAGTTTCCGAAAATGGGGTACCTTAACATAGTACCCTAAATAATAGGATCCCTATCTGTAGTTTTGAAAAACTCTATACATCCCTTGAACACCCCTGTAAAGGGATCCTTATAGTACCCTTTGAGCAACCCCTGTAATCGAACCCTTACATACCCCTCATTTTCGGAAACTCCCAGATGAGCGTCATACGACCAAGAAGCAAATAAAGCCTTTCGGTTCAGGGTTCAAGGTCTAGGGTCCTTTAAAGGGTTCTATAACATAGGGGCCTTAATAATTACAATAGAGGTTCCTTTAAAGGGGTCTACAGGGGATTTTTGCAGGGTTCTACAATATAAAGGATCTATCTATAAGGGGTCTATGATATTAGGGGGCCTTAATAACTAGAATATGGGTTGCTTTAAGGGGGTCCTCTAAAGGGGCTTTCTTCAAAGGATCTAGAACGGTTCTATGATATTTGGGGCCTTCATAATTGGAATAGGGTTTCGGGGCCAATTACACTACAAGTATAATAAGGAAGCCCCAAAATAGTGCAGTTCAGGCAGGCAGCTGCTGGTTCACCACGTTTCCCAGCATCTGGATGTTGGGAAGCTGTCCCATTGCGTCGGATGTAGCATATCCTCCGCATCAGGGTTTAGGGGCCAGCATAAAATCAGTGCAATGTGCGGTTCCTACAACTCCATGGGGAAACAGAACATGACCATATGCTGCGACTCCCATATCACGGGTTCATGTTTCGGACAATGCGCCTTCACATCTTTCAAAAAGCAAAACTACACATGAAATTCAAGTCACGAAAGTCTGAAGCCCTGCACCCCTAGTCACCAAACCCTTCAGCACAAAAAACTGAAACATAGCCCCGAGAACAAACCCACTCGGCCCTTCTCTACAGCCCCGAAAGCCCTGACCCAGCCCCCCCTCAAAAAAACTCGCTAACCCGAGTTTAACCACACCGATCATCCCCTAAATCCTAAAATTCAGAATCCCCCTAAACCCTAAACCCTAATCCTTAATCCCTACACCCTAATCCCTAGTCCTTAAACCCTAAACCCTAGTCCCAAAATCAAACACGAGCTCTGTCCCGAACCGCGGAGCAGAGATCCCAAACGACCCTAAGGCCCTAAGCCCCCTACTTGGAGGGTCGGGGCACTTAGTACGGGCTCCTTTTTGGGGGATTCTAAGGGTTCCTTTAAAAGGCTCTATAGGGGTAGTATAGGGTTTAGGGTTTAGGGTTCAGGGACTTAGTAAGTAGGTAGTAGGTAGACTTATCAGTACCCTAAAAGGGACCTTAATTGGGGTTATGGTACTTATAAGTCCCCAAAATATCCAGTTACTAAGTCCCCCGACCCTCCAAGTAAACCCTAAACCCGAAGGGTTTTGGGTTTAGGGATTAGGGTTTAGAGTTTAACCCTAAACCAAAAATTCAGGGTTTAAGCCCCTCCGCCCCCTCCTGTGCGCAGATCGCGCTCCCGACGACCGGTGATTGGAGCGTCGACCTCGCTGGTCTGTGGAGCAACTTCGTGCTTTAGGGTGTACGGTTTCGGGTTCAGGGTTCAGGGGTGGGCTTGGGATTTTGAGGCTTATGCTGAGGGTTTAGGATGGAAGGGCAGACGAGCCCCGACACGCGCCAATCCTGAGCTGCAGAACTCAAGCCACCGGATTTTGTGCGTGTTCGACACTGCTCCTGACCTGGTCTCGGGTGGATGTTAAGGCACGATATAGTAGTCTGTGCCCGAGCTTGGTGGAAGAATTTGACTTTGACGTTCTTCAGCTCCCAGATCTGGCAAGAGGCATACACCGGCGAACGCCCCCCAACTCCATGGCTGAAGAACATCAGAAACCGCAAGGTTCGTCCAAACCTGCAGCGACAGCAAACAAGAACCCGAATGGAATTACGCACCAAAAGGGCCCTAGCTCGAGATCCTCAACCTTAATTTTCAAACTCTTAAAGTTAACCCTACACCCTTGCAGACTAAACCCAATCTCGGCGCCCTGCTGTGAGACACAAAGCTTTGTAGCCGAGGGCTTCGGCTTTCTTGACGATGATCTGGCCGTGGGGACAGCATTTTAGTTTTAGGGTTTTGGGATTAGGGTTTAGTGTGTCGGGTCCGGGGTCTAGGGTTTAGGGTTTAAGGGAGATCAGGTTATAGGTTTTTCTGTGGGTTGTTGCAAGGGTGGCTTTCCGAGGGGTTTGCACCCGTGCAGTGGCGGTGGCAGTGGCAGTAGCAGTAGCAGTAGCAGCAGCAGTAGTAGTCGTCGTCGTGGAGGTAGTAGTGGTAGTCAGTAGTAGTAAATAGTAGTAGCAAGTAGCAAGTAGCAAGTGGCAAGTAGCAAGCAGCAAGTAGCAAGTGGCAAGTGGCAAGTAGCAAGTGGCAAGTGGCAAGTAGCAAGTAGCAAGTGGCAAGTGGAGAGTGGCAAGTGGCAAGGGGCAAGGGGCATCGGGCAAGCGGCAAGCATGTCGCGAGTAGCATGTAGCAAGTAAAAAGTGGCACGTTACAAGTGGCAAGTAGCGGTTAGCAAGTAGCAAGCAGTAGGTAAGAAGTAGTAAGTAGTAAGCCGTGAGTAGTAAATATACATGGTACTGAACTTCGTGGCAGTTGTAAGTAGCAGCAACCCGTACAGGGTCAGTAGTACGTTGTACGCTGTAGACAGGTAGCAGTGGCAGTGGCAGCAGCAAGGAGCAGGAATCAGAAAGAAGGACTATGCCTTTGAGAATCCCTATTGAGCAATCCTGGCCTCCGTGATGTCACGACGCTTGAACACGTAGAGCCTATGGTGAGATCGGGACACGGTGGTGGCCCCAGCTAAACTTTTTTCAACTTCTGGGGCTTCGGTTTGGCGATAGCCCTTGGGCGCCATGCGTTTCGGGCTCGAGGTCCTACACCCTAAACACAAAACCCTACTTGGAGGTTCATGGGTGGTTAGTGGGATTATAAGTCCCCTAACTTGGGTTATAAGCATCGTTATCCTAACTTATAATTCTACTTAAAAGTACTCATGAACCTCCAAGTAGGAATTTTACCGGATTCTGGCTTCAGGTGTTGGTCACATCGCGGCCTGAGTTCGACCCGGCTTCGGCGGAAATACAAACAAAACGTTGGCAGTGGACCCCCTTCGGTTTAGGATTTAGAGTTTAGGGCTTAGGATATAGAGTTTAGGGTTTAGGGTTTAGGATTTAGAGCTGAAGGGCTTTGGGCTTTGCGGTTTTAGAGTTTAGGGCTTCAGGGCTTTGGGATTTCAAGATTTTGGAGCTATGGGCCGGAGGCCATACTCCAAACCCAAACCTCCCACAGCCACACCCTATACCCTAAACCCTACACTCTCTACCCTAGGCCCGACACCCTGAGCCCTACACCCCACACCCTATACCCCCAACCCTTGAAGATCCGAAACCCAGCAGTGGAACCGCTTCTGCAGCCCAGCTGCTGGAACATCAGGCCTCTCCGGAGCTCGGTTGTTTAGGGGAGTTGGTGGTTTCCTAAAATAGGGGACCCTAATATAGTACCCCAAATATTAGGATCGACCCAATTTTCGGTAACGCCCAGCTTGGGGTTTAGGATCTAGAGTTCAGGAAATCTCTCTGGAGGTCGGTTGAGCGGATGGTAAGGTAGCGCATAGGGTTAAGTGAGTTTGGGCTTTCGGGAATTCCGAGTTTAGGGAGTTTAGGGAGTTTAGGGAGTTTAGGGAGCAGGAAGTTTAGGGTTTAGGGGAGGTGACATCCAGGTGTAAAGGCTTTAAGGCGCAGGGATTGGTGAGGGCTTCATCTGGGTTTCGTCGTGGCTGTGGGTTTGGCTGTATTTGGCGGGGGGCTTGGGATTACTATACTGAACTTAGAACCCTACCAAAAATTATAGTTTTAGCTGTTTCTTAGGGATTATAATGACCAAAACTTTAAAAATATTTCTAAGTACCCCTAAGGATTAGGGGTTGAGGGTTTAGGACTTACGGTCTAGGATTCCTCGGATTCGAGTTCCGGCTCTCTTTCGGAGTTTGCCTCCATTGCAGTTCCTTTTTTTGGCTAGTCGGTTTAGGGTTTAGGGTTTTTTGCTGAGGTTTCTAGAAACAAAACGCCTGAGCTGCAATGGAGACCAGACCAGAGGTAGGGCTTTGACTTCGCAGGTTGCTCACGTTCCTAGGAGGCCCTGAACCGCCACAGCCATGACGCACCGAAGCCCATTCGACGCAGCCCCGGGATCCCCACAAAGCCCCGAAAACGAACTAAGCGGACCCGGAAACCTCACAAAACCCAGAGTTAGAGCATATATTCCTTGCTCATGCGGGCTTGAAAAGCCCCGCCTTTGGGGCGGCCGTCATGGTCCGTTGGCACGGCGTTGGCAACATCCTGGCGTTGAGAGTGCTGCTGAGGGCGGTGCTTGAGGGTTTAGGGGCGATAGGGGGCACAGCAATTTGGTGCTCCAGGGATTGGGGCTGCCAAGTCGGAAATTGAGACTCAGCATCTTGCGAGGCCTTTTTCTCAAACTGTTTTGAGTTCCTATCTGGGCCCATTGGACACCAGGCACCGCAGAGATAGGCGGTGGTGAAGTGCGGTTGAAGGCCAGACAAGAAATCGGAAAGCTAGTGATGCAGATCGTTGGCATCGTGATCATCATCATCACCATCATTGTCAGCATCGGCACCGTGACCACCACCAACGCCACTAGCATCGCCAGGACCATGGCGATCAGCATGGCGATGAGCATGGCCATCATCAATACGATTAGTACGATCAGGAGTGCCATCTAATTCGAAGCATCCATTCCTGCATCTGCATCAAAACAAGAAGCGGCACCAATCGCCGTCAACATGATCTGATCGAGCATGATATCCAGGATCATCATTATTACCGTCGCCATCGTCATCATCATGACCATCACCATCACCATCATCAGCAACAACCACATCACGGCATTCTCACCCCTAATCATCAAACTCGTAGCTTTCACAGCGGGGGCTCTCATGGACCCTCCGAGCTGAAGCCAGGATCCGATACAGATGCACCGACAGCGGTGCAGGGCTTAGGATTCAGGAACAACAAGGGAGGAGGTCGTAGCAAGAGCACGTGTAAGACTGCTCATAGTAATTGTTGTTCGGCATGAGTTCTCTCATGTTCAAAAGAAGACCTCGCTAAGAGCCTGTATTCGACCGCCCGTAGTGTGAGCTGATCAATCCCGCCTCCATGGACATATTGCTCAAGGAGGAGAGGGTAAACGCTGAGCCCGCACGAACCGCAGCCCTCGCCGTCGCTTTCTCGGCATCGGGGTGTGCCTCGCACTGCATCCCAAATATCAAGCCCTAAATCTTAATCGAAGCCTCCCACAATCCCTGCAGCCCACCGTCCTTGGTGCAGCTTGAGACGTCCAGCAGTACAGTTCTAGCAGGGTGACGTATTCGTAACCGGGAGTAGAACACCATCTCAACAACTCCTTCCGACATGTATGTATGCTGATGGTAGCGTGCGGCCTCATGATTTCATGCCTATGCCGACGCGACCTTTCTGCGCCATTGCTGGTACTGGCCCCTACACTACAACTCTTCGCGCTGCTCCAAAACGGTTCACTCAGCACCTATGGGATTACGACATATCGCGACTGTTGACTCTCACTACTATTCTGTACTGGCCCCTCCCTGAAAAGCGCGCGAATCCAACAGCCCCTCCAGTGTTTATTTTCCTCTCAAGCAGCCACGTTGAGAGTTCAGGGTGTAGGATCCAGGGCTGAGGGTTGCCATGAGCCTTAGGGCTTAAGGGTTTAGGGGTTTAAGGGATTTGGGGTCTAGGGGTCTATGGTTTTGGGTTTGGGGTATAGGGTTTAGGGTGTGTTCTGACAACTCATCTTTGCAAAACAGGACATTACACACAGAGTCGAACCAAGTTGAAGATGGTATCCATGCATGTATTCAACACACGACTCGACTCTCTGTACCGGCCGGTAAAGAACGCAACAGCAGACCTCAAAGCAACCCCTTGTTCATCACTATGCACAAAGAGTTGAAGGAGGGGAGATTTTGCCCTTACGCCAAGAGGGAGCCCCTCCACCCTAAACCCTAAACCCCTAAACCACTTCATGCGGCCTGACCGTGCATCGCGGACGGGGCGATCATGACTGGGAAGCGGCAGTCTATCCCGAAGAACGAGCACCGCATGTCCACGTGCCTGAGGCTTTTCGGATTAAGGCTTTTGGGTTTCGGATTCAGGGTTTGGGGCTTGGAGTTTTCGGATTTAGGCCTTTGGGGTTTAGGGCTCTTTTTTTTGAACGCCTTTTTCCGCCTAGCAGTGTTTTGGGGTTTAGGGTTTGGAACTCGAGGTTTTGGGTGTCTGGCATCGTTTCGGGTCCTGGGGGCATGAGGGAAGCTACCCGGCCTTGACTGCTACCTTGACTGCTACGCCTCAGCTCGGTAACATTCCGCGGCGATAAACACCTGAGGGTCTAAGCTCTGGCGCGTTCTGGTTTAGAGTTTAGGTTTTAGAGCGTTGTGGCTTGGGGTTTTCTGTTCTAGGGTTTCGGATCCCATGGCTGTCTCTGGCTAGAATAACGAAGTCAGTCCAATTGCCTAACATAGGCTCAATAGACTCAATAATCACAAGAGAGATTAGGTTTTGGGAGTTGTAAACCCTGCACCCTAAATTCTAAGCCCGCAATACAGGGGCCTTAATCATTGGAGTAGGGTTGTGGGGCCCATTATACTACAATTATGATAAAGAACCACCAAAACAGTATAGGCAATTATTGAAGCCCCTATATTAACATGACCAAGTCAAGGCTTCTATATTACCTAACACTTTGCAGATCCACTGCCACCGAGGATGCGTAACTGGAATCAGCACCCTCGGAATGATGCGATACTTCTCAAAAGCATAGCCTGAGCTTGGAGCAGCTTGGGCTGCAGAACTCAGGTTTTTGGCTTCGGAGCTTTGGGGCTTAGGGCTTACGGCATTTATGGCTTCAGGTTTCAGACCCTGAAAACCCCATAAACGCTTAGGAGGTTTGGGGCGCTGCTGTTTGTCCAAGGCCAGCCTCCGAAGTTGCCGCGATGGCTACAAAAGGGCATTTTTCGTGTACTGTAAGAAATATATTATAGTTTGGAGTTAGGGTTGAGGGTTTAGGATTACGATAACAAAAAAGAATGCAGCATAATATAAGTCATAACATAACGCAACATAACATAATAGAGCAATCTTTCAGCAGATGTGATACGGTCTAAAATTACATTTTTAAAGTCACTTTGCGGGGATGCTATTACTAAGTGCTCAGGCCCTTACACTATGCTGCGAGTCTGTCCTGACGACTTTTTCATGATGGTGAGGAGTTGATGGTGACGATGATGGTGATGATGATTGCGATTGCCGTTGCTTTCATGCAGACGCAAGAGAACATGATGTGGAGGATGATGCACGATGGAAGCTTCACTGTCGCGATAATGAGGATAAAGGTGATTGTTGGTCTCATGGGTAATACTGATACTACCCACTACCCCACTACCAGGTACGGCGAGAATGCGGGCTGTGAATTCAAATGGTGACATGGGTGGCGGTGACGGATGAGACGTGTGTAGTGGGCAGTGGTGGGTTGTTGAAGTCAACACACCAGTGCTAGCAGTATGAGACGCAGCTGCGGCAGCAGGACTACAAAATGGTCACGGACGTCGTCGTCGCTGTCATCATCATCGTCGTTGCCGTTGTCGTCGTCGTGGAGTAGGTGGTCGTGAAGGTGTTCGCGGTGGTTGTGGTCGTTGTCATGGTCGTCATGGTCGTTGTCGTGGTCTTCGTCGTGGTCGTCGTGGTCTGGTTATCGTAATAGAGCCTGCACTTGCTGAGGCTTACCATCGGCACCACGACCAAGACCATGAAATCTGCCATTCATACCGGCCTGAAGAATTAGCAGTGGCATTCGTAGCTGTAATGGCTATAGCATAACACTCACGAAAACCCTGCTCTACTTGAGGCCCCCTTATCCTGGCTCCATCAAACCAGACCAGCAGCGATTCTCCTTCAAGGTCCACTCGTCGGTCGCCCCGCCCTTGTAGTACTCAAAGCAGGGACCGTTGATCATATCTCGCGCATACTGCCTCGGCACGGGAGGTCTAGGGCTTAGAGTTTGGAGTGTACTACTGGGCCTAAAAAATTGCCGAGCATTATTTTGGAGGGGTTCCTTATTATATTTATGGGAAAATGTAACCCCAAAACCCCATTCTAATTATTAAGGCCCCTATTTGAGTTAATTATCGCATAATGCGCCCCGAAACCCTATTCTAATTATCATGGCCCCTATATTAGGGTTAATTATAGCATAATAGGCCCCAAAACCCCATTCCGATTATCATGGCCCCTATACTAGGATGATGAGCTTGAATCCATGGTTTTCAAAATGGGAGTTTCCGACCATGGGGCCCCTTCGAAGGGTTGCTATAAGGGTACTGCAAGGATCCCTTTAAGGGGCCCATGAGGGGGGTTTAGGGTTTAGGGTTTAGGGTTTAGGGTTTAGGGTACTACAAGGATCCCTTTAAGGGGCCCATGAGGGATGTATCAAGTTTGCGAGAATAGGGGGGGTATCTGATTTTGGGGTCCTTGCAATCAGGATCCTACTCTTCAGGATATCAACACAGTGTCTCCTACTTTCGGAAGCTCCCAAATATGTCTGCGGCGCTGGAGATCAAACTTCGACGTTCATGTTGGGGGAGGGAGGTTGGCAGAACCCTGAACCCTAAACCCTAACCTGTGAGTACGCCCATTCAGAACCTCAGAGTTATTATGTCATCTCTTCGGGTTGCCGGCTGAAGGTCACAGACTTGGCGCTTGAAGGGTTTTAGATTTCAAGTCTAATGCTTGAGGCCTACTGTACGGATTATCGATGCATGAACCCCGGACTCTGCGCCCGTGTATTACCTTTGGTTAGTAGGGAATGGAAGAATGATATAGTAGTAGTTATGATTGTACCGCATTCCTCCATTCCCTACTAACCAAAGGTAAGGTGTACTCTCATCAGAAGCCCAGCAAGAAGCACGACGACATTCTGATCCACATTGCCCTGTAGTTGCACGATGTAGAGTACGTAAGGTGATGCAGGATTTTGTGAATCCACGGTACCACCGCGACAAGCTCAGAAGATCAGTGCAGGAAGAAGCCCATCCTAAAGCCTACAGCCTTAACCCTAACAGCCCTGCTACTGCAAACCCTAAACTCCAAAACCCTCAACCCAAAACCCTAAACCCAAACAGCCCTAAACCCTAAACCTAAACCCACAAGTGAAGAGTTTCTTGGCCCAGCTGCTCAAAGTCGTCGAGGTTCATGCACACCTGTGTAGAAGAACGCTCAACACCAAGCCCGATCCTTCAACAATCAATACATACATGATAGTAATAAAAAAGCAATCAAACAAATAGCGGCCATGCTAATCTTACTATAGTCATAACATTCAAGCCCCATCCTGCCATCACCAAAGCCCGAACAAACCCCCAACACCTCGAAACCCATTGAACCCCCAAACCTAAACCCCCAGACATCAAATCCTCGACCGCCTAACCCTAAACCCAAGTTTTCCTGCCTCCCGCCTTCCTTCAATGCCCCCAACCTTGCAGCTGTCGAAACCTGAAACCCGGCCGAAGCCCTAAACCCTGCACCCTGAAAGCCAAACCCTAAACGCTACACCCCAAAAGCCCTCCAGCCTGAACACTAAACCCTACGGGTACCTCGTGGAGCCTTCCGGCTTTGACTGCATGCGCTTCCTGGTGTTGGGTCTAAGGGTTTAGGGGTTTAGGGTTTAGGGTTTAGGGTTTAGGGTTGACCAGGGCTCTAAGAGGGCTCTGTTTTAAGATTCCAACAGACGATTCTGGACTTTGGGGTCTCGTTTGGCTGAGGATGAAAGGCCTAAGATGAATGTCACCTATCGGAGTTACTATATGGATTACTGTAAGGGCGGGTTCCTGTAAAGATTACCATGACAGGCTTCTATAGGTTTCCTTTAAGGGTTACCATGAGGGCTCCCGTAAGGGTTTCCAAACCCGAACACTAATCCCAAACGCCTGAGACCTCCATGCCGGAGTCTATCTAGCAGCCTGAACCCTCAAAGACACATAATATCGGGGCCTAATTACTATTTTGTGGGCTCCTTATTATGACCGTAGTATAATGGGCCCCAAAACCCTATTCTAATGATGAAGGCCCCTATATGAAGCAGGACGCTGAAGCAGAAGCCTTGCGCCCTAAACCCTAAACCCTAAATAAACCCCAAACCCTAAACCCTAAACCCTAAACCCCTGAACCCTAAACCCCTAAACCCTGAACCCTAAACCCTAAACCCCTAAACCCTGAACCCTAAACCCCAAAACCCTAAACCCCTAAACCCTAAACCCCTAAACCCTGAACCCTAAACCCTAAACCCCTAAACCCTAAACCCCTAAACCCTGAACCCTAAACCCCAAAACCCTAAACCCTAAACCCTAAACCCCTAAACCCCAAACCCCTAAACCCTGAACCCTAAACCCCAAAGCCCTAAACCCTAAACCCCTAAACCCTAAACCCCTAAACCCTGAACCCTAAACCCTTAAACCCTAAACCCCTAAACCCTAAATAAACCCTAAACCCTAAACCCGAAACCCTAAACCCTAAACCCCTAAACCCTGAACTCTCAAGGACGCCCAGATAGGATCCTGAACCCTCAACCTTCCACGCCTGCGGCTTTCTTGTAGCTCACTTGGAGGCTCATGGGTGGTTTTAAGGGTCCCTTTTAGGGGATCTATAGGGATTCTATAAGGGTATAGGGTTTAGGGCCTACTTGGAGGCTCATGGGGAGTTATAAGTGGGGTTAGAAGGTAGGGTAACTACACTCATAACCCATATTAGGGAACTTATAAGCCCACTTATAACTACCCATGAACCTTCAAGCAAGGGCTGAGCAGAAGGAGCATTTGTCTTCGGGCTAACGTCGAAGGGCAAAGGGCCACAAACCTCCTAAACACTATATATTAGAAGCTGCCCCCACCCTGTAATAGTGGTATAATATGGATATAATAGGGCCCTAATATAATCCTTATAGCCACTATTACAGGGTGGGGGCAGCTTCTAAACTATATATACGCAGTTCGGTTTGGGGTTTCGTTTATGGGTTTAGGGTTTAGGCAGGTCGTAAATGCAGGTCATTAACTGCACACTGTCAAAAACTGCACCACCTACCATGCCCCATGCGTCAGTACGACACATGGGTCGAAGGAAATGTTGCGGGCTTGTCTGAAACGTCTAGCTCCACGAGGAATCCCAAAGTGGTGCCCTAAACCCTAAACCCTGCAAACTTTAAACTAGTGCTTCAAGAATGTAGCGGCCTACATAAGCCCTGTAAACGCCCTGAACCCTGGAACCCCTCCTGGGAGCGATAGCTCATGCGTCGGGGGAGGTAGTAGTCGTGGCCGACGCTGTGGGTCTGCTGGAACGCGCTGCTGATGCCCTTCCTCACGGTGTTTTGGAGCTTGGGCGGTTTACTGTTGGGGTTTGGGCTTGGGGTTGGTGTTTGGGGTTTTCGGTTGTTTCACAACCAGGATTCCTCATCTTGCATATTCGAGATCCTACTCCCCGGGTCTAGGCAAGGGTGCCTTTTTCAGCGTCCCAGTTTCTGTTTGTTCTCAGCCGCAACACCTTGAAGCGTTCACATGAAGATTCTAACGTGTGAACTGTCTTTCTGTTGACGGACAAACCCTCCTTGAAAAGGCTACACACACAAACAAACACACACACACACACACACACACACACGGACAGCCCGAACCCCCGAACGGCAAAGCACCAGCACGTGGAGAGTTATCTTCCTACCACCACCACAACACTCGAAACTTAAACTGTAAAACTTGAACCAAAACTATAGAACCAAATTCCCAGAAGCCTCCGTCCTCCCACCAAACAACGCCGAAAAGGTTTTTCTAGGGCTTTCTCTAAGGATTCCTATAAGGCCTTCTTTAAGAGCACTACAGGATTAGATCCTCCGCTCTTATCTTATGACACTATTCAACAACACACCCTAAATCCAAAACCCTACACCCTACTGACCCTGCAAATTAAGACGAACACAACCTCCGTAGAACCCTTTCTAAAACCCTACGGTCCAACAGAAACTTTACTCACAACGCCCTTTCCGTGTAGCTGTCACAGGAAGCCCTGCGAATATCACGCTGTTGTAGAATCCTTGCAAGAACCTGTAGAACCCTCACGAAAGTCTCAAACGAGCTGCACTCGCTCGTTTGCGCGGCGGTTGCGAACGGCACGGTAACCGCGGTGCATGGACTCAGTGACCTTAGGTTCAGAACACAGTCTTGAGGATTTCGGGCTTTGTGGATCTCGGGTTCGGGAAGTAGAGTTGATGCAGTAACCCATCCTAGCAACCCTTGCAATAAGAAGCCTTACAGGTTAAAGTATGAAGCTTTGCCTTGCTGGTTCAGGGAAGTATGGCCTGGTCCCGATTGCTCTCGGGTGCAAACGATGCACGACCCACTCTAAGGCCAAATCCAGAAGTATCTTCCATTCTCCCACCTTAAACGCTAAACCCTCCCGGAACCACAAACTGTCTGACAGGATCGATCAAACAAACAACGACGAGATTGCTCAGGGTGCGGAAAGAAGTGCTCATGCTCTCAACTACCAACAAGAATAACAAGCACACTACCAACAATAATCACGATAGCCATATATAGCATTACTCCAGTGACAACAATCAGAATCAGAAGAATAAGAAGAAGTAGAAGAAGAAGCAGAGATTAATGCATATATAAGTCAAAACCACACATCAGAAGCAGCAGCAAAGAAGCCTCGAACCCCTGCGGTCCTCATCCCTAAAACCTACGAAACCCCATGAACATTCGCCCCTAAACCCCAAAAGACCTAATTCTAAACCCTTAACCTAAAATCCAAGCCCTAAACCTGCTAAACCCTAAACCCTAGAGCCTTCAAACCGCACACCCCAAACCCTAAAACCCACAACCCCCAGACTGCCCAACTCCCTCACAAATGGGGGACCCTAATGTAGTATCCTCAATAGTAGAATCCTTCTTATGAGGATTCCCAAAAAAAGGTAGCTCCCAGTTTTTGGAAACCCCCTGAACCCTAAACCCTTTATAGAACCCTCATAGATCCCTTTAAGGAGCCCGTTGAAGGAACCCTACTTGGAGGGTCGGGGGACTTAGTAAGTAGGTAGTAAGTAGACTTATAAGTACCCTAAAAGGGACCCTAATTGGGGTTATGGTACTTATAAGTCCCTAAAACAACCAGTTACTAAGTCCCCCGACCCTCCAAGTACTCTAAACCCTAAACCCTATACCCTTATAGAATCCCTATAGATCCCTTTAAAGGAACCCTAAAGGTTCCCCTCCCTCACTTTCCTGCGTCTCAGGAGCCTCTGCGCTTGCAGGGTTGGCGGCCCTGGCACGGAGCGACCCTAAACCCTAAACCCCCACGGTTTAGGGTTTAGGGTTCAGGGTTTAGGGTTTAGAGTTTAGGGTTTTGGGTTTAGGGTTCAGGGTTTAGGGTTTAGAGTTTAGGGTTTAGGGTTTAGGGTTCAGGGTTTAGGGTTTAGAGTTTAGAGTTTAGGGTCGATTTACCCTAAACCCTGAACAACATACCCGAAGCCCAACACCCTAAACTGCGCGACTTCAGTCCTATTCCTTGTCAGTCGTCTTCATACTGCTGTTTCTCATGGTAGTTGTAGTAGTAGTAGTAGTAGTAGCAGTAGTAGTAGTAGTAGTCGTAGTAGTAGGTAGTCGTCGTCGTAGTAGAAGTAGAAGTCGAAGTGATGTAGTAGTAGTAGTAGCAGCAGCAGTGGTAGTAGTAGTAGTAGTAGTAGTAGTAGGAGTAGGAGTAGGAGTAGGAGTAGGAGTAGGAGTAGGAGTAGGAGTTGGAGTTGGAGTAGGAGTAGTAGTAGTAGTAGTAGTAGTAGTAGTAGTAGTAGTAGTAGTAGCAGTAGCAGTAGCAGTAGCAGTAGCAGTAGCAGTAGCAGTACCAGTAGCAGTAGCAGTAGCAGTAGTAGCAGTAGCAGTAGTAGCAGTAGCAGTAGTAGTAGTAGTAGTAGTAGTAGTAGTAGCAGTAGTAGTAATAGTAACAATACTAACACTCAAAAATTGACCATTTTCGGTACTTTTCGTCGAATAAACCAACACTACTACTTCTCGTTGTTATGCATGATGCTTTGCTGTTGTTGCCGTTGAACCTGACATGATTACTACTAGTGTCATGATGGAAGATTTCATAGGAGTTCGGGAATCATCGAACTGTTAAGCTCCTTCTCAGGTCACCTTAGCTAAAGGCATTCCAAGACTTTTACTTGGAGGCCCTTTTGACTTAGTAAGTAGGGTTAGTAAGGTAGGTTATGGGGATTATAATAGGGTTTCTAGGGGATACTAAGTAGACTTACTAAGTCAAAAGGGCCTCCAAGTAGGTGGTCTTGCAACAGTCTGGAGGGACTGGGAGTCTGAGCTCTCGGCAAGCCTTGTGGATTGCCTGTAACCGGGCTTTGAAGTAACCAGGGAGAAACGAATAAACTTTTACTTCAGAATGTTTCCTGTAAGCAAAAAGGAATTAAAGTATGGTACTCCAAAGCCCAGGTAATAGCTCGTACAAGGTCGATAGGAAGCACTGCAGCCGTAAACCCAAAGTCTCGGAGCCACTTTGGACCCACTCCGCAGACTCAGGTGCTGGTTCGAAACTTGTCTACAGTCTATCGCTAGGAACTCCCAACCCGCGAACCCGAAAGCTCCAAAAAGCTTTTTCAAAACGATTTCAAAACCCCCTACAGAACCCCTGAACCCTGAAACGCCTAACCAAAGCTCCATTAAATCCCCAAATCGGGACCAAGAAGCCCAACGATGTGAGAGTGCGTCCGCTTGCGCATGCTCTTCCGTCCGTTCTCCTCCCCAGGCGCGAACTGTAAGTTCTGGAGGGGTTTCTCGATTATGGACTTGGTCTGAGGGTGGAGGCATGGGGTCTCTTGTAGTTACTACAAGGCTATGTTCGGGGTGCTCTGACCTTTAGGATCCTGGGCTTAGGGCTTCAAGTTCACCGGTCAGGGTTTAGTTTAGGGTCTAGGGTTTAGGGTATTTAGTTGAAAGTAATGAAGGCAATCGTCCCGCTGCCCAGCCAGAGGGTATAGTAAGGTAAGAGCTGGCCACGTATCGCAAAATCCTGCGTAGCGTCTGGGATTTAGGGTATTTTGGGCCTAGGGTACCCAGCACCTCCGTGCACCGAACCTGAAAACTGCAAGCAAGGATACACATGGCAGAAAGTCTTGCCGGAAGATCCCCATACTTTTGTCTTTGCGAAGCCGCAAACAAGCCCAAAAATGCTGCACCAGAGGCTGCGGCTGTGGCTCTACTGTTGTTGGCACTGCAATAGCTGGCCACAAAACATTCAGCAAAAGATGTAGCAGAGATAGCACTACTCCTGACAACACCATCGATGGTAGCAGCAGTCAGCAGTGAAATCAAGGACAGGCCCCAACCCTAAACCCCTGAAACCCCAAACCCCCAAACCCCCAAACCCCCAAACCCCCAAACCCCCAAACCCCTAAACCCCTAAACCCCTAAACCCCTAAACCCCTAAACCCCAACCCCTAAACCCCTAAACCCCCCAACCCCTAAACCCCACATAAGCCCTGGGTTGAGAGCCTCAATATTTCTGGCTCAGGCCGCGAGCTGTGCTATGGGCTTCGAGTTGAGTCCGGGGTTCAGGGAACCCTCAATCCTTTTGGGTTTAGGGTTTAGGGGTTTAGGGTTTCGGGTTCAGGGATTTAGGGATTTAGGGATTTAAGGTGTAGGGTTTAGGGATTTAGGGATTTAAGGTTTAGGGATTAGGGATTTAGGGATATAGGGATTAGGCGTCTCGGCTTAGACCCTGATTGGGGTGCTTTCTCCTCGCGGAGTGGCATTTCCTCAGGGAGCACCAGACCCCAGCTAGGTTCCGCATTCGTGCCTTCATACCTAGCGCCGAGCTCTCCTTGCTAGGCCAAGGGAGCTCTGCCAGGAAACACCCTCCTGGTTGCAGAGACTGCCGACGTGGTCGTGGTCGTTTCTTGTGAGAAGGTCTTTGCTGCCCTTTGAAGCTTTCGCTGGACTGACTTGTCTTCGAGAGCCTCGCGAAGTTCTTCCGCTTGTGAGGTGTGATTCCACTTGTTAGTGGATTACACTAAGGTGCCTTACTTCGAAGGTGTGGTTGCCTTGTTAAGTCGTCGTCGGCTTTTTGCAAAGGGATTTGCCATCCCTCCGGCATTGTGGCTGACCTCTCCCTGGCGTGGGTATACGCGCTCTCGTGTGTATCTTCTGCTTGGGAGCTGCGCCTCCTGCTTGTCGGCTTTTACTGCGGGATTCGCCATCCCGCCTGAACTGCGACATGCTCGACATCGACTGCTGCGATCGAAGAAGCTGGTTGGAGATGGCCGGGTATCTCGGAGAGTCTTTGCTCCCGCTCGGCTTTCTGAGATCCTGGCATTTTAATGTTTCTTTCTTCTGGTCAAACCACTGCTCGCGCTTCGGCCAGCTGGGCGGTGGTTTGGCTTGGGCTTGCTAGTGTTTTCTTTCTGCGCCGGTGTCGCTCGCGCTTCGGCTCGCTGGGCGGCAGTGTGTGCGCTTGTTCTGTGCTGTTGCAGCACCTCTTAGTGCTCCAGCTGTGTCCGAGTCTGCCAACTCCTTTCCTTCTTTGCAGTCTGCTCTTCTTGAGCTGGCTCGGGGCGAGGCCTTTCCATCCAGTGCAGTCTCACTGCTGCGCGTGATGCGGCTCTACCCCTTTTTGGGGTTCGGCCTCTGATTTTCGCCCCTTTGTTCTGCCTGTTTCCCTTGGTCTTTCGGACCGCGCACCTACAGCAGGTGCGCTTTTCGGTCCTTTGCATGCTTAGATAGCACAGGATCTCCTCTGGCGTGTGAGTGAGTGAGTGATATAGGGATTTAAGGTTTAGGGTTTAGGGATTTAGGGATTTAAGGTTTAGGATTAGGGATTTAGGGATTTAAGGTTTAGGGTTTAGGGATTTAAGGCTTAGGGTTTAGGGGTTTAGGGATTAGGGATTTAGGGATATAGGGATTTAAGGTTTAGGGTTTAGGGATTTAGGGATTTAAGGTTTAGGGATTAGGGATTTAGGGATTTAGGGATTTAAGGATTTAGGGATTTAGGGATTTAAGGCTTAGGGTTTAGGGGTTTAGGGTTTAAGGATTTAGGGATTTAGGGATTTAAGGTTTAGGGTTTAGGGTAATGCGATTATCCACTACAGTCCTATGTGCAGAACTTGTGCATTGATATACCCCCAAAATACCCCCAAATCCTTCTCCCAAACTCCCAACCACTGATGGACCCTGCGGTCCTTCTCCTTCTCCTCGTCGACATCGGCGTTGTGCGCCACCTGCACACAGCACCACGAGCTCCGAAGTAGGGTTTGGGAGTTCAGGGTATTATAATTATGTAAGCCTTAGGGGTTTGGGGTATTCATATAGGGTTTAGATCCAACAAAGTCGATCCCGAAAAGCCGGTTTCTCCCAATGTTAACAGGTTTGAAGCATCAATGGGGGAACCACAAAGCTGGATAAAACTGGAGAAACTCCTGGTAGACATCCTCCTGAGGAAGGGCAAATTCTAAAAACCTTCGTACACATCTGCGATAAATGCCTTGCAACAAAGAAGGAAACAGCCAAACCCCAATAATTCCATGCCCTCCACCAGTAGTTCCTAAAACCTTGACCGTTCAACGCCTAAAGCCCCGCACCCTAAACAATAGACCATAACCCCTAAAACTCCTAAACCCTAAACCAGCCCTAAACCCTAAACCCGTAACCCCTTAACCTTGAAAGTCACCCTAACCCCTAAACCCCTAACCCCCAAACCCTAGACGCTAAACCTTCAACCCTGAGCACGAGCCTGCCCGTTGAGAAGGGTGCTGGAAATCTTCACCCGGGCTCCGGCCTGAGCCAGGAGGTACACTGGAGTCCTAAAGGAAAGCAACAGGTACTAGTACCAGTACTAGTACTAGCAGCAGCAGCAGCAGCAGCAGCAGCAGCAGCAGGAGCAGGAGGAGGAGGAGGAGGAGGAGGAGGAGGCGGAGGAGGAGGAGGAGGAGTAGTAGTAGTGGCAGTAGTGGTAGTAGTAGTAGTAGTAGTAGTAGTAGTAGTAGTAGTAGTAGTAGTAGTAGTAGTAGCAATAGTAGGCGCAGTAGCAGTCGTATTAGTAGTAGTAGAAGTAGTAGTAGTAGTAGTAGTAGTAGTAGTAGTAGTAGTAGTAGTAGCAGCAGCAGTAGTGGCAGTAGCAGTAGCAGTAGCTAATGCACGAGCACTAGCACTAGCACTAGCAGCAGCAGTAGCAGTAGCAGTAGCAGTAGCAGTAGCAGTAGCAGTAGCAGTAGCAGTAGCAGTAGCAGTAGCTACTACACTAGCACTAGCACTAGCACTAGCACTAGCACTAGCACTAGCACTAGCACTAGCAGTAGCAGTAGCAGTAGCAGTAGCTACTACACTAGCACTAGCACTAGCACGAGCACGAGCACTAGCACTAGCACTAGCACTGGCACTAGCACTAGCACTAGCACTAGCACTAGCACTAGCACTAGCACTAGCACTCGCACTCGCACTCGCACTGGCACTAGCACTAGCACTAGCACTAGCACTAGCAGTAGCAGTAGCAGAAGCAGCAGCAGTAGTAGTAGTAGCAGTAGCAGCAGTAGTAGTAGTAGTAGTAGTAGTAGTAGTAGCAGTAGCAAGCAGTAGTAGCAACTATCCTCGACAATGCACTATGATAGAGCTTATACCAATCTCAGTCTACGAGTAGTAGTAGTAGTAGTAGTAGTAGTAGTAGTAGTAGTAGTAGTAGTAGTAGTAGTAGTAGCAGTAGTAGTAGTAGTAGTAGTAGTAGTAGTAGTAGTAGTAGAAGTAGTAGTAGTAGTAGTAGTAGTAGTAGTAGTAGCAGTAGTAGTAGCAGTAGTAGCAGCAGCAGCAGGAGTAGTAGTAGTAGTAGTAGTAGTAGTAGTAGTAGTAATAGTAGTGGTATGAGGAGTAGTACCAGCAAGAGGACTTTTAGGAGCAGTAAGAACTGTAGGAGTAGTAGGAACAGTAGGAGTAGGAGTAGTATGTGCAGCAGGAGGAGGACAAGGAGAAGAAGCAGTATCATCTACTACCACAGATGTGAAACCTGAAATCCTGAAACACGACACCTCGAGGCCACAAGCCCTAAGCAATAGGCCCTAAATCCTCACACTCCAGAGCCGGCGGCCGAAACCGTAAAGTCCAAAGTCCTAAAGCCGCAAACCACCAATCCCTGGTTTAGGGTTTAGGGTTTAGGGTTTCAGGGCTACTGAGGCCCTAACCACCCCCAAATCACCCGAAATAAGCGTGAAAAACAGCAGAGAAGCGGCCAAAAACGATCCTAACAGCCCTCAGTACGGAAGTGCCCAAAACACCCTAAGTCCCAAGCGCCCTACAGTTCAGGGTTTGGGGGTTTGGGGTTTACATGGGGTGCATGGGTAGTTATAAGTGTATAGATCCCTTTAAAGGGACCCCTAGAGGAACCCCACTTATAACTACCCATGAACCTCCAAGTAGGGTTTGGAGCGAGATTGCCTCGGCGACGCAGTTGATGCCAAGCTCTGACCGATGCTCAAGGTAGGTGTGGCGGAAGATCAGCGTGCCTGCTTTGGATGATCCTTTAAGGGATCTGTAAGGGATCCATAGGATACTGTTTTGGGGTTTGGGTTTGAGGGTTTAGGGTTTAGGGCGGTCCAGGGCTTACGGTGTAAATGTTCAACCGTTCTGAGAAAGACCAAATGTACAAGGCCAAGAAGTTTAAAAGGTCTCGTATTGGCAATCTAAGTGCGGCTCGACAGGATTTCTTACAAGGGTTCTAGAGGTTCCAATACAACCGGTTTAGGGTTTAGGGTTTAGGGTTTAGGGTTTAGGGGTTTAGGGTTTAGGGTTTAGCCGTGGAAGATTCTCAAAATCACTGACCCTAAGACCTAAACCCTGCTCAACATTCGTTTCAACGGCCGTCCGATAGCCATTATCCCCCACTATATTGGAGTTTCCGAAAATACGGGACCCTAATGTAGTATCCTAAATAGTAGGATCCTTATTATAAGGACCCAAAATAAGGTACCCCTCTTGTTTTGGAAACTGCCATATGGCTGAAAGTTGAGGTCACCTGTGCTAAACCATTGTTGCGGGTTGAAGCATAGGCTTCCTTTCTGGCTTAAGCATTTGGGGTTTAGGATTTTAGGGTTTTAGGGTTTAGGGTTTAAGGTTTAATGGGTTGGGGTTTAGGGTTTAGGGGTTAGGGGTTAGGGATTAGGGGCTCAGGTGGACCGAACCCGAAACCCTAAGCCATCGCTCAGGGTTAGCCGGCACAGGGCTCCAGGAGGAGGCAGAGACGAACCCGGAAAGCCCGGGCTGCTGTTCCTACCCAGAGAGCCCAAAAACCCCTAAGGAATATGCCTTAAATTATATAGGGCTTCATACTATGAGTTAAAGCTATATTCTTTAATTAAGGGGTATTGGGCTCTCTGGGTATAGACCCTACAAAGTAGATCCTAAACTTAAACCACCACCGAAAAACAAGCACTGCACAAAGCCCTTCGACCTAGACTCGTACCCGGGTATGCGCAGAAGGCCTTTCTCCACGGAGTGCGAGAAAAGCAAGGAGGAGTGATTGACCACGCTGTTGTTGCCCAGATGCTTGAGGTCGTACTCGCCTCGTGGTGGCTCATTAGGAATTAGGATTTAGGGTTTAGGGTTTAAGGTATAGTTCTGAAAAGGCTTCTTGAAGGATTCTTTAGTGGGTGCTATAAGTGTCACTCGGGTTTTGGGTGCTGAGCTTGAGGGATTTCGGGTAAATATCGTTTTGGGGTATGTAGCATGGTTAAGGGATGCTATCGCCGATTGATTCACCCCCCACTCTCCTCGGCTAGACCACGATTCCCCAAGGAACCCGGGCTTGGGTTGTAGGGTTTAGGCTTCAGGGTGTTAGGGTTTAGGTTCTAGGATTTCCACAACCCTAAACGGACAGGGGCTTGTGCATAACACAGGCAATATCACCGGGACATGCACAAGGATGCCCCTGTATCGCAAACTCTAAGGATTGGGTTTGGGGGCTCAGTGCTCAGGGTGCAAGTCCTGTAGCTTCTTCCTGTTTTAGGGCCCAGGGTCTAGGGCTCAGCGGTCAGGACCCGACAAGCGCATCAGGTCTTGAGCGACTCAGTTTGGCCAAGCGACAGCCCACGGACGAGCCCATGATGCAGACATTGCTGCCCACGCGTGCACCCATGAGCCTAGACAAGCTTGGGTGTGTCATGCCGAGCATTGAGATTGAGGTTTTTGGGTTTCGTAATAGTAGAGTGGGTAAAGTATAAACTGTTACGCCCTTTGCCACCCGTCACGTCAGCCCAAACAATTCTTCCACAATGCTTCGACATGAGCCCGCTATACAGGCAGGTACGGGCAGAGGAATGTCTAGGTTCTTTTTAAAGTCATTTAGATGGTGTGACGAGGACTAAAGTTGTTTGCATAAAAGCTTGGACCCTTCTACGGATTCCTCTGTGCTTGAAGATATGTTTCTGAATAAACTTCTTTTCTGCTTCTCTAAATTTAAGAATCGGCTTAAAGATTAGGGATGAAGGCTTGTGGTGCAGGCGTTAAGGGTTTTTGGGATTTGGGGATGGAGTGTGTTGCTTTAAGGTTCGCGTGTGTGGGGATGCTTTACAAGTTACAACGTAGGATTTAGAACACTGAACCATAAACCCTAAACCCCAAAGTCCTAACCGCGCCCCCTGTGAAACGGCAAGAGAACGAACACTCCCTGCGGCAAGGCGTCCTGTACCAGACTGCAAGGAAGGTGGTGCCACACCTGCTTAGGGGTTTATAGGGTTTAGGGTTTCGGCTTTGTTGGGGGGTTTAGGGCTTCTTCTTCGGGTTTAGGGTTTGGGGTTGTTTTGGGGGTTTAGGGTTTCGGCGTTTTTGTGAATTTAGGGTTTTTTGTTTGTGTCTTTTTCTTTTATGGTTGTGTCTTAAGGTTCAGGGTTCAGGGTTCAGGGCTCGCAGAATCTGGGGTGTGGGCATAGACTCTGCCACCCGCGCAGGTCCGAAGCCCTAGGAGCCCATGTCCCTCAAAACCCTTCAACGGCCCTTCAGCTGCCGAATACAAACCGACCAAGCCCAGATGAAGAAAGCACCACCCTAAGCCCTAACCCCTAACCACTAACCCCTCAACCCTGAACCCTAAACCCCAAATCCCAAACCTCAAACCCAAAACCCCCAAAACCCAAACCCACAAAAACCTAAACCCCAAAACCCTAAGCCCCCTAATCCCTAAACCCCAAAACCACCACCCTGTTCCTGACGCCGCCAAGCCGCAGGGACTGCAGGAAGAAGACGTCGGCATCGAAGAGCACAGCTTCGAAGGCGATCCAAATGACGTAGCGGAGCCCGAAGAGGGGAACTTCTCCTCGGATATGTCCGTTTAGAGTTTAGGGTTCAGAGTTTAGGTTTTAGAGTTTAGAGTTTAGGGTTTAGAGTTTAGAGTTTAGGGTTTAGAGTACAGGGTTTAGGGGTTTAGAGTTTAGAGTTTAGGGTTTAGAGTTTAGAGTTTAGGGTTTAGGAGCTTAGAGTTTAGGGTTTAGGGATTTAGGAGCTTAGGGGTTTCGAGTTTAGGGTTCAGGGTTTAGGGGTTTAAGGGTTTCGGGGTTTAGGGGTTTAGGGTGAAAGCGAAACTTCTGTGGGGCTGATTCTGTCGAACGGTCTGGAACCCGATAAGGGAAAGGCAATTCAGCGGCCGGCTATTCCGATCGGGTGCTGATTTGTCGGAAACCCCACAACCCTTAACCCCCCGCCACAAAAGCGGAAACCCCAAACCTGACGCCACAAAAGCGGAAACCCCAAACCTGACATTGATAAAGGCTCGAATCCTCAACTCCAAACCAGACGCCCAACACTCGAACACTCAAATCCCCCAACTTGAACCCGCGACCGCAGGTTCCACCCCCAAAAATGTTCAGCGTCCAATCCTCTAAATCCTCTAAACTGGAAAACCCAACAAGCTTACAGAAAATCATGCCGGAAACCTGCAAAAACAAGAAACTACTCCCTCCACCCACCCACGAAAAAAAAAACAAAGCGCAAGCCTTCTGCTCGGGCTCTCTGAGTCCTAGACCTTAACCCTTGATGCCTTCGGCACGAAGCCAAAAAGAAGACCCGAAGCCGCAACAAGAAGCAAAGCCCCAAAACAAAAAACACCGAAACCCAAAACAGAGAAGAACAGCCCAAACCCAAAAAACAGATCTAAAAAACCTATAACAAACCAATAACAAAAAGCAAAAAAAAACATGTAAACAACAAAAACAAACAATATAAATCCGAGGCTCTGGGTTTGAACTGGCAGGCGATGAGCCACTTGGCCACGGGAATCAGCAAGACCTTCGACCTCGGTTGCGTCGGCTTTCAGGGTGTCGGGATTGGGGCTTAAGGATAAGGGCTCAGGGTTGAGGGGTGTAGGGCTTAGGGTTTAAGGATAAGGGCTCAGTTTGGATTACGACATTTAGCCCCCGATATTACGGGGTTCTGGTCTTCAGGGCTTCGGATGTTCGTAGGATTGAATGTAACACCCTACAGTAGAAGCCAGAAAGTTGGAATATCATTATCGTAACCCCTGTAAGGTAAATTATAGGGGATCCTACCATTAATCCATGTTCCCACTTTCTGGAGTTCCCTTTAATAGATGACGCTCCTTGGTTGAGGGGCCTCGGCCTTCGAATCTCCACTATGGCCTCTTACTAACTGAGGATCTTTGGATAACTAGCTGGGGCTTTTAGAGCCTTTGAAAAATATTAGTAAATAAGATCCTCTGAAGCCCAATAAGGGAAAATATAACATGTCCCAAAGCCCTACCTAGATAATCTCAAAGTCAACATCACAGGGCTTCCAGGGTTGTTTGGAGTTTTCTGGGCTTCCTCCCACTGCTTCAAGGCGTGAAAGTTATGTAAGGCCTGAGAGGCCAAAAGGCTTCAAACGGCGTCGGGGCTTACCCCTAGACCCTAAGCCTTAAGCCCTAAACCCTAAGCCCCAAGCCCTAAACCCTAAGCCCTAAAAAGGTGTCTTAGAGAAGGTTTCCAGGATGCCAGCGGATAAGCTTGATTTACGGATCCAGTTAATCTCATACCTATATAGTAGCCCTATGGCAATCCTCATAAGTAAGGCCCAAAACGGCAAGTAAGCAAAACTTAGGAGAGGTATATCCCAGATAGACCCCCTTGTAGTGAAGCCCCATAAGCTACGGGATATGCCTGTAAAATCTGCTGATGTCCTTTCTGGAACTCTAAATCAGAAATACCTACAATGGCCCTTGAACAAGTTGCCATCATAAGTCTCGGTCTAGTCTAGGCCTAAAGGTTTTGGAGCAAAAGTCTTGGGTTTAGGGCCGTTCAGGTTTAAAGGGCTTTTGGGTTCACGGTTGAAGGCTCTGGGTTAAGGGTTTGGGGTTTAAGAGTGTAGGGCTTCCGGCTTGGGGCTTTGAAGCTTCAGTGATTTGGGCAAGGGTTTGAAGGAACCCTTTGAGGTTAGAAGGCTTCCTTTCAGGGCTACACAGGTTTAGGCTAACTAGAGATTCAAGCTGTAAGGGTTACTGTGCGGGCCATTTTAAGCAGTTCTTGTAAAGTTTATCATAAGGGCTACGGGCTGCTAAGGTATGAAACTCAATCAAGGAGCTCCGAATCAGCGCCCATAACCGGTTTTAAGGGCTTCAGGGGTTTAGGCTATACGTTTCAGGGTTTTGGGGGCAACTCCTAAAGCTGAGGGTTGCAATGCTGGCTGGTCTGACAAGCGACGTCATGATGACCAGCATCAAGACCGGGATGAAAGGCCAGGTGCCAACCTTCAGAGGGGTACGATCCTCTGATTTCTGCATGTGCGAATTCCTTTCAGGTTGTCCATGTTGGAGCATTGTTGATGACCGGCGAGTTAGGGTTCAAACAAAGGGGTCCGGATGTGCTTGTCTGCAGACCTGGGCATTTACTTATCTGCTTCTGTAGCCGCCTGTTCTTCTTATTGCAACAGTCGTAGCCGGATGTTGCTGTGGACACTGTTATCAAACAGATATACGATCATGGTTCTCATAGTATCAATACAGTGATGACCGCACTGTCCTTGCTGTCACTGCTGATGTTTCAAAACCGCACTACCGTGTGTTTATGAATGTTATTGCCAGCGGCAGTGGCGGCCGTAGTTGCGGTTGCTGTCGTCGCAGTGACGATAGCACTAGCAGCAGCAGGAGGAGGGGGAAGAGTAGCGCGTGGTGGCGGTGGCGGTGGTGCTGCTTCTGCTACTGCTACTACTGCTGCAGCTCTGCTGCAGCTCTGCTGCTGCTGCTACTACTACTACTACTTCTACTACTACTGCTGCTACTACTACTACTACTACTACTACTACTACTACTACTACTACTATAATTAAGCCCTGGAAAAAGGTTTAGGGTGTAATTGCAGCACCTCCACCGGCATCACCGTGGACATCGCGTCTACTATGAAGCCCGCAGCGATGTAGCCTGAGCTTGCGTAGGCTTCATCGGGGAGCAGGAAGTTCTACAAGCAAAGGCCCGCAGTGGGAAGGAGTAGTTACATTGGGGCTCAGGGTATAGGGGTTAGGGAAGGAGTACTTAGATTAGGGTTGCACAAGCCTTCGGCAAGGACTGATGCAACCAGGCAAAAGCTTCAGAGAGTGACGAGATCTAAACCCGAGAGGTGATCTTATGCGCCTCGTGGGCCACTTCTGAACAGTTGTTGCATTAGCAGCAGCGGGGGCAGAGAAGTATGGCAAAGGCTGCCTAGCAATAGCATCGTATAACTATAGGTATCCTGTTTATAAATACCCCTAATATAGAGGCCTTAACAATCAGAACAGGGTTTTGGAGCCCGCGAAGACATGCAAGGCTTTGGTTGGGTGGTCGGCATTCGAGCTGAGGCTCGGCCTAGCCGGATCGAGCTGTAACACTAAGTCAACACACCCCCAAGCCTTCAAAGCCTGAAGTACCAAACCCGAAAACACATGGGAGTTTCCGGAAATAGGGACCCTAATATAGTGCCCTGAGTCGTAGGATCCTTATTATAGGGGCCCCAAACAAGGCACCCCCAATTGTCGGAAACTCCCACATCCTCCGAGATCTCGCCCAGAAGCCCGGCACATTCAAGCCCACGCAGAGTAGGAGCTGGAGGATGAACAGCATGAACTGACGGCGCAAGGCGCATCTTCAGGAAAACCCTGAACCCAAAAAACCCTAAACCCCCAAAACCTTTCCTTCATGTCCCTGTGGTGTGAGGCTGACGGAGTTTGTGGTCTCAGGTTTGGGGTTTAGGCTAAAACACCCCCAGAGTGTCTCGGAGGACTCGACACCAAACTCACCCCCCAATCTCCCCCTCCGAAAAAAAGCAGCAGCTTGAACCGTTTAGGGGATAGGGGACAAACCCGCAACCCTAAACCCTCAAACCCCTAAACCCCTAAACCCCTAAACCCCTAAAGCCCTAAAGCCCTAAACCCCTAAACCCCTAAACCCCTAAACCCCTAAACCCCTAAACCCCTAAACCCCTAAACCCCTAAACCCCTAAACCCCTAAACCCCTAGACCCCTAAACCCTAAACCGTGGCAGAGCTCCCGTGCACCCAGGCGGCCCCCAGGCCCCCCCCCCCCCCAAGGTGCCTGGAACATGGTGTACTCCAGGAAGGAAGGTGGAGGAGGTGTCGACACTGACCTTCTATCAGGGCTCCATGAGTTAAGATATAGGGTTTAGGGATCAGGGTTTAGGATTTAGGGGCTAGGGGTTTCGGGTTTAGGGTTGCTGATTGAATTCGGATTTAGAGTTTAGGGTTTAGGGACTACGGTGTAAGATCTGACATCACAGAAACAACTCTAGTCCCTGCATGAAACAGTGAAGGTCGTGGGGTGTTTTTCCATACGCACCTTGTCAGACTTGCTTCGGGCTTTGGGGTTCACAGTTTAGGGTTTGGGGTTTAGGGTGCCTGACAAATCTAAACTTCTAACCCTGACAACCTTAAATATTGCTTCCCAGCAGCGATCGTTTCATCAAGATGTATGCCATGACGTCGGAGTTATCGCGGACGGCCACCATCTTTTCCGGCAACTCCTGTCTCTCTGATTAGATCCCCAGTATTTTAATCTAGGAATCAGAAGGGCTCCTTTATTGAACTTTATTGGTATTGGGTAGGCTTAGAAGGAATGGAAGACCAGAAAAAGTGACAGAGGGCCCTGTGATCATGAGGCAACTCGAGGCTTTCGAAAGCCTTCAACCCTAAACCCTAAACCCTACTTGGAGGGTCGGGGGACTTAGTAAGTAGGTAGTAAGTAGACTTATAAGTACCCTAAAAGGGACCCTAATTGGGGTTACGGTACTTAACATAACCAGTTACTAAGTCCCCCGACCCTCCAAGTACAGCCTCTCTCTGGCCATTCTGGCCTATACTGAAGGCTCCACGAAGACCCGGCTCCCGGATTCAGGGCTTAGGCTTTTCGAGCTTGAGGGGGGGCTTGGGGTGTGAGACTTGGGTTCCAGAATATCTAGACCCTACCTGGACCCTGAAGAACCTACCTTTTTAGGGTTCCTTATTCCTTATATTAATCCTTCAACATGTAGGTTTCTTGGGGTCCAGGTAAACTCTAAACTCCAAACCCAGGGTCTTGGCTTTGGGGAACAGGGCTTCGGCGCTCGAGGTGCAGGGCCAAGGAAGAGGCTTTCTGGTTCAGGGCCAGCGCTCAAGGTTTAGGGGCTGAGGATTGAGGATTTAGGGTTTAGGGTTTAGGGTTTAGGGTTTAGGGTGTAGGGATTTTGGGTGGGTTCAGACGGAGGGCGAGAGCAGCGTCGAGAGTGTCAGGCTTCTGAGTTGCGGGTTTCTTACAGCTTCAGGAGCAGTCAAAATCAGAGGTATAAGACTGTGCCTCTTAACGCTTATTTTGGTATCCTGCGCTACCCTGCCGTTTACCTAAAAACCGACTTACCACAACTCATGTGCAGATGCCACAACGACATGAATTCTAAACGTGAAACCTTCCACACTCAAGACATGGAAGCTCAGAAGGTGTGAAATCCAAAAACCAATCAAAAATTAAAATCTACAATTCGGAATCCCACTTCTAGAAACCCTTACGTGAGGCCAACGACGGGTGCAATGGCCTTGCCAGCGGGCACACAGACGCCGTCTCCCACGATCGAGTGCTGGCAGAGAGCATAGATGCAAGAACACAAAGAGCCAAACTAGGGGTGCCTTCTTCCCGGTGTCCTTATGTTAAGAACGGTCCTCGTAGTGGCATAGTGTTCAACTCACTATCACTCTGTTCGTCTCTTTGCCTCCAGAGACTCTTCCCCACCCAGGGCTTCGAGTTTCTGATCCGGGCTGGAGGGGTCTTCGTCCCTGAAGCCATATGGGTGGTGTCAATATTAGGGTCCCTTTTTGGCTCCTTATGATAATACTGCACCTATTATTTAGGGTACCCGACAAGGTACAATAACTTTGACAACCACCCATATGTTCAGGCCTACACCCGAGATAACGATGAACACCAGAGAATCCTACTACGTGTTTTAGGGTAGGGTTTGTTTGTATTCTAGACGCTAGGAGGCTAGCCCCTAAAACCTGAACCTCAACCCCAAAGCTCAACCTAAAACCTGAAACCTAAAACGCTGAACCTAGGCCTAAACCCTAGACCCTAAACCCTCAACCGTGGCACTGGGAGCCCCCTTTAAAAAAGTGATGCTCCTTCTTTCTAGGCTCAGGAGCTGCATTTCAGAGCTCCGGGCAAGAAAGGCCCGATGTTCTGAAGTTTAAAGCTTTGGGATTCTGGGGTTTTGGGCTTAGGGTTTGGGTTTTATTTTTTTGTGCTTCGAAATCCAGGGTTCGGGGCTTTGGATTCGAGGCTCTTTGTGGGGATCAGTTAGGGTTTAGGGTCTAGGGCTTAAATTTTAGGTTGTAAGACCCGGATCCTCTAAGACCAGATCTTGCCAGCTGCGTCGGCTTTGCAGGGCTTCGAAGAACACGGGGCTCCGAAGGGCCCTGCGGTAATCTTGGGGCTGACTGGCATCACGCAGAAGCACCCAGCAAAAGCCTTGAGGAACTCACGTCCTGTCTTCGTTCTTCCCTTCACCTTTGAACCCAAAGTCTGCCGACTCAATTCCTAAACCCGAGAAGCCCTCCCTAGACCAGCAACACTTTGACCCCCCCCGAAAACCTGCTGTCCAACATAGTTTGAACTTGTTCCACCATAGCATGCCCGGGTCAGTGTAAACGTCCAGTTCATGCCCTTTGAGTTTTCCGCACGTTGCCGCTTGAGCCGGGTCAACCAGTTTGAGAAGCGTCTCTCAAGGCGAAAAGTCCCCCGACCTTGATGCCTGGGCTTCGAGATCCACCAATGCATGGCTATGCAATTCATACCACAGCAGGCGCACTATGGAGTGCTGTTCGACCGGAATTTCTAGGCCGATGAGCTCGGCACTCGACTCGAAGCTAAACTCCAACGACCTAACGCAAACCTCAAAGCATTAAACCCAAGATTGTAACCTTCAAGCCCAACAACACCCCTAAAGCATTGCAGAACTCCGATACGAAACCCCAACGACCTTCAGAACCGGATACAATCATAAACGCGAAAGCATAAGCCCTAAACCCGAAACCCTGGACCCTAAATCCTTTACAATCCCAAACCCGCAAGCTTGCCTTGTCGATGCGCACGCCGGGGCCCAAGACGACGGTGTTCGCGACCTTGGGACGACTTCGCTCAGGATGCTGAGTGCGACTATAACATCGGATCTCAAATAAGCCCGTCGGTCTTTTGCTACAAGTTTATACGTGTTTAAGTATTTGCTCTTTCGTATATATTATAAGTTTATGCCTATTTGCGTATTCTTGCCTCTATCTATCTATATATACATACATACATATATATATATATATATATATATATACAATAATATAGGGGCCCGAGTCGCCAGTAGCCAGGAATCTCGAGGCCCCAGTGCCCAAATGCCATGGCCCAGATGGGAAGTGCGGGCATGCCATGAGAACAAGAAGTTCCACAAGGGCGATGAGTCCAGCCAGGACCTCCTAGAAGAGACGGTCCACTTCTTTGCCTTGATCCTCAAGAACTTCTTCGACAACTCGAAAGATTATTACAAGAAGGATGCCGACCAGAGGAATTTCGACGACGACGTTCTGAAAAACAAGGCGGCTGTGGTCTCTTACGACTTCGGCCTGATCATGAAGCGACGCGGCTCGGTGATTGACCGCGATACTGATAGCAGTCGGATGTCCACAAGGGCCGCGGACACAATCAACAGAGCTTTCAGCTCTTTGCAACGGGGCGTCGAGGACGATACCCCGGACGCCGTCGCGAAACACTTCGAGGCTGAGCCCAAGGAGTCCCAGACCCGAACTTCGCCGCAGGAGCTCGTGAAGATAGCGACCGAGGTCAACAAGTGCCGAAACAGTAGAACACCCCAGTGCCGCCTTTGGGCAGGGAGATGCCGGCCGACTTGGCAAAGAGACGCTGAGTTTCAACGCTGCCGGTGCCACAGAGAAGCTCTACACTGTCCACGTCCGAAGCCATCGACTCCTTCGACAGCCGAGCGGAACAAAGAGCAATTACTCGTGGGAATATGCGGGACTGTAAGCTGTCATACTTGAAGCATTGTAGAACTGAAGTTGCTGCAGTGCGTTTTGGATTTGTCCAGGCAAGAGACGGTTTTTGCCTTTGGGCGCCGCTTCTATCTCTTGTCTGTTGTTCAGTTCCTAGTGTTGTGGGCTGTGTGCATAGTACCAGCTTTCCCATCGCATGTCGTGATTGCTTACGCCAGCATCAGCGCTCAAGTGCGGCTGGTTGCAGCAGGTAGCCTTTGATGATCGGGATTGTGTAAGTGTAGACACCTCACTGCATGTTCCCGTAATGTATGCAGCGCTGTCAAGTGCGAATTGCTGCAGCGCTATCGTTATCATCTCCGGAATACCTGAACAGGATCGCCGGTGTGTGTGTGTACATGGTTCTGAAGTCCAGTCTTGTATAGTGTTAATGATTTGGACAGCCGTTTAGTTTGCGCTAGGCCCGGTTTGTGCACACGAAGTCACTGCACTTTCCAGGAGGCCTAGCTTGAGGGTCTCACGGAGAAGGATAGCCTGCTAGGGACCCGCTTCGCAGGAATATCTTTTCCGCTCGATGGGTTTATGGTCATGTAAATGGTGCTGTTCCCTTGAAAGCGCTTGTAGAGCATTGCGCTGGGGATTTGAAGTTGGACATGGAGTTGGCTCTATGTGCAAGCGCTGAACTGCCCCAGCTGTTCTTGCATCAGCACTCCTGTTCTTTGGGGGGCCACCGCCCACTCAGGTGGACTCTTTGCATGTCTAATTAAGCAGCGAACTCCTCTGAATCTCGGAATGAATGAATGAATATACAATAATACAATATAAGATAATATGATATTCTATTACATAAAATGCTATAATATAATAAAAGAATATGTGTATATATGTACATTCTAACGAAAGCAGGAGCAAAGCGTTTCAGGCCAATCTGGCCGTGGAGCTTCAGAGGGAGAAGGGCTTTAGGGCTGAATGTTATAAGTCCCCTAACATGGGTTATAAGTATAGTTACCCCACTTCTAACCCCACTTGTAAACACCCATGAACCTCCAAGAAAAGCACCGGCACTAGCTTCCTGAATAGCCCCTTTATAATAAGGGTACCTTATGTTTTAATAAAGGGGCCCCAAAACAAAAAGGGCAAAAGGGTACTAATCAGGAACCTGGTCCTAAACCCCCCTCAGACTCTTGGGATCCAGGCCCAAAGCCCGAAGAGGGACGGTTGAGGGTGTAGGGCTTACGGCTTCAAGGGTTTGGGGCTTACGGCTCAAAGGGTCTGGGGCGTAGGGCTTAAAGGGTTTAGGGTTTAAGGCTTAGGGTCTAGGGTTTAGAGTATTGAGAGACTGAGGGGCTTCTTGACACCCGGAACTCAACCGATCTCTCCCTGGTGGCTCCTTATTATGGTTAAAAGTAGAATCTACCCAAATTCGGGTCTAGTTAGTGATGCTGCTATATGACAACCGTAAGCCCCTATGAATGGAAATCGACCTGACCCTCAAGTTCACACGCTTCTCGTTCGGTTGAGTCGGGGCTTGGGGGTTTGGGGTTGAGGGAGAGAAAACGACCAAGTATTTTCAGGCAGGTCTCACCAAGTTCTTGATAAAACATCACGGGACGTTTGCCACCAAGCTGCGATGGCGTGTGACTTCAGCTTGATGCTCAGGCTTTCGCTGTGGTCCAAGGACGTTGTCAAGAGGGCGACATTTCCTGGAGCGGAAAGCCGCGAATCAGGGAGGGGCTTGAGCATCTGCCTTGCTGTGGTCCCTGTCGCCTAGCCCGAACCAAACCCAACAGTGGAACCCCTTCCCTGGAAAAAAACACGAAAAATAGACCTTGGATCCTAAGACAGTTGGCCTTTCAAGCCCCATGTCGGGTGTGAACCCTCGACTTGAAGAGAGGCATTTTCCGAGATCAACAAGATTCAGATAAGAAGCTCAAGATCTATGGTGATGTGGTCTCGTTGCGAGTATCACTATGATAACGGTTTAGGGTTTATGTAGGGTTTCCGTATTTTCTTTGCAATCAATAAGTCGTTGGTGCTACCAAGATTACAAAGTCACTTTGCTGTGCTACGTTTGATCAGAACCACATGGGTAGCTCACTAAATAAAAAGCTCCCCTTTTAAGCCCCCAAAGTACTACGGCACCTTTCTAAAAGTGGTCCTAAAAGGGACCTAGTTCACAGAACTATGCGTACACATGTTGGGGTCGTCTCATGCCTTCGTGGAGGGATTTGCCAGGTCTAACGGCTCCGCTCAGACAGTTCAGCCAACATCGTCAAGGCTCGCTTGCTGCTGCTGCTAAGTATATCACAGGATATGAGAGAAAATATCAGTATACTACATTATAGTATAATGCATTAAAATCACTACCACCACACTACTAGAACTGCTGCTACGGGTTATTATAAATATACAGGGATTGTGACGTCGTTATACTATATACTGCCGAGTACTCAAAGCTCTACATGAAACGATTCTTAGGGTTTAGGGTTTAGAGTTCAGGGTATGAGACGGTTCTTTCGCGGGCCGCTCCTGCGACGATGCAATCGTCACCGATGTCCACGAGCTCTGGGTCGCGGATGAACGGAGCACAAAAGTAGGCCTTGGTTAATAAAAGAAAAGCAGTAGCTTTGGTGGTTTAGGGTTTTGGGTTCTTGGTTGATAAAAGAAAAGCAGTAGATTTAGTGATTAGGGCTTGGGGTTTAGGGCAATATCGGTACTAGACACCTGTTGCTCCACCTGTTGTCCCAATGGCAGCTAAGAGTAGGAGGAGGTGGTGGCGGTACTGGCAGTAGTAGTAGTAGTAGTAGTAGCAGTAGTAGTAGTAGTAGTAGTAGCAGTAGTAGTAGCAGTAGGAGTAGGAGTGGTGGTCGTCGCTGTAGAAGTACTAGTGGTATGCAGTAGTAGCAGTAGCAGTAGTAGTAGTAGTAGTAGTAGTAGTAGTAGTAGCAGTAGTATGTGAGTGCACATACGTGTGACAGTGCACTTGTCTCTGCAGGCTGCTTTTGTAGCTTTGTTGCATGTTGTATTTAATTGAGGTTTATGCCAAACAAATGTTTTTGGCTCAAGTGCTTTTGCTTTCTAAGCAGTGCCAAGTGTGCACGGCTGTAGCGAGTTAAGGTAGCTTCGCACCTCGCGGAGTTGCTACTCGCGACGGCCTGCGCTTTTGCAGGCTTAGGGGACTGAGAGCGTTCGCGTGGACTCGCGAAGCAAAAGACAGCTGCCGCTCCGTGTTTGCTCTTTGCAAGACCGGTTGCTGTAACTGTACATAGTCTGCGGGCTGGCTGTTGTGCTGTATGCTTTTATGCATGCTCTTCTGTAATTCGTATTCATAACATTTTTGGCTCAAGTGAGCACGGCAGTGTGTCGTTGGTAGCTTCTCGTTGCCGCGACGCAATTGCGCGCAGCCCGTCCTGGGCGGACGTTCGACCTGTCACGGTCGTTGGACTTTCTGCTTGACGGAAAACGAGGGTGCGTGCTGCCCCTTTGGGTTTCCGTTCTCCACAATTGGGGGCTGTTCTGGGAAACGGCCACCCAGGCGGCTGCTGCGCCGCAATCTTTTAACGTGGCCTCGAAGGCGCGCTTGTCGTGCGCCTTGAGGCCGTGGTCCTGTGTGGCACGGGGCTCTCTCCTTCGCTAGGCGACCATGAGCGCTGAGGTCGCAGGTCAGCCGGAAGGAGCCACGTTGCTGAGGTGCATCGAGGATGGGTCAGTGGAGTACCCGGAGAAGATGCCCTTTATGTACTGGCTCCGTTGGCGTAAGGAAACGGGGTCCCGTCCCACCAAGAAGAAGGACGGACGATCCACGACGCTAGCAGATGAACAGCGTCTGTGGAAGGAGACGATGGAATTCCTCTACGACAACTTCGATGCCGAAGAGGAAGAGGAAGAAGATGAAGAGGAAGATGAGGAAGCTCCAGCTGCGGAAGCGGGCCCGGGTGCTCAGGATGGCGATCCGGGCCCCAGCTCTGAAGAGCTTCTGCCGGAGGCCGGGGTACCGGCTCCGCGTCCTGCCGCTGCGCCGGCGGACGTGGCCGAGACGGCGCGCCGTGTTGGTGCGCTTGCTCTCTCGCCGGTGGCCGGCGGCCCGGCCCGTTCCGGGCCTCCCTCGTCTGCTGGGACGGGTGGTCCCGTCACGGCGGAGACCCTGCAGGCGGACCTGCGGGAGCTCTACCGTCCCGACCAGGAACCGGTCGCGGATTACCTGACGCGGGTTTCAAGGCTGGTTGTGGCCTTGAAGGCGCACCAGGCAGAGGTCACGGTGGAGGATCTTGAGAAGATCACTACCAAGGCCACCATCCTTGCCGAGGAATACGGCAAAATGGGAGGTGACTGGCACCCTGCCAGGATGGTGCGGGCCCTGCGCACCAGGTTTACCGTTGCCGCGGTTTCTCTTGGGTCGGAAGACCGAGAGGAGGTCGAGAAGGAGATCTCGTGCCTCGGCGAGCTGATCTTGGCCCTGGGAGGCAAGAGCAGCGGCGATCCCGAGAAGGTTTGGAGCACTCCTTCTTCTGTCCCGGCCCTGGCGGCCCGGACGGGCGCCGTTGCGGAGTCGGGCTCTAAGTCCGGAGCACCGGCGCCTCTCCCGGTGGACCTTCAGCTCGCGATCCCTGAGGATCCGCAACCTGGTCCGGGGGACTCACCCCTGAAGTCCCGCCTTGCGGCTCTGGAGATAGAGCTCGAAGGGCTTAAGAAGGATAAGCCCGGCGAGCCTCACTCCGCCAGCGGCGGAGCCGGAGAGCTCGCTGCAGCTTTGGCGGCCCAGACCGAGGCGCTCAAGGAGGCCTTGGCGTCTCGCGGAGGTCAGACGTCGATCACGACCGTGAAGACGGACCTCCAATGGCCCTCGCTCACCGACGATCGCTCCGACATCCGGGACGTGGTCCAGTTCTACGAAGAGTTCGAGGACGTCTGTGGCCTTGCCAACAACTGCAAGGGGATGAATTTCCGGGAGAAACTCATCGCCCTTCGTGCTCGCTGCCGCGGCTCGAGGCTTAAGACCTTTACTAACGTGTACAAGGCTGCCTCCAAGACCGGGGAAGTTACTGAGAATCCCCAAGCCGTTTACGAAAGGATCAAGCAGCGGCACCTTGTCTTCGGCGAGAGCCGAGAAGAGAAGGAGATGAGGGTGGACGCGGAGCACGTCGCCCTCACTAAGGGCCGTCTCACAGGGCACCAGTTCGAGCCCCTGTTTGAGGCCTCCATCGCGGAGCTGGAGAGTGTGGGTCTTGGCAAGACAGCGAGGGAGCTCTTCCTAAGCTACTTGCGCAAGATGCCTCCACATCTCCAGAAGGAGATCCGCGGTGATAAGCGGTTGTGGCCTAGCGACGGCGCATCCGCAGGGCTTCGAGGCCCTTCGACCTGGGAAGAAGCGCATAAGGTCGTCCTCGAATATGAGCAGCGTGAGGCTGCGCATCGGGTGACGGCTAATAGCGTGTACGCAGGTTCGACGGAAGACCCAGCCCTGTCCGCCGCGCGGAAGGAGGTCGAGAAGCTGAGGACGGAGCTCAAGGCTTCTAAGGCCGCGGCCAAGGCGGCCGCCTCTTCCACGCTTGCCGCTGGTCCGAAAGGAAATGGAAAAGGTAAGCCTATCTGTTTCCATTTCCGCGACCACGGGAACTGCCCAAAAGGGGACGCGTGCCCTTACTCGCACGACAAGGAGCTCCGCAAAAAGGCCCTCGCGGCCAAGAAGGAGCGGGACGCGTCCACCCTGGCGACAACGCCGGGGAAGGGCAAGGGCAAGGGCAAGGGTGGACCCGGAGGGCAGCCCAAAGGCAAGGCCAAGGCCAAGCCCAAGGCGAAGTCCAAGGCGGGCGCGAAGCCGCCAGGGACTATCTGCCCTTTCTTCAAGAAGAACGGGTCGTGCCGTAAGGGAGCGGACTGTGACATGGTCCATTCGCTTCCCGCCACTGGGGGAGCCGCGTTGCCTTCGAACTGGGCGGCCCCGAGTGGCGCCGGGATGGTGAATCCCTTCGCTACGCTCTCCATCCAGATTGGGAGCGCTGGCACGGTTGTTGCGGCGAACTCCTCCGCTTTCCCGCTTGCCAAGAGCTCGTCGTCGAAGTTCAGCTCGTTGGACGAGCTGCCTCAGGACTGGTGGCACCTCTGCGAGAACGAGGTCGGGGGGTACCAGTACAGAACAGTCGTGCAGGTCATCGACGGCATGGTGGAATGCATGCTGGACGGGTGTGCAGGCTCGAACCACATCACGGAGGAACTCCTCTGTGGGATCCTCAACCGGGCTGCTGCCTTGGGGATCGGCACGGAGGACCGGAGGTTTCCTGTCGTGAAGTTCGAACGCTGGGTGCATCCGGAGTTCGTCCATGGGATCGCTGCAGGGAAGCCGGTGCCCCTGAAGGGGGCCGTCGTGCTGAGAGTCCGCTTTCTGGAGGGGCTCTCCCCCGACAACTGCAGCGAGGGTCCAGAGATATTCGTGCGCTGTAAAATAGCCGCGAAAGGAACCTCGGATTGGCATGGGCTCATCCTTGGCGGCCGCGCCTTGGATTGCTCGGGACGGCAGGGCTTGGGCTTCAAGCCCCTTCCTGACTGCCACTCCCTGGAAACCCTTGGGATTAAGATCCCCAGGTGCGAAGACTACAGTAGGTCGCGGAAGGACCGCGCCTACGCCTTCGAGTCCAGGCTTTCTAGTCTCGACGGTGCTCTGTGCTTTGAGCCGGGTACCGGAGGCAGGGACCTGCTCCGGTACAGCGGGGAGAACCCGCTGGAGCTCTTGGCCGGAGATGGGGTCATCGCACCTGTGAAGAGGGAAGGCAGTGGAGGCCAGGATGGCTCCCTTACGGAGGCTGTCCTCCCGGTAGAGTCCGCCAACTGCGAAGCAGTGCCTGGGCTGTGGCCCACAGGAGCCGAGGAAGGTTCGATCTTGCTGGTAGCCGAAGAGGACACGACTGTCTCTCCGGGTGCCGTCGTCGGCGAGGTCCGGACCGGGCTCGCGCAGACCACCGCGTGTGAATGCGGAGGGGTTGAGACCCTCTTTACGGACGCGAGTGGTGACCCGTGTGGGAACTGCGGATTAGGCACTGCCGAAGACTCGACCTTCCCTGGATGCTTTGCGTGCGGGTCCACCGAGAGGACCGCCGTCTGTGGCCTGCAAGGCTGCGGCGCATGCTCGCACAGCAGGGGTTGGCGTAAGGGCCTGAGGGTTGGGGCGGTTTTCGCCCTTGCCGCCGTAAGCACGGTCCTAGGAGGGCCTTGGGCCACGGAGTCCGTGGTTACGGATCCGGATGCCGTGTCCTTCCTCTCCTCCATCCCCACTGAGGGCCAGTGGTGGCAGACGAAGGGAGGAATGGCTGGCCTTTGGAGCGGCAGGCCCCAGGAAGGTGACCCGGAGAATCGGCCGGATGTCGAAAGGCTTCCGTACGAGACTTGCCTCTTGAAGTCTTCTGGCGGCCCGTGGCGGTTGTGGCAGACTAGGGACCTCAGGCTTTGGCCCGAGTCTGTCGACTGGTCGACCGTGCCCGTCACGTCCGATCTCGCGGTCTTCAGGACGAAGACGGGGCCGCGTTGGGCAGGATGGGATGCGGGTTCCGCTACGAGGGGGCTTGGAGGAAGCCACGGCCGAGACGTCACTAGTGGTTCCAGAGTGGACACTAGGAACGAGCCGGTGTACCACATAGTGGAATCGGCCGACATTGAGAAGATGATCGAGGAACCTCCCTCCGACTACTACTACGACAAGCTGCGGGAGGATATGGGTGCGAGGCACAAGGGTGCTTGCCCGCACCTTCTCGATCACCTGGTCTCTTTGGAAGCTTTCCTCGACAAGAGCATCCTCTTTGGGTTCTCCTTTGGTGTCGCCAAGGCTGAGATCTGTGTGTCAGAGGGTAAGCTCCTCGGGCACCGGATCGGGCGGCACGGGAGTGCGCCCGACGAGGAGCGATGCCAAGCGGTCGTGGATTTCCCGCCGCTTAAGGAAAAGCTCCACATCCAGCAATTCCTTGGGTGTGCGAACTGGCTTCGGGGCTATCTGCCAGCGGAATATGGCCATGCTGCTAAGGTTTTGGGCCAATGGCAGAAACCGGGAGCGGAGTTTCCGGAAGGTGGCCTGGGGACAGGCACCACTGCCGGCTGCAAGGCTTTCAAGGCCATCAAGAAGATGATGAGCCACCATATCAGCCTGGCGGCCTTC
Source organism: Symbiodinium sp. CCMP2592 (assembly GCA_905221615.1). Classification (NCBI taxonomy): domain Eukaryota; class Dinophyceae; order Suessiales; family Symbiodiniaceae; genus Symbiodinium; species Symbiodinium sp. CCMP2592. Next base: position 519,566 of record CAJNDT010001001.1, read on the forward strand.
GATGAGGCGTCGGCTGCTGATGGCTCTTGCCCGCTTGAGCAGATAGCGGACGCCAGCGGGATTGCGGTAGGGGGCTCGGTGGTGCAAATGAGCAGGGACCTCTCAAGGATTAAGGTTCTTATGACTCACTCCAAGAGTCTGACCCCTGCGCAGCAAAATTGGCCCCCGCTGATTCAAGAAGCCTTCGCACAGCTCGAAGTCAAGCGAGCAACCCGAAAGGTCTTCGGAACTATCCGAACCCTGTGTTGGACGGACCATGCCAATCTTACGAGAGCGCAGTCCTCTGATATCGGCTCCGACCAGAAACTGGTTCGATGGGTTGCGGAGATCTTGATGGATGGGTCTGAGATCAGGAGTCTCAGTGGTCGCAGTGCGACGCTGGGGGACTCCTTTTCCAGGAACCCGAAGGGTCGGGACGAGCTCTTGGCCGCCCGGACCAAGGACTTGGTCGGGATGACTGGCCAGCTGAAGGGGTTCGACCTGGACCAGTACCTTGGAGAAGGGACCGAAGGTGACGGTCCTGTTCCCTGGGCAGTAGGGGAAGACGCGGTTCCCGATCACGCGACGCAGGTTGCCCCGGCGACCGCGGCTGCGGTGCCGGTCGGGGTCGCGGGCGGTCCCCCTGTCCGCGTTATGATTGTTTTCGATTATGCCCCTTGGACGGAGCAGGAAAGGGCGCTCACGGAGATCCGTGAAGTCTTCGTCTCGGGAATCCCGGGGCACTCCATTGCGGTGAGAGGCTGCTGGGGCCCTTTTGAGGACGATGACGGAGTGGCGTCCCACTTCGACGGTATGACCGGTAAGCTTACCGGGCCCAAGAAGGTCAAGAAGCTCCGCGTCGACCTGCTTACGTCCTGTGCGAAGGTACTTCGGGAAGCCGCTGCGTTTTCCCCTACCTTTCTGGTAGGACTTGGCCAAGGAGGAGTTGTCACCGCTGCCTTGCGGTGGCCGCTGGTGGTTGAAGTCACCCTCCAGGCTCGCAACCTGCAGCGCAAGGAAGCCCGCGTCGCGGGCCTCGCTTGGGCAGGGATCAAGGGTATCTGGAGCCTTAAGCCTAAGGTCTGGAAGGCGCACTCTACTCATGCTGAGGTGGCTGAGGCGTGCCCAGAGATGGGGCGTGAGTTTCCCGAGCCCCCTATACCAGGATATGGGATAGTGGGCAAGATTGCCGCTTCCGCTGAGGTCCTTTCGTCCCTGAAGCTAGAAGGGATCTCCAAAGTCGCGGATGTTTCCTTGCGTGGTCTCGTTGACGCGCCCTCTCGGGAGCTTTGGGATCACGAAGGAGTCTGCGCCTGCGGAAAGAGGACATACCTATTTTCAAGGTGTCCTTCGTGCATCCGGCAGGAGGCGGAGGAAACAGCTCTGGAGGTTGCTGAGGCCCAAGCCGAAAAGGAGGCCGCTGAGGGCCCGGAGTCTGCCGACCCGAGCGTGTCACTCGAGGTGAACGCCCTCTTGTCCGCCAGCCTTGCTGATGGTTCGGTGGACATTGATACGGACCTCATCCGAGCATGGGCCAAAGGTTTCCTCCAAAAGCCCGTGGAAGGGCTCCTGCCCACGGTGTACGGCAGGATTAAGGCGAGGGTCTGGACTGGGGGCGACCTGGAGCTTCCAGTCGAGGGGTGCGAGAAGGACGGCCCTTCTTTGTGGAGTTCCTGGGTCGTGAACGCCTCTGGTGAAGTCCTGCAAGGGCACCAGGCCTTCCCGTCCTGCCTGAGCGGGCCGAGCTCGCTCAACTGGGCTGTCGAGCCCAACTGGCACAGCCACAGGCATGTGGTTAATTCTGAGTGCGAACGCATATGGAATCTCCAGGAGGGCGAAGTTCGCCTCCGGGAATCCTTTGCGTGTCTCCTTGGTCTCAAGGGAGAGGTGGACCGCGTGGAAGGTTGGAATGATGGGGACGGCATCCAGTCCCTTGGGCATCGGAAGTCGCTCAGGGCTTCGCCTGTCATCGCCGCCTTCCAGTGTTCAGGAGAGGAAGGCCATTGGATGGCCGTCCAGCTCTCGAAGAAGATCGAGGTCAAGGAAGGAGAGCTTAGCAGGACCCTGGCTTTTGTGGGGTCCGCTACCAAGGCCCCACGGGTGGTTGTGGAGTTGTACTCCTCCCACCGGCCCTTTTGTGTCAAGTCACATTCCGTGCGGACTTGCCGGGTTAAGGTGTCCGCGTCCGGGGGTTCTGGTCCCCTCAGCCTCGGTTCTTTCCCTGTGCTGTCGGACAAGGACAGCCCGGAGAGTCAGAGAGAAAAGCTGGCCTTGGCGGCCAGGGATGGCGCCGGGCTCTGCGAGTTCGGCGTCACGCCAGCTCTTCGCACGGCTTGGCACGAGGCTCAACGGAGAGATCCGTCCCTTACGGCTTCGGTCAAGAAGCCGGAAGCCCCTTTCAAGCTTGGCTCGGACGGAGTCTTGGAGAGGGAAGTGACCATCAAGACTGGCCAGACGGTGGTCGTCCCGGTCGTCCCGAACGGTATCGCCGGGCCCAATGGCGTCACGTGGCGGAAGTCATGCTACATGACTGTGCATTGTGGCCTCCTGGGGGCGCACCGTTCGGCGGAGGTCACGTTCCGTCTCCTTGAAAGGGCCGTCTGGTGGCCAGGAATGGAACCAGACGTTAAGTTGTGGGTGTCCAAATGCCTGGCGTGTGTTAAGGGCAGGGCCCGAGCCACGAAGGTCGAAGCGAAACCTGTCAAATGTCTCGCGGAAGCGTGTTGGCAGGAAGTTTCCGTCGACTGCGAGGGTCCTAATCGGGAGGACCGCGATGGCTTCCGATACAGTATTACGTACTTTGATTGCCTTAGCCACGCAGTGCTTCTGGAACCCATGAAGACACTTACGCATACGGATGTGCGTAGGGCATTTCTGCGGTGCGTGCTGAGATCACGCACCCTGCCCCGCCTCATCCGATCTGATCGAGGCACTGAGTTCAAGAATGCCATGATGCTGGAGTTGTGCTCCATGCTTGGGACAACTCAGCAGTTCAGTATGGCTCTCAGGCCTTGTGAGATGGGGTCCAACGAGAGGGTCCACCAAGAGGTCCAGAAGGTTCTGGGTAACCTCATCCGGCATATCGGCGGCTCCATGGAGAACTGGAGCGAATGGCTCATGGTCGCCGAGTATGTGTTGGATAATACCCCGGGGGCGCATGGGTACACCCCCAGGGACCTGGAACGGTCCTGGAGCCTCGCCTTGCCGTTGGAGAAGGACGTTCTCCGCGAGGCCCTCCAATTCGAGCCCATCACGGACTGGGCCCGTTCCCAGTTCAAGCAGTTTTCCGACTTGGCGGCCGCTGTGCGGCGCCATTGGGACGCGAGCAGTGAGGCGCGTGCCCGACTTGCTAATCGGTCGCGTCGCACAGTTGAGCTCCGCGTGGGGGACAGAGTTGTCTGGAATTCCCCCAAGCCCCGGCCAGAGGGGGCGGGGCGTGTCCCTTGGAAGCCTGGTCTGACCGGCCCTTGGAGGATAGTGGCGGTTAAAGGCCATAGGCTGCAACTCGAACTTGTTCCTGGTGGCCCTGGTGAGGCGCCAGGCCGGCAATGTGAAGCCCACGCGGAGGATGTAGTGCTCGTGCCGGAAGATGCGGAGGTGCCCGAGAAGAGGGACCCCATAGAGTTTTTCGACGAGCCAGAGCATCAGCCGCCTTCATTGGGTCAGCAAGCGGCCGGTGAAGCTAAGCAGGTCGAGTTTACTGTCAAGCGCCGGGGCCGCAACTTCGTGTTGCGTATTGGTGACCATGTTGCGTACCATGGCGCCCGAGTGGGCCCTAAAACCTGTCGCCTAGGCAAGGTCACGCAAGTGGACGAAGCCAGGGCACAGGTGGGCGTCCACCGGTACATCCCCGACGCCTCAGGACTCAGAGTCCGGTGGCACCTTGCGTTTTTGGACGAAGGCGGTTCTCTGACCCGCGAAGGGACGAGACAGGCCATAGAGTCCATCACCGTGAAGGAGATTATCTCCAAGGTGGATCTTAGTAGGGATGGGGTTCTCGCTGCGTCTTCTGCCCGGAAGCTCGATAAGGCCGGTTACTCCTTGCAAGAGTCCGTGCCGGACCGAGTGGGTGTGGCAGCTTCCCCGATTGACGTCCCTGCTGCGTTGAAGGAGCTCCTTGCTGAGGCTCCCGCGCCCTCCTTGATCGTCGGTAGAGGTAGCTCCTGTGCCGCGGTCCAGGGGTGGATCAGAGATCACCTAGAGGGTATGGACGTGGACCTTGTCGAAGTAGCGGTGTCGGAGCACTCGCTTACTCAGGTCAGTAAGGCAGGAGGCCTGCGTAGCCCTCCTGCTGCGGTTCAAGGAGCCAGCTCCTACGGGATCCGCTGGGACTTCTCCTCAGAGGAGGACCGGCAAGCCCTGAGCCTTCTGGTCGATACGCTCGACCCCAAGTGCCTCGTTGTGGGCCTATCCGGTAAGGGTATCCCCAAGGAGTTCCTCTCCCTGGTCAGTAGGTGGGGAGCAATGGTGGCCGAGAAGGGGCGCCAGATGCTTGTTACTATCTCAGATCAGGAAGGACTTTGGGAGCCTTGGGAGGCCCAGGGGTGGGCTCCCGTGTTTGGGACGCTTTCGGAACCGAAGTTCCCTTGGGCTTTCGGCCGAGCTGATCGATGTCAGCTCTTGGGATCAGTTCCTAGGGGTTCTAAGCATTCGGAAGGAGCGCTGATCTGTCTTTCCAACTTCAAGATGGATTCGGTTTGCGTTCGCTGTGCAAAGCCTGACGCTTTGGGCAGGGTAGCCCATCAGCACGCGAAGGCCCGGACCTCTTCGAGGGTGCTCGCTCCGGCCTTGTGCCGTTGCCTGGCGGATGCTGGTCTGAGGGGCGACCAGCCCCCTTGCTACGACAGCATTTGCTCAGTGAGCGGCCAGCCGCCGGCTGAGCCTGCGAAGCCTTCCGCTCCGGAGGTACCGTTGCCGGACGTTAAGTCTGGCGAGGACCTCTCCCCTCAAGAGAGAGCGAAGATGGAGGCTGAAGTTCTGGAGTTCTCCAGGAAGATGGATGCTCACTGGCGGTCGAAGGCAGACGCCAAGGATTGGGATGGTGTCTTCGCGGACCTGGAGGTCTATGCGTTGGCAGGCCAGGCTGTGGCTGCCGATCCCCGCCGTACGCCAGAGTATAAGGCGCAGGTCATTGAAGGCCTCAGGTTGGGCCCTACGGAGAACCGTCCGGGGCTCACCGAGGCTGATCTCGCAGCCATTAAGGAGACGGTGGGCCGGAAGGCCGCTGCATTCTGGGTCGAAGGTACGGCGCGTACCACGGTCCGGAAGTTTGCGCACGACTGCGTCCCTACGGGGCCTCCGGTCAGCTCTCAGCCCCATGCGCTCCGCGGGGAAGCGGCGCAGTGGGTTGATGACCGGCTTGAGGAGGAGGTCCAGAGAGGGCAGCTTGTGCGAGGCCCTTCGGCCTGGGGTTCGGCCCCTTTCCCTACGAAGGAGATGCCTTCCCACAAGCGGGCGAGGAAACGCCGCTTGGTGGTAGATTACCGCAGGGTAAACGCCAGGGTGAAGAGATCCACTTACTACTGCCGGCGGAGCACGGATGTGCTCGCTGCAGCGGTAGGATCAGTCTGGTATAGCTTCGTTGATGCGGTTTCCGGGTTCAATCAGATCCGCAACACGAAGCGTGCCAGGGAGGTTCTTGCCATTGTTGCGCGTAGCGGTAAGTACCTCCCTATTGGGCTTACCTTCGGGCCTGTCAATGGTCCCGACGATTTTAACTACGTCGTGGACCGCGCGTATGCGCCGGGTCGCAATCGAAGGCTTAGGTTCACTAAGGAATGGGTGGCCTATGTCGACGACCTGACGGTTCGTACAGGTAGGGTCGTTGACGGCCGTTTCCTCACGGATGCGGAGGCAGAGGAGGAGATAAGGACGGCGTGCCGGAAGGGCAGCCGCTCCGCGCCTCAGACCGCCGCTTCCGCCCTTGAAGCCTTAGGCGCTCGAGGCCGCGACGGCTCGAGCTCCAGTCCGCCTGACGCGGACCGGAAGGTCGCGCCTAAAGCAAAAGCAAAACACGATGAATCCCTAACGGACACTAACCACCCCACAAGAGCCCTATACCCTAACTCGCTTGTGTTCGTCTTGACCGCTTGTGTCTTGACCGCGGGGTCTAGGTTAGGGTTCGGGGTCTTAGTGTGCCGCGTCGGGGGGGTTCGGGGGGGAACGTGGGGGGCAGCTCGGACGCAGGCCTGTACGCCCGTGGGTCGCTACCTCCTTTCTATGCTACTACTCGTTGCGTGCGTGCTGCAGCAAGGGTGTAGTGAGGTAGTCCAGGGTGTAGGTCGTGCTGAGTGTGAGCCCTACCCCCTCTCTCTGTGCAGCCCCCTTGAACCCCCTGCCTTTCAGGACATGGCCGCGCAGCGTGGGCTCAAGACGAGTAGCCCAGTAGCTTGCGACGGGCCGCGCGGGCCCTTGCCATCGGCTTCTTGCGCCTCGCGGTGTGCTTTGGCACACGTGGGCCGGGAGGTCGCGTGTACCCCTCTTTCCTTCGCTGCCGGTGGGTCCTCCGTGGACCGGCTGGTCGCGGAGCCACTCCCACTTTTTCCTCCGTGTGCCGGGCCCCTCGTGGGCCAGGGAGCCGCGAGGGGCGCCATGGGAGGTGGCCGCAGACGCGGGAACGAAGGGAAAGGCGGTCGTGATAGCAACTCACGATGGCAGCCGTGGGTGTGGCTAGAGAACCCCGCGGTTTGCCAGAGGGCGCTTACGCAAGCCCTCCGCCACGGCAAATTCGGCCTGCAGGGCCATCTCGGCGAAGGGGGCTGGATTAGCGTATCCGCCTTAGCCGAGAAGCTCCAGATCACTTCGTCCGCGATCGAGGCAGGTGCGGCGAGTGATCTGGAAAACGCGGCTGGCGGTCGGGAGAAGCAGCGGCTGGAGCTGGTCGATGGCCGGATCCGGGCTCTCCAGGGACACGGCCGTGGGTCAGGATTGACCGCGGGCACCGTGTATGGAGACGGCCTCGATGAGGCCGGCATGAGGGAGCTCTCGGTAGAGTACGGAGGCTCCACCCTCTGTCATGGCACAGAGGTGTTTCATGCGCGGCGGATCGGCCGCGACGGCCTCCTCCCGGGAGGCGGAAACGGCCCGCGCCTGACTGTCCATTGGGTGATCGGGCCCGGGTACCCAAGACAGCGGGACAGTACGTCGGGCTTTAGAAAGAACTCGACCTGTCTTGTGGTCTCGAACCTCGAGCTCCTAAGGGCTTCCGGGGTGCCCGTCTGGAGAGGGACAGACGGATGTGTTCTGACAGGGCGTGTCCCTCCAGAATGCATCCTCCGAATCCTCACGGTGCAACCCGGCTGTGAAGTCTTCGACCTCTCGCTTGCAGAGCGTCAGGGTAACACCCTGCGGTGGGTCGATGATGCGGAGCCCGGGAGCGGAGTCCGCAGAGAGCAGTCGGCGCCGCCTGGCGGAGCCGGCCCGGTCAACTACTATATCGGGGACGAGGACTCGTCTTCCGAGCTGGAAGTTGAGGTGCGGGCCAAGAGCTCGGCAATGCCGGCGGGACCCCCGCCTGGACCACCTAAGGAGGGTGGTCCCCGTGGGATGCCCTCTGCGCTGCATCGGTCCAGGACGGTCGATGATAGGCCGCCGCCAGGGCGGGAAGGCAAACTAAAGCCTACCCCCAAGGTGGCCCCAGAGGGAGCGCCTTCGGCAGGGGAACAGGAGCGGGGAAGATCACACCGCCCCCCTCAAAAGGTGCCTCCCGAAGCACCGCCTGCGGACACGATCCGCTACAAGACGCCGCCCAGGGCCCGGGATGAGCTGCCTGAGGATCCTCAGGCCGCGCCCGGTGACCCTGAGGGTGCCGGTGCAGCGCCTGGGGATCAGCCGATGGAGGCGGACCGTACGCTTACTCCAGCGGATTTGTTCCACCCGAAGAACTTCAGCAAGAAGGCGAACCCGAAGCCGCCGCCGAAGAGGCCAGCCGTTCCGGAAGGAATGGTCACGGTGAAGCCTGGCCCGACGCCGAAAGGGGTCAGGCCTCCACCGCCGTTCCTGATCATGGAAACCGAGAGGGCCGAGGAGTTCTTGAGCACCAGGCCTGGATGGTTGCTGGGTGGGCCGGCTGAGCCGCCCATCGCGCGATCTCCTCCTCCGCCACCTGCTGCGAGGAACCGGTCGGAAAGGCCCTTGCCTCATGGAGGGCTGGGGCCCGGGCCTTACCAAGGCCCTATCCGGCCTAAGCTTGGTGGGCCTCCGCTCAAGGCCGCTCCGAAGGGGGCCGTTCCTAGTGCTGAAGCCCCTTCTGCGAGCTCGGCCTCCACGGGAGGCCCAGAGGGCTCCCGAGAAGGAGGTACGGCCGTCCCAGAGGAGACCGAGGAGGAACGGGCCAAGACTGAGGCCATCCTCCGCGGGATCGACGATTTCATGGCATCCGTGGAGCGTCGGTCGGCAAGCCAAGAACGGCCCGCTCCGAAGTCTCCTGCGCGGCACACCTTTGTGCCTTTCAGTGTGGATCCGATTCCCGAGGAGGCTGCAGTGCCTGGGGAATTCGTCGATCTCGGGGACACCCCCGACCGGAGTGCGATCCATGGCGGGGGCGTGGCTGGTTGCCCTACACCCGAGGAGATTGGGAACGGAGACCCTAGAAGGGTTCCTTCCCGTGGGTCCGGCCACAAGTGTGGTATCCGCGGGTGCCGTGCCGAATTCGAGCACGAGTACGAAGCCGCGTACCACCGAGCGGCGGTCCACGGAAGGGGCCTTCCGGCGAACATGGTGCCGGCCCCGTGCGACGATGCGTTCTTTGGAGAAGCCGCTGTGGCTCTGAGACGCTTCCGCCACGGAGAAGCTCGCAGAGACCACAGAGACCGTGTCTGGGTCTTTGAGGCTGACCTGGGCCGGTTTACGCATATCTCCAACCCGGACCGCTTCTGTGATCGCATCGGGGCGGAGCTGCGTGATTTCAGGCGGCTCCCGGATGGGGCGACTTGTGTCACTTCCGATGGTCTCTGGCGCACGTATCGCCTTGACCGGAGGCCGGTGCAGCGGGCGAAGCCTCCCGTGCGCTACCCGAGTACCATTCTCGGGCCAGCGTACGAGGAGACGGACTTCATGATGACCAACGCCGCAGCTCCGAGTCCCTACCGTCACTTGTTTAGGGACGAGACCCCGCTGGGCGAAGCGTTGGAGGCGATTCGCGAAGAGCAGGGGAGATCCGGAGAGGTTCACGAAGATGTTGAACCGCCTCCTCCGGCGTTCCCCGACGAGCTTTTGGAGCCCCAAGATCCGGACGTGGACGCTCCCCGGGAAGATACCCCGAGGGAGCACGTCCAAGCGATGAGGGAAACCTTTTCAGACCTTATCTGGAACGCCCACGATGGGCTCAGAGAAGAAAAGCTCGCCGCGGGTGTCTTGAACCCTATCGCAAAGCAGACTGACACCCAACTGGAGATAGATCCCCCTATGCTGGAAACGGATCTGCTCCCTCGAGAGAAGGGGGGTGTCCAGAGGACTGGAACCCCGCCTGATCCACGATGGGGTGCGGAGCCTCAGGCTTCCAGCCCTAAGAAGAAAGCTCCGCCATCTTCGGCGACGCATTCCGAGGATCAGGAGATGGCTCCTGCTCCTCCGGATGCCTCTCAGGAGGCGTCTGCCTCCTCTGCAGCGCCTGCGGCCAACGTGACTCCCCCAGCTGAGGCAGGGAGTCCGGAGGTCCGGATCCCTAGCCTCGCGGAGTCTATGAAGGCAGGCTTGGCACGGGAAAGAGCGGCGGCACGCGCCAAGGAGGAGCTTGCTGCTTCGGCCCAGGAGCCCGCGGCTGCGGCTCCTGAGGCACGGCGCGACACCCGCCTTCCTGCAGTGACCAAGGAGGAAAAGGAGACAGCAGAGGCTAAGTCCCTCTCCTCCCTCAAGCGCGCCGTTGAGGAGAGCGGCTCTGAGCGTCAAGGCCCCGCGGCCAAGCGGGCCACCACCAAGAAGGAAGAAGCGCCCTCGGCACCAGCCGGCCCGGCAGGAGCCGCGGCCGGGACAGGCGCGGCTCCCTCGTCTAGTGGCGAGGCAGGTGCCGAAGAAGGTGCCAGCGGGGCCGCTGCTCCGTCGAGCACAGACAAGCGGCGACCCGCGGAGCCGGAGGGACCGCCGCCGCCCAAGAAGCGATTCACAACATGGCAGGATACCATGGAGTCGCCGGCTCCCCAACACCGAGTTTCGGGGGTTTACGGACTCTCGAACGAGGTTCCCGGGGCCGATTGGCGCGACGTGGACTGGGATGCGACTCCACCGCCGGGGCCTGGAAGGCCCGGCGCCCGCGACGTGGATCCCAGGCTCACGGTCCCCCTTGATCTCCAACATGATGAACAGATCAGGGAATTCTTCCGAGGCGGTGGTGAGCATACGCTCGAGCAGCTCCTCGCGTTGGCGCGGCGCCGGAGGCGCGCGTTCGTCTACCAGGCTGCGATTTTGTCGAACAGGCCAGTGTTTGAAATCTGGCCCGATTACGATGAAAACGAGCTTGGACCGACACCCGAGCGCGTTCCGCTCCTCACAGGCAAGGTCTGGCCTTGGGGCTGGTGGGATTGCTTTACTTGTGGGCGTGCGAACCCACCAGAACGCAATACCTGCCGGCACCATGATTCCGAGGAGCTCGGAGGTGCCCCCTGTGTGGGGATCTTCGAGGACAGCCTGTACTGGAGCACGCCGGTGGACCTGCGAACGGCGCCGGCGTGGTTCATCGAGGTCTGGCTCGATGAACATAAGGAACGCATAAAGGAGTACCTTTATGCGAAGCGTTCGGACGCGATCGCCGCCGCAATGTCCAACGCCTACTGGACCTGTGGGCGGGACACATGCCAAGAGAGGAACATGTTATGGCGCAAACTGTGCTTTAAGTGCAGTGGCCCTAAGTCGGGCGCGTCGTTCATAACCCACGGCATGCCGCCCCAGGAAGGCGACGATGAAGCTGCTTCTTCGTCGGAAGAGAGCGCGGGCACGAAGATGGAACGGATCGAGCGTTCCATCAACGCCGATCCCCTTGCGGAGCATGCGAGGAAATTCCTCCGCTCCGGACGGAAGAGGCTCCGCGCTGAAAAGCGCAGGCAGGCAGAGCTCTCTCAAGACTCTGCCCGAGCCTGGTGGAGCCAACCTTCCTCCGGGCGCGGTGCACCCAGTGGGGGCCGCAGCTCTGGCAGCAAGGGTGGTGGCAAAGGTGGTGGAAGGGGAAGCTCGAACCGCTACGGCAACCGAGGATGGTGGGCCGGAGGTGCTGCCGGACTGGCATACTCCTCCCGACTCGGCGAGCGTGCTGGGCAGCCCGCCCTCACGCTCCCACTGCGTGGCCCGGGTGGCCACAGAGTGGCGCCCGAGGCCCCTGCCGTTTCTTCTCGCCCCGCTGTCTCTTCCGGGCCCTCGAACCGTGGTGGGTTCCTTGGGGCCGTGCGCTCGGTAGGCGCTGCGGTCTCCAGCTGGGCTCTCTCCAGGAGAGCGCGCAATCGCGCAGCCCACGCCACAACGGGCAACATTGGATGGAAGATGGGTTTGGTGGCCGCTGCGCTGGCGCCTACCCTCTTCACTGTTGAGCGCGGTGCCAGAGAGGTGGCACACGTGAGCCTCACTGCAGTTGCCACTGCGGCGGAGGACCTCATCGAGGAATCCTCTGGTATCCTCGTTCGGGGTGTCCGCGTGGTTGGCTTGACGGCCGTCGTCCTACTGTGGACGTTCGCGGCCGTAGTGCTGTGGTGGGCCGGACGTGTCGCCACTAACCGGCTAATGCACGCCATGAACGGTAACCCCTTTGGGAATGCTGTTCTGGTGTCGCTCGAAGGCCGGGAGGCCGTCTTTGAGGTAGCCTCGAAGACTAAGGCCGGCGCACACAGAGTCCTGGTGAAGATCGGGTCGGGCGCGGATGGCGCAGGCTGCGACTGCAAGGCATTCCTCAACGAGGGACGTTGCGGTCACATAGAACGCGCTGTTGAAGCTGCGGGGCAACTCGTGGCCGTGACAGGCGCGAGCGCTGCCCCAACGCTGTCCGTTGCCCCGGCCGCGACTAGACGGGCCCGTGCAATCCTCGGCCCGCCGGCCCTGGAACAGGGGTGCCTTTCCGGCATGGTGTCGAAGGCGAGGTCGCTCTCGGAAAGAGCCCGGAATGTCGGCAACCCGTCTGAGGGCTGCCTTGACGGCATTACCAGGCTCAGAGGCCGCCAGGAGGTGGCCACAGTGTCGGCGCCTCCGACAGAGACTGTCCCGAAGACGCCTGCAGCAGAGGCTCCCCGCCGAAGTACCTCTGCAGCGTCTCCGGCCCTGACAGCTCCCATGTCGAGCCAGGCACGCCGTGTCAGAGACTTCCCGATCCCTGACGGCTTCGAGCGAGCCGGGGTCAAGTTTCTGACCCTTCCGGAGTATCACGCTGTGGTACAAATGATGCTATCGGACGCTGGGCATGGGGACCACGTTTACGTGCGAGCCTACAGCTTCGATAGCAAGCCTTTGGTTGGAGCCCTCGTGTCCTCGCTGGAGCGAGGCGCCCGAGCCCACGTGCTTGCCGACAACTCGCAGACGAGCCGGACCAAGCTCCAGCTGCAGTCCCTCAAGGAGCTAGGGGCGGCTGGCGTCCAGGTCCGTGTCGGCAAGGGCACCTCGGTCAAGGCGGCTTACGCCGCCGAGAACCGCACGGACGTGAGCATCGGCGCAGGCCTCGCGGGCATCCACCACGCCAAGACGGTGCTCGTGACGAGGCCGGACTCCACAGTTAGCGCCGTGATAGGAAGCCTAAACTTTAGTGCTAGTTCACGGGCCAACGCGGAGGTCGGCATCGCGGTCGCCAGTGTGCTGACCTCTGAATTTAGCCAAAAGTGGCTAGATTCGTTTGGCACCGAGTGGTCCAAGGCGCTGAAGCTCGAGGAGTTCGAAGCACCTCAGCGGAACCACCGCGGGCGGGCAAAACCCTCAAATGTCCAGCAGCCCGCCGCGCAACCCAACGTGGAGCCGCAGTGACCGTGGACTAGAAGTCGCGGACTGCGCTCCGCCCTTCTAGCCACCTGTGGCAACTTCAGTTTTGGTCGCAGCACCTAGCTGCTTTCCGATGAGACGACAGGGTGGCGTATCCGCTCTACAGGTCTTTGACGGGAGCGGCGAGGGAGGCACGGTAGTGCTCCCGAAGCGCGTGGAGTAACGCCGCAGCTTCAGCTGCTCGTTTCACCAGCCCTGTGGCCGCAGTGCGGCGCAGGCTGTGTACAGTAGGAAACCAGAGCCTCGTGCAGCACAGGCCGTGAAAAACGAAGGTCTTGTGCTGAGTGCGAAGGGTTTGTAGGAGGGCAGGGTCTGTAGGTCAGTTTTACGGCCTCCGGCCGCCCGCGGAATCCTACGGCTCTATCGTGCTCTCGGCTGAGGGGCGAATGTAACTGTACATAGTCTGCGGGCTGGCTGTTGTGCTGTATGCTTTTATGCATGCTCTTCTGTAATTCGTATTCATAACATTTTTGGCTCAAGTGAGCACGGCAGTGTGTCGTTGGTAGCTTCTCGTTGCCGCGACGCAATTGCGCGCAGCCCGTCCTGGGCGGACGTTCGACCTGTCACGGTCGTTGGACTTTCTGCTTGAACGGAAAACGAGGGTGCGTGCTGCCCCTTTGGGTTTCCGTTCTCCACATTGCGGTGCTTCACAAGTAGTAGCAGTACTAATAGTAGTAGTAGTAGTAGTAGTAGTAGTAGTAGTAGTAGTAGTAGTAGTAGTAGTAGTAGTAGTAGTAGTAGTAGTAGCAGTAGTAGTAGTAGTAGTAGTAGCAGTAGCAGTAGCAGTAGTAGTAGTAGTAGTAGCAGCAGTAGTAGTAGCCGTAGTAGTAGCAGTAGTAGTAGTAGTAGTAGTAGTAGTAGTAGTAGTAGTAGTAGTACTAGTACTAGTACTAGTACTAGTACTAGTACTAGTAGTACTAGTACTAGTACTAGTACTAGTAGTAGTTGTAGCAGTAGGCAGAAGGCAGTAGGCAGTAGGCAGCCGGCAGTATGCATTACGCAGTAGCAGCAGCAGCCGCGGCATATCAGCATTTCGTGCACCAGCAATCATGTTAGAACTGCCAGGAGTTCCAGCTAGCTGCATGATAGCCATTGTTGCTACTTACTCGCAGCAATACGGCATTCATCGACATAGCAGTGCTGTATGAGTCGAAGACATTGTAGTCTTACCGTCGATCTTATTGACGGCTCGACTAGACGCGAACAGTACTAACTGCACAAAGGCCTGAAGTTCAGAACTAAGACTGATGCCACTGCTAGTCTTCTGCTCTCTTCGCACTACATGGCATGAACGGTTTACAGGGTACCATTGTTGCACAGTTGAATACTTGTTGATTCGAAAAGCCGGCATAGACTTCTTGCATGGCTACGTGTATGGCATGTCTCAGGCATGCTTTACTGGGCTTGAAGTAACCAGGGAGAAACAAGTATAGACGTTTTGTTCATAATTGGCTCCCTTTAAGTAACAGGTCCCAAAAAAGTATTAAAGTATGGTACTCCAAAGCCCAGTTTATCTGTCGCATAATCGCCCTCAGGCCCAAGATGCTAAGGAACGCTTACGAAAATGCCAGAGTGCTGGGGGGGAAGTGACGGGGCCGCGGGCCGGGAAGCAATATATGACGGAAACCGAGGTTCAAAACGCTTCACGATGCTAGGACGCTTGGGGGGGCCACGCTTGCCCCTGCAGCGAAAGCCTGTCTGCGCCACAAATACCCCTGCTTGGAGGTTCATGGGTACTTATAAGTAGGGCTATAAGTAGAGTAACTATACTTAAAATCCATGGTAGGGGACTTATAACCCCACTTATAACTACCCCTGAACCTCCAAGTGCCCCACTTCAACAATTAAAAAAAATTCCCGGCGAGGCGCCCGACTTCCGATTCGACAGCCGAGGAGTCGGAACTGGAGCTTGGTAACGTGGCTCATCACCTGGGGAAGGCGCGACAGTCTTTGCTTTGCGGTTTAGGGTTTAGGGTTTAGGGTTCAGGGTTCAGGGTTTAGGGTTTGATCGGGCTTTTACAGTGCTTGGAAGGTTTATCGGGCTTACGGCGCTTAGAAGGGTTTGGAAGGGGCTTCATAAGGGTTTGATGAAGGTATTCGCAGGCGTTCACACAGTTTTACGAGAGTTGCTCCACCTCGTTACAGCTCGGCGAAGAGTTGTGGTAAAAGGTGGTGTAGGATTTGGAATTTGGCGGTGTGGGTTTGGAGTTGAGTTTAGGGTTTGGCTCTTGGGTGTAAGGTTTGAGATTTTGGGATTTGGTGCGAATAGTGCTGGAATCAGGGCGTGAGGTTCTTGGAGTCCTTGGTTTAGGGTTTAGGGTTTAGGGTTTAGGGTTTTGACATTAGGGAACCCATAATCCGGGCCCTGCTCCAGGTAAGATCCTGAAGCCACGCCAAGTCGCCGTGAGTTGCGTAGCCAGGCGGAACAAGGGGCCTGGGATGAATCTAGGGGCCTTAACAATCGGAACAGGGTTTGCGGGGATCTATAGTAAGGTTCTAGAATATAGGGCCTTAATCATCGGAACAGGGTTTGAGGTATGTGAAAGTATCTTAGTGGGAACCCCAAGCAATAGCATTACAAGTTGTAATGATTCACAGCTTAGACCTTTCAGGTTTGGGGCAGGCAACGGGAGTTGGGTTGGCGTCTGATCTCAAACAGGGGCCTTGAGATCCATGATGTTATCGATGCTGTCGTTGAAGAATATGTGCATAGCATAGGGACTATCATGGGATACTGTTCAGGCCCCGATATTCACGTGAGCTTAGGGAGGCCCGGCCCCGGTAGCTGAAATCATTCAGTTCATGAACACGTAATCGGAGTTCAAGTGTGGGGCATTGGGGATCGACGGTTTAGGGTTTAGGGTATAGGGCGCAGGCTCCGGGGTGGAAGGGGAGGGCGGGGTTTATGGTGCAGGGTTTAGGGTTCAGGGTTTCAATGCTTGAACATGGGGCTACGGGTAGTTCAGGATTATCTGTGTGTTTCAAGGGCTCTAAACCCAAACCCCAAAACCCTGAACTCTGCAGACAGGCAGCAGTCGATCAGCACTACGTACAGCCACTGCTTCCACACACGGCTGCTGCGGTGCGCAGTCTCGGTAGCATATCCGACGACCAGGTGCCTTTAGCTTGATTTAGGTTTTCGGGTATTAGCGTTTAAGGTTGATTGCTTGGTGAGCCTTTGAACGCTTGTACAGCTTTGCGTGCAGTTGAGAGCAACACTCATATTGGATCTGTAGTTTCTTGAGCTCCTTATGTTGTAATCCGACTGTGGCAAAACCCAAAACCGCTATTTTAGTTAAGACACCTGCACCAGAAAGACCCCAGCAGACCCCATCAAACCGCTTGAAGGCCTTAACAACCTTTGCTAAGCCGGGAAGTCCAGCAACCTCCGAAGAAAGGGGATTCCCTTCTTGGTATACCCAGAGCCTCCAAAACCCCTTAATTAAGGAATATACCTTAAATTATAGCAGGATCCCTAATATGATTTAAGGTATATTCCTTAATTAAGGGGTTTTGGAGGCTCTGGGTAGGATAGCTTAGAAGAAACCTAAGACTACGAAAAAGGGAATCAGGGCCTACTTGGAGACCTAGTAGTGCTTAAAGTTAGCCCCTTCACAAGGGCGGCTTCTGTGGCTCTGAGTCCGCACGTAGAAGAAAACCATGGATCCCAATATAAACCCCGATAAGTAGGAAGCTTAAGGCAAAGACTCCCCCAAGAAGGACGCCTTCTGTCAAGACACTGCCAAATAAGTAAAGCTGTAAGTTTCGCGGCTGAGGGTTTGAGGGTGTTCACCTGGATCCTCAAACTCGTAATTCCAAGCCCCTGAACCCGCCCTAAGTCCGTCAATCGAAAATTGAAACTGCAGATGCCGGATTTTTGTCGAAGATGCTTCAGCAAAACGACGCCGACAAAGTACGCCTGCGGGATGACATAGAAGACCACCTTAGCAGGTACGGGGGTTTGGAGCCTTTTGATTTGGAAGGTCAAAGGGTTTTTGGTTTAGGGGTACGGGCATGCCTAACCTTGAGCCTACACGTTCGGAGGCTAGTTTTCAGCAAAGTGGAAATTCCAGTAGTGGTCGTCGTTACGGTTCGGGGTTCAGGGTTTAGGTATCAAGAGTCCCATGACTATTGCACATTAAGAGATTGGGTGGGGCTCGTCCATCATGGGTTTTTTCTTAACACTGAGCCATGAAACCCGCACCCGAAACCGTCGCGGCAAGTGCTGCCACAGTGGCAAAAGGAAGAACCGTCCAGAAAACCAAGTCGACATCACCTGTTTCTCGAACGGCCGTTGTGCCCGTAAGTCCTGCAAGGGGAAGAGGGTTTCTGGTTGGGAGCTTTGGTTCTTTCTACAGCTTTGGGGTTCAAGGCTGAGGATGTTAAGTAGGGCGTTTTTGGCGTTAAATATGGCTATTGCCCTTACTGTGCTTGTCATTCTTGAGGCGATTGTCAGCAATACGATCGATGTTGCTAGTCTTACTTTGAGATTGAAATCGCTCGGGGGAATAGGGCCCGTGCATCATCAGGTTTACGGTCCGGGTTTAGGCGGGTACTATGAGGGATCTAGTTTAGAACGGTGTCTAGAAAGTCAGCGCCAGAACGGACTCAAGAGCTTTTGGTTTGAGGGTTTAGTGCCCCCAGCACCCTCCTGATAAATCCTAAACTGCAAACCCACTCCCTTCGTCCAAAACCCCAAACCCTAAACCAAAAAAACGTTAAATCCCAATCTCCAAAACCTAAACCCCTAAACCCTAAACCCTAAACCCTAAACCCTAAACCCTAAACCAAAAAAACCGCTAAATCCCAATCTCCAAAAACAGCGAAGCCCGAACTCAGAGGCCCTGAAATCCAGCAAAAAAGCGTGCGCCTTCGGTCCAGGACTTGGGCAACCTGATGGCTCTTTCTGGTTTTACGTAGTGGGTTTAGGGTTTAGGGTTTAGGGTTTAGGGTTTAGGGTTTAGGGTCTTTCTAGTGTGGATAGTGCAGTACAGGATGCAAGCAAATTAACATCAGGACAAGTACCGTTCTGATGGCTCTGTTTGGTTCTACAAGGGTGCATTGCCTTAGGGACCCCCGCTATGGGCATTGCTTTTTCTGAGGATACTGCAGCATAGGATGTAGCTTGCGGGATTCCAGGGTTTCCCTGAAACGGAAACCACGGGAATCCTGATGTTCAATCTTTTTCCTGACACTTCCATGACCCTGAACCCTTGGCTTGGGGAGTTGGAGCTCACTGGCCTTGGGCCTTCTACTGTAAGTAGTTCAGGCCGCGACTCCTGTGAACTTCGGCGAAAAATAGGACGCTTGAAGGTACTTGTAACGAGGAGCCACATGGCCCTTCATAGAGTTTAGAATCTGAGGTGTGTGCTCCAAGTTTGGGAGTTTATGCCCAGTAGTTCAGGCCTATCTTCATCACCTAGGAACGTGAACGCTTGGCAGCAGCCTGGTAGCGGCCGTCTGATCCTTCCTTTTTTTGGTGAGGGTTCAAATTTATTTTAGTGGGGCGTTGCCCGACGTCATTCGATGCTTTGGCAAAAATGCAGCTCGCGGAAGATCAACTGTGGGCTTAGTCTGCATAGGGCTTCGGATTTGGAGTTTAGGGTTGAGGGCTTCGACTCTTTTATTTAGGGGCTGAGGGGCTCGGGTGTCCGCCCCCTTAAGCCTCCCGCCCTAAAATCCAAAATTTTGCTCTGAAACCCGGCACTCCTAAAAGCCTTTGGAGACCCCTCTCTATACACCCCAACACAGTGGCTTGGATTCGAGATTTCGGCATCTGCCGCCGAGCAGCAGGACCACGATGTGGGAGTGGAGGGTCGTCGGAACCTGGTTAATCACCTGAGATCGGGTGCCAGGGAGTCAGGAAGCTCAGGTTAAACCCTAAGTTGCCTTAAATCGGGCGCAGCTTCCGGAGCCCGACCCCAATCAGCCCGGACAGCAACCGAAACCGCAAACGCTGGGGCTACTTCGGGCTTAGGGGCTAGTTCAGTGCAGGGTGTCGGCTCAGAGTTCCGGGCTTGGAGTTTACGATCCTTGGAGTTTACGAACCATGGTATCAGTTGTATCTCTAGCTTAGCTACCTTGCTTCTAGTCCTACTGACAACAACCTATCATATCCTAGCTAACATACAAATCGCAAATCAAAGATCTTTCCCACACCTCTCGTGACTGTCGAGGCTAGGCGTAGCAATCATGCTGACTGAAGTCACTTGGGCCCAAGACTCACCCAACGTAAGAAGGCAGTCATGCATCCAGCGCAAGCAAGATTTATTCCTTAATCAAGCAAATTTGGGTTCTACGAAAACCTTCGACCAGGGGCTTGTGGCTTTATGCTGTCGAACGAGTGGCTAGTACGCCGGCCGTGCATGACAGCACCACCAGGCCGCTGGCGATGTAATACCTTGGCTCTTGGCGTTGGGGATATGGGAGTTTCCGAAACAAGGGGACCCTACTACAATACCCTAAAATAGTAGCATCCTCATTATAAGGATCCCAAATAAGGTACACCTATTTCGGAAACTCCCAGTTTACGGGGGCTTGAAACGCCTTAAGGGCGCCCTAAGCACTGAACCCTGGCATCGTTTCTGCCGCAGGGGGAGTGTAGAAGCAGTAAATCTCGGTCATCCTATACTGTAAACCGTTCGTGAGCCATGCTTCAAGCAAGACGACTACACATGCCCACGGGTCCAACCTGATGCAAAATCAAAGAGCTCTGCGAATTTTCGCCAGGTAGGGTGTTTTCAGCGTGTCCCTTCACTGTCTACGATGACTGACTTTGCATGGTGTTTATGCGGGGCCTCCGTTTCTGTAGAGCAAAGAAGTGTTGGATCCATGAAGAGCGGTCCCACACAAGCCTTATGCCGAGTGATTTCAAATTTCGATGGAGTCTTTTTCGTGATCCATGGAACCCTTGCATGGAAACAAACAACAAGCTTTGCAGACGCCCCAGAAAGAAGAATAAACGCATCCAACGAGATTGAAAAGAATGACTTTAAATCAAGGGCTCGGCCAAAATTTGCGAAATAGCCATTTATTTCCAGAAAGAGTGGCTCGAAAACACCAGTGAACGCCATGCAAACTGGCAACTTTGCCAGCCGCCGAAGCTGACTCCATGTCCCATGTCCACGAAACTCTGAATCCTTTGCGTACTTCCCCAACAAGCTCCACGTCAGCTTTTCGAACCCCCGAACCTTAAATTCCTAAACCCTCAAGCGCCAAGCCCTAAATCCTGTACCATGAACCTTAAATCCCTACCCTAACTCCAAAGCTCAGGGCCCACAGGAAAAAAGCAAGACAAAAAGTATGTTTAGCCAAAGTGGCAGCAGGCAGCTCGCCAAGAAATCCCATGGAGGGCTCATGAACTTCCTCTTCACAGGCTCGCCTGGTGGCTGCGTTGACTCCAGGGATGCAGCTTTTAGGGCTAGAGCTCAGGCATTAAGGTTCAGGCTTTCGGGTTATGCATATGTATGTATATGTATATTTGTATGTGCGTGTGTGTATATATATATATATATATATATATATATATATATATATACATATGTCCATATATATATATATATATGTATGTATATATATATATATATATATATATGTATATATATATGTTGGTTTAGGGAGCAGTGTTCGAGCTTGGAGTTTATATAAGTTTCGAAACGATGCTACACTGCAGCAGTGGAACTTAAGGGCGTGCGCAGGATCTGAGGCTGAGTTCTTCGGGGCGTTTAGGGTTTAGGGTTGAGGCATTAAGGTTTAGGTGTTAGGGTTGTACGGTATATGGGAAATGGCTGCGGGTAACAAAGGCAAGCTACAGCTGCCAGAAAGACCTCGCACCCTGATCCACGTCCCACAACTCCAGATCAGCAGAGCAGGTAGCAGCCGCAGCCAAATCTGCAAACACCCTACTAGTATATAGCTAGCACTGCATCCAAGCTCTAACAGGCCACACACTGGATCCTGCACCCCCGGAAACCTTAAAATCCAAACAAGAAGCACAGAAAAAAACTAATTAAACTAAGCTCATGCCTTCTGCGGCTGCAGCGGATGCCCGCATGGGCTGCGATGCTGACACTGCCTGCCTCGGAGAAGTTCTGGGGCTTGGAACTCTTTGAGGGCCTGTTTTGGTGTTCAGGGGGCAAAATAGTGGCCAGAATGATTAGAATAGGGTTTTGGGGCCCATTAGACTATAATTATGGTAAGTACTCCCCAAAAATAGTGTTGGTAATTATTTAGGCCCCTATAGTAAGCTCCAGGAGCTGAAGGCTTGGGTTTAGAAGTTTGGCTCGGTCTGACGACTGAGGGCGAAACTCCAAAACCCTGTTGAAAGATGTGCGAGCCACCGAAAATCCGATCTGCGAAAGCAGATAGTCGGGTGTAGGGTTTCGGTCTTGGAGTTTTGGTGGTTCCTGCCCCCCGGCTTCCCTAAACCCCAAACCCTAAGCCCTAAACCCTAAACCCAACGGAATTTGGGATGTCTGGCTCGCCTTACTTTGAAGCAGAAAATGAAACCCTACACCCTAGGGTTTAGAATGTAAAGGTTGGTTTAGGGGTTTAGGGTTTAGGGGTTTAGTGGTTTAGGGGTTTAGGGGTTTAGGGGTTCGGGTTTAGGGTTTAGGGTTTGGTTGGGGCCTGGACGCCAGAGCTTCAACCCTTCAGAAGACACATCAGAGCCCCCTCACTGCGAGCCAGATTGCAAAGGCCGCACCTGCGTTTCCACGGGCGCGACGGGGCTTAGGAAACTTGGATTATGGTTTACGGTGTGGGTGGATCTTGCAATCGACGAGTTTGAATGCAATGAGGTCGAGAATCCAACGAGGGCTAAGAGGCACGAGCAATGTTGCTTACACAGTTGCTTCAGACGGCGTCTGAATGGTTATCAATTAGTTCTTTTTCCCGCTATACAACTATACCCGAAATCCGATTGTGATTTTCAGGCTCCGCAGTTGTGTGCAACTGACCGACAGATCGTACACCTACCATGATTCTGAATATCGAGGTCACCGATGTCAATGCCGTCACCGGCACAATATGCATCAAAATGTCGAGAAGAAGCTGAGTCATGACTGAGTGAAGATGAAAAAGAAAATGACCCTGATGTTGGCGACGGAGGATGCAGACTACCACACAACGATTCCCACCGCTCCCTCCTGCCAATGCTGCTGGTCCCGTTAGCGGAACTCCTACGGCTGCTGCTGACAGGGCGAGGGCTATGGCAACAGTGACGCGACAGCCACGGGAACGGCATTATCGACATCGCCGCCAGCATCGTCATCGCCGGCAACACGACATCGTCGCCAGCAGTGGTGCCGGTGAGGGCTCAGTACCAACCCCCAACAGGATTCGAGCGAAAGGCTGTTAGCATCATAGCCACTGTTGTGCTTTTCATGACTACAAAGAGGTTCATGCCTACTTACCAGCAGGGTAATAAGTAGGGTAAGTATACTTATAACCCATATTAGGGGACTTATAACCTCACTTATAACTACCCCTGAACCTCCAAGTAGTGCTACCGCCTTGCCCAGTCCAGTTGTACCCAAAAGTCTTCCACACTTAGGCTCAACATAAGACATGCGGTCGATGATATAAATCCTGCATTACCCATAATGAGGAATATTCCATAATTACCATAGTCTAGGCTCGGTATAAGAACTACGAGTATGCGAAACAACGATATACAACGATCCGAGTTGAATCTTCGTTGGGGGTCTTCAGAGTTCGAGAATGAAGAATTCGATATCAGAACACTGATTATTGCTATGACTATGACTCTGATTGCGATTATGGTTATGAGTATGCAAATATTGCTTTTGTTATGGCAATTCAGGACTGGTGACTCGTGCAGGATGCCATATCACACGAGCCGGCTATGATGATCAGTCTGGACCGAAACAACCCTTGTTTTGCCGTCATCCTCATCAGGAACCTGGCGGCGGACCGCCTAGAGGTTTAGGATTCAGGTTTTGGGCCCATGTCAACTCTCGACACCCTCAGCACCAAAAACATCCAAAAGCCTAAACGCAAACTTAAACCCCAAACCCTAACTTCAGCAGGACTGGTCCCTTTTCGAAAGAAGAGCGCACGGCCTACTCAGGGCTGTTAGGTAACCAGGGAGAAGAAAGTATAAGCTGTTTTTTTCATAGTGGTTCCTTCAGGCAAAAAAAGTATTAAAGTATGTTACTCCAAAGCCCAGTATTCTGGAGATCACGCAGGACATAGATCTCCAATCCTGACTTCCACACCTTCTGCAGCCTAAACCCCGCTCAGGAATGCCTGACTGCATGGCTCCAAACCCACAGTCGGCCCAATCGTTGCGCCATAGCCCACCTTAAGGGTTTAGGATTTAGGGCTTTGGGGTTTTCGGCTTGGGGTTCAGGACTTAGGATTTACGGTTTAGGACTTAGGATTGAGGGTTTAGGATCTTGGGTTCTGAGTTTTGGGCTTACGCTTGTTGGTGGTTTTCGGGCGCAGAGGAGCTTCCCGGACTCGAAAGGATGTAGCTATCTAGCTATCGATCTATCTATCTACCTACCTAGCTATCTATCTCACGTATCTAAATGCCTACATATATATATATATATAGTATTTACTTCAACTTGCTTAAGATTCATATATTCATGTCTTACCATGCGTCATGCACACAGTGGTTGCCTGCGAGCTTCCAGGCAGTTGATCATGGCCAGGGTTCAAGAAAAGCCTTCGCGATACTTCTGCTGCCATCTCACAGCTTTAAGGACAATCTATGCAGTATAGAACCCACGATACCAAGATCCATGCGCATCATGATCCTCAATCAATATATATATATATATATATATATATATACATATACATATACATAAACATATACATATACATATACATATACATATACATATACATATACATATACACATACACATCCATATACATATACACATACATATACATATACATATACATATACAGATACAGATACAGATACAGATACATATACATATACATATACATATACATATACATATACATATACATATACATATACATATACATATACATATACATATATATATATACACACACATGTTTATATAGATATTTTGGTATATAGATATATAGATATATAGATATATAGATATATAGATATATAGATATATAGATATATAGATATATAGATACATAGATACATAGATATATAGATATATAGATATATAGATATGTAGATATGTAGATATATAGATATATAGTTATGTAGATATATAGATCAACATACACAAAGCACCTGACAAAAAGCTGACACTCTGACGCCCGAAGAATCCACGTGCCCTGCCCTGAAGGGCCGTCGTGGGCCGAGCCGCGAAGCAGTCCCTTTCGATGACCACCCGCCCGAGAATCACGTGCCTGGGCTTTCATGGTTCCATGGGCGTACGACGTCCGACTGAAGCTTCGAGGGTTTTCAAAGGATTGAAGGTGTTGAACCTGAACCCTATGCGACCCAGTACCCTACGCCCTACGGGTCAGCCTCAGAGACATTGGGGCTTCTGTGCATGTTGGCGAAGATTAGCAGCCAATAGCAGCGCATCGGACAAAGCCCACCTGTTGATGTGAGAGTTTCCGAAAATTAGGTGTACTTTATTTTGGGGTCCTTGCAATAAGGATCCCGCTATTTCGAGTGCTTTATTCGGGTCCCCCATTTTCGGAAACTCTCATGCAGGGTTTACGGCTCAGACTTTAAGAGTTGGGGGTTTAGGGTCCTGGAGGAAATAACTTGGCGACAAGAGCTCGCCGACATGATGGCCGAAGACGCGGCCGGTAATACCGGGGTCCCGCGAATGAGAAAATTCATCCTTAACCCTTTACCCTAAACCCTAAACCATATTAGAGGGGCCTTAATGTTTACAATGGGCTTTGCCGTGCTTTAGAGCCCCAAGGAAAGTGCCACTAGCTGTACGTAGCTGTGACAATTTACAATGGACCGTGCCGGCTCAAAGCAGGACGTGGCAGCCCTTTGCTAGCTCCGCTTTCGGCTTTAATACATTAAAACTGTTTGAAGCCATATCAGAGATAAAGCAAAACCACAGATTGCTTCAAGACACATTCAGCACCGTGCGGGGCACAAAAACGCACAAACTAAGAGACCAGAAGACCCCTGGCTGGTTTTATACTTTCTGTGTACAATAAACATATACATATACATATACATATACATACACATACACATACACATACACATAAACATATACATACACATACACATGCACATACACATATACCTATACCTATACCTATACCTATACGTATACCTATACCTATACGTAAACATATACATATACATATACATATACATATACATACACATACACATATACATACACATACACATGCACATACACATATACATATACATATACATTTACATTTGCATTTACATATACAGATACAGATACAGGATACAGATACAGATGTATATATATATATATATGCATATATGTATATATGTATATACATATATGCCTTTATATATCATATATATCATATCATATCATATATATATATATATGTATTATACATGTGTAATCACATATGTATACAGCGACGCGTATATACATACATGGAAGTATACTTGATAATGGATTTACAAATCCGGGCTGCCCTCCTTTGGCATTGGCCACATGGCCAGGTTGAATGTTGCAGGCACGGTCGACCACCGCACCTGAGGGCTGCAAAGGCTGCGGATTGCGGATGATGGGCGGTTTTGGGTTTGTTTTCTTTTTAGGCTGCATTGGGCTTGGGATTTACGGTTTAGGGTGATGAGGGTTTTGGCTTTACGGTTTCGGGTGATGGAAGGTTTTGAATTTAGGGCTCAGGGCCGAAAGCTGTTTTAGGCCTCACTCGCATTGGAGCCTCACAGTGCAGCAACCTGCAAAATCCCTCAGAACTCGCTTCAATCAATGATTTCGCGACCTTAATCTACGTATTTGTAATTAGAGTATGCTAGTGCAGAGACGGCAAGGGCATACGACTACTAGTTAATAAGACCCCTATATCATACAGTTGAAGCATTCAAACCAGAAGTCGTAACCCCAGGACCGACATCTGTACACAACCCTCAACCAACACCCTCCAACCTTGTCGGATTCGGAGCAGATCCAGGTCCGTCAGATTCCTTGACATTTCCGGGGCATTGATTGAACCCCAAACTCAAAGACTAAACCCTGATACCCCTACGCACAGTATCCTCAAAGTGGCCCTAAACCCTAAACCCTTAACCTTATAGTACCCCGAGGCTGGGGCAGGACTAGTACTACTTCATGGGGCAGCGCAACCACTACCAGAGAGGTACTACTAGTGCTACTACTACGACGACGACTACTAAAGAAGAAGAAGTAGTAGTAGTAGTAGTCGCGAGCGAGGGGGGGACAAAAACAGAAAAAGAAGACAAGTGCCTGATGGACTACTTCCTCGCGTGCTTCCTGCCAAGGTCTTTGCGGGGTCGTGTCCGCAAGGATTTTGCACATGTCCTCGTGACCCACCTCAAACCCAAACCCTCAACCCTAAACCCTAAACTAAACCCTAAACCCTAAACCCTAAACCCCTAAACCCTCAGCCCTGAAAGCCCGACAGCCAAACCCCCAACCCTAAGGTTTTAAGGTACAGGGCTTAGGGTTTTTTTTTGGGGGGTTTGGGTTTAGGGTTTTTTTTTTTTGGGGTTTAGGGTTTAGGGTTTAGGGTTTAGGGCTTAGGGTTTAGGATGTAGGGTTTAGAGGTTTAGCTGTCAAAGCTTAGGGCTCAGGGTTTTGGTGTTGAGCTTTCAGGGTTCAGGACTCAAGGCTTTAGGGAACTGGCAGAGTTCGACCTAAGCCCTAAACCCTAAACCATTAAGCTCCGATAGGGGCCTGAATGGTCGGAATTGGCGTCCTTTCAAAGTTCCTCACAGTGGATTCCTAAACCCCCAACCCTAAACCCTAACCCTAAACCGGGCTCCAGAAGGGCTTTGAACGGTTTTAGTATAGGGGCCTGAGAAAGCTAGAATCGGGATTTGGGGACATATTAGAGTGTCATGTTCACGAGGAAGCCTAGGGATAGAGTTGAGGGTTTAGGGTTTCGGTGTTTAGGGTTTTATAGGGTTTAGGGTTTTTGGGGGTTTAGGGTTAAGGGTTTAGCGTTTCGGGTTCTAGGGTTTTAAGCTTTAGGGTTTCGGGTCCGACCCCTTTCATTGGCCAAGTCACGATGTGTGTAGCTCGGCCTGGTAAGAAATGTGGGCGCCGCAACCTGAGCTTCGGTTTAGGGTTTAGGGTAAATGCTTAATTAAACGCCGACTGGTGAACTCCTGAAGCCCCTGGCACCAGGACCCTGTCCAACCCCTCGAAACCAGATCATAATAATGAGTGTTCCTTTCACCTCTCAATCCTTTTCTTATGGTATTGTTATGCTGATCTGTTAAAGTAAGCATGGTTTCCCCCCCCCCCCCCCGCCGCAAAGAGAACTATTCTGATAATTAAGGACCCATCCTGCTCCTTTGTTTCTGCAACATGACCACGCAACTCTCTAGCATGGGGGCCTCAAAAATTGGAACAGAGAGAATATTCTGCATCACTCTATAACCGGACCCTTCCAGAGAGGGGTGGACTACCGTTTCTTGTCGGCGCTTTGGTCCCTGGTGCTGCAAACTTCGAGCCGGAGTTCTGTAATCGAGGTATTCGATCACCCGGGGCATGGTCATGATGATGATGGTGATGACGGTGGTTATGGTGATGGTGATCATGATATCCAGTCACCCCCAGAAGGAGTCTCCTGGAACAATCACTAACATCGCGCGAAGTGCATCCACAAAACCTACAAGTCCTCCAAAGCCCGAACCTCATGTAGGCTCCCGGCGGTTGTAAAAGAAGGTCAGTATGGGTGTTCCTCTAAACCTGTGGTCGGCAGAGCTGGGATGCTTGAAGTTACGGCAAGGAATTGTGCAAATTGCCATTGTGCCTAGTCCATGTCAGGGTTCCACCTAGCCTGCTTTGTAAAGCAATATGAAGGCTGTGTGTTTTACGAGCGTCTATTGCTTCGGATGTTTCTGTCGGGATCTGGTGCCTGACAAGGTTGTTGCAACAAAGACCCTCATGTGGACACTAATACTAATGTAGAACCGGCATGAAGATCAATGACTGTTGAAGGAACATCAATGTCCCATTCTCATGCTTACTGTGTCGGAGTGCTTGCCATCTGCAGCGTGGGCTGCTTTCGGTGCCGTGTGAACATAATCACCATCAGCAGAAGCAACTAGTAGTAGCCGTCATCGCAACACTAGTGCTCTCTCTCTCTCTCTCTCTCTCGCTCTGTCTCTCTGTCTGTTTGTCTCTTTGTCTCTCTCTCTCTCTCTCTCTCTCTCTCTCTCTCTCTCTCTCTCTCTCTCGTTTCACATCTAGCTGTGTGTGTTACTGCTATTTCTGATGGTGTACATGCGAGGGTAATCACTGCAGCACGCGGCCAATCTGTGTGAGATTCCATGTTCCTGTATTATAGCGGTCAGTGGTAGTAGCCGGCTTGCCTTATTTGTCAGGACTGCTATCATCGATGCGTACTAAGAAATGGTGCCTATCGCTCTTATTCATAGTGTTGCTCCTAAACCCTAAACCGTTGCTTTTGCGCATTATCAGTATAGCTACGTTCGGAAGTATGGGTCTGAAGATGAAATCCTTGCCGGTCGTGTCGGCAGGTTTCGGTTCATACCTCAGCATCTAGTGTTGATCTAGACCTAAGAGTGACCTAGGAATAAAAAAGGGTGCCCTTTTTGGGTTCAGAGGGTGTTATAAGGGAACCTAAGCCTTAAAAAATGAATAAGGGCCTACTCTGGGTCCTAGTGATGAAGGGTTCAGGGTTTACTGTAGGGCTTAGGGTTTAGGGTTTAGGGCTGATGAAGGCCCCATAATTATCAGATCAGAAGTCTCTGAAAGAGGCATGGAAGACTCAATCTTCACTGCCTCGGCACAAGGGGTTTCAGACGAGGCTCGCCATTTGCAATAATCTAGGGGCCTCGTTTTTAGAATCGGGTTTGGGGGGTATGTATACTATAACTATGATCAGGAGCCCCTATATTGCATCCTTATAACAGCTTGATAGCCCTTGTAGTAGCCCTTATAGACCCCGTTACAGGAACCCTATTCTAATTATTAAGGCCATTACAAGAATCCCAAAGCCAAGAGCCGCTGCAAGGCCCGAAATTCGAAGCCCTCAACTCGAACCGCTCCGCCCTGCACTAGGGCTTAGGGTTTAGGGTTTAGGGTTTAGGAACACTCCGAGCCCTCCACAGCAAGCCACAGTAAGCGGTATACAGGATTAAAGGATCTCTCTCCCTCTCTCTCTCTCTCTCTCGCTCTGCGCTTTTGGTCTATCCGGGCGTCCCCACATCGCCAGGAATCCATCCAAGCTCTGGAACAAGTTGTACACGGTCAGCCACCTGGAACACCAACCCCTTGGCCCAAAAGCCCTAAACTTCTAAACCCAAAGTCCTCCGACCCCAAACCCCTAAATCCTGCACCTCAACCCCAAACCCTAAAACCCTAAAACCCTAAACCCCCAAAACCCCAAACCCCAGAAACCGTAAAACCCTAAAATCCTAAACCGCTGAGCCCTACACCCGAACCCCAAAGGCTCCTGGAGCCTGTGCCTTTGGGTCGTCTCGGCTCCGTGGCTTCGAGGGGGGTTTAGGGTTTAGGGTTTAGGGCTTAGGGTTTAGGGCTTAAGGTTTAGGGCTTAGGGTTTAGGGCTTAAGGTTTAGGGCTTAGGGTTTAGGGCTTAGGGGGGGTGGGGGAAGCTCGAGGCTCTTGCCCTTAAGCAAAGTTCTAGGGCGGAATGAGCTTCTTCAATGCTCTCATGAAGATTTAGGGGCTTAGGGTTTGGGGGTTGTTAGGGATTTAAGGGTTCGGGGGTTTAAGGGTTTAGGGTTTTGGGGTTCAGGGGTTTAAAGTTCAAGATGTAGGGTTGCGCAGGGCTTTGCGCGATAGCCCGGAATGCTTCGAAAGGCTGAGATCATGCGTCATCGGATCTTCGAGGGCGTACTATAGAGGCCCAAATAATTACCAATACGGGTTTAGGGTTCCTTGAGAGGGGTCTATAAGGGCTACTACAAGGGCTATATTACGGATTTAATATAGCGGCCTAAAAAATCACCAATACTATTGTGGGGCTTCCTTATTGTAATTATAGTATAATGGGCCCCAAAACCTTATTCTAGTTGTTAAGGCCCCTATAGTAATGCAGGGCTCTTCATCATTAGACCCGGGTTCTGGGCTCTTGTATCGGAAAGTTTTGGTCAGGAGCCCTAAGGTGCGAGATTTGCTCAAAAGAGATGACCACCCTCAAACCCTAAACCGTCGACCCTAAACCCTCACCCCCAAACCCGTAAACCCCAAACCATAAACCCCAAAGCCCAAACCCCTAAACCCCCCCTGAACCCCCCAAAGCCCCAAAAAAGCCCCGGGTCTCGCCCCCGAACTCGGCTCGCCGTCACCCATCCCTCCCCCGAGACACCTGTAGTAGGACGGTGACCAAAGTGGGATAACCCCCGGTCGCACTTGCCCGATGAGTAGCCACTTGAAGACAACGACCTCAGTTTCAAGATGCTTTCGGGATGGAGAGAATGGGCATGTTGTGACTTCAAGGCTTCGTGCCTTGAGGTGTTGAAACAGTAGTTGGGGGTCAGAAGTATAAGGTTAAGGCTTTGAATCGCCCGGCTCGGTCGCGAGTCGTCGGTGTTTGCCAGTAGAGTATGCTAAAACCTTACGAATTCGTAAGGAAACCTGAGCCCCAAACTGAACATGCACAGGAACCCTCAAGCCCAAAGCCAAAACCCTCGACTGTGAAGCAGCCCAGTATAGTGGTCTGAAGACTTAGACTAAAGGTTCTGATAATTTCAAAATGCAGATCTAGGAGGTGCTTTTAAAGCCTTTGAAAAATGCTAGTAGGTAAGATCCTCTTAAGCCCAATAAGAGCAAATAGAAAAAGTCCTACCTAGAAATGTATGGGAGAATGTGAAGGAATACTATTACTCATTCGTCTGGCCCCTGGGCCCTACATTAATCAGCTTGGGACCCCCGTTGGAGCTGCCGATCCTGCACAGCAAGTCTCGTAGGTGTCAGAAATTAAAGGGAATCTCCGCATGCAAGGACTGGGAAAGGGCGCCTAATGTAGGAACCTGATTAAGAAACCTTGGGCCTTTATTGGGGGTTCCTTATATGAATCCTATTATTTTGGGGTTATAAGCCCAGGGTTTCTTAATCAGGTTCCCACATTAGAGAGTTTGGGCTGTAAGGTTTAAGCTCAGAGGATTTCAGGCGGGATTCTGCTCGCCTTGAAACCTGAAACTGTCAAGTCGAAACCGAGCGGGTGCGACTCCACTGCGCCAAGCTGCAATCCACAGAAGAATCAAAATCGAGACAGGGTAGATCAGTGGAAGGAAGATCAGCGTCCTTAGTCCGGATGACTTGGTGGGCTTGGGATATGCAGGACAGGCTGGCCCAGGGCGCGTGTCCGCCCACAACCACTGTCGAACCCCTAAAGGAGCCCTTCAAGGAACCCTGTTACAGACCCTCCCGTGGTTCAGGGTTTAGGGTTTAGTCAAGTCTAGTGTCTAGGTTTTTGGGTTCTTGAACTTTTAGCTCTCATCGGCACGTAATCCGAGAAACCCCTAACTCACAAAGCAAGTTCACAAACTACGGAGGCAGCTCTCTGCTTGCGGGAGTCAGGGGGTTCTCGCCTCGGAAATGCACCTTTGAAGCAAGTTCTAGTCTCACCCATGCTTGTGTCATCTTAAAGCCTTGAGACAACAGGAACATACTGAGTTGCATACTTAAACAACTCTTTCGATATAAAAAGTGCGATGTGATGCTGTAGGGTATGAACGGATACAGTCGAAAACTGAGATGTCATGAAGCGCAGTACACTTTAATACAAATGGGTTAGTTTATCGAAGACATCATGACATCATATGTATGACATGAAACCACCCTATGATATAACCAAACATAATGTCTCATAACATAATATGGTCCAATACAATATGATGTAGTACTGTACTCTCTAGCAATGGCGATAGTAATAGTAATAGTCTTCACATTGGTATTCGAATCAGTAATAGTTTTCGAACTAGTATGAGCATTAGCATTAGTACAGGCATTAGTATGAGTATCAGTATCATAGCATTACTATTAACATTAGTATCAACTAGTGTAAGAAAATGCGAGATCATTCAATGCAACCTGATCTCATATCATACCATATCTCCATAGAAAATATTGTCATATGCTCTGAGGTATAGCAGCATAATGTAGTGTACATACTGTAGTATGACATAGTATAACAGAATATAGCGGAACATGCTTTCATGTAGTATAACATAGCATGCTACAATATGAATACAATCTACTGCAACATAAAACAAACGAATGCAACGTTATATTGCATGGCATACAATTTAACACATTACAATACAGTAGAACAGAAACACCCATGTAGTATAAGATTCTTATGGACTTCACGAGCTAACATAAGGCGAGATCAGGTAAGATCAGAGCAGATGAGACAACAACATAACAGAACCGAGCATACTGCAATAAAAACCATAGCGGAATGGAACAGAAGAGAGCAGAAAGAAGAAAACAGAAAATAACAATACCTTTAGGACAACGAGAACACACCTAAACCCTAAACCCTAAACATCCTTCAGATCTGGTCTCCGCTTTTGCCAGAGCACATAAACAAACCCATGCTGCTGCGATACCTTTAGGGGCTTCAGGTCTTGTTCCAACGTCATTTCTTGAATTTCCGAACATTTCTTGGGCCTGCCCACCTCAACTAGAGGAAAGCAAAGCCGAAGAACAAGCAGTGCCAGCACTTAGCTGATGGCGGCAATAGTACAGTAATAAAAAGAGCGGGGCACGGTTTAGGGTCTGGCGTTTAGGCCTTAAAGTTTAAGCTTCGTGCTTGGTGCTTCAGGAAAGTGCGGAACTTATGGCAAAGCCCGGAACTCTCGAGCTTCTCGACCAGGGTTCCAGTAGCAGTCTGGGCAGAAGTAGTGGTTCTCGTACCACAACCAGCCTGGCGAGAGATATCCTAGTCCCGGCGGGATACTACATGTAGGTCGGGAGGTGCAAAACCTCAGGAGCTTGCTAAACCCACTGAACCCTAGACTCTACTTGGAGGGTCGGGGGACTTAGTAAGTAGGTAGTAAGTAGACTTATAAGTACCCCAAAAGGGACCCTAACTGGGGTTCTGGTACTTAGAAGTCCCCAAAAATAACCACTCACTGAGTCCCCCGACCCTCCAAGTAGACGCCAGTCCAGGGAGGTCAGGGCTGAGGTTTTGGGGACCTTCATCCCGAAGTCTAAATCCTAAACCCTACATCTCTCAAGGCCCATATGTCGTCTTGAAAGAACTGACTCGTGCTACCAGGGTTGCGAGTGCTTCAAGCTTAGAAGTTTAGGGTTTTAGGGTTTAGAGTCCTGGGTTTACTGTTTAAGGTTGACATTGATCTAAGATTTCAGAGTTTAAGGTTCTTCTGCCCACGTGACTCTGACCAAGTTGCCACTGGTCTGATAACTTCTGCGATTCCCCCATTAAAAGCTTAGGCGGACCTCAACGGCTAGAGAACGAGACCCTTTGATTGGGGTATACCTAATGTCCTCTTGAAGTTCACTCGCCACAAGTAACCACAAGTTACGGCATATTGCTTGATTGACCGGTATCGGGCTCTCTAATTTCAAACCTGGTCAAACACGAGTTGCAAAACTCTCATTAAGGATCCCTCTACGATCCCATGGTTGCTGCTTGAGTAAACGGCATTGCGATTCGATGCTTCTTGCTGAAGCAAAGGTTTTGGGCTCTCTGGCATTTTTGGGTCAATATATGAGAGCACCGCTGCAAGGATCTGCAGAAAACCGGTGCAAAAAGGGGCCCTAAAACCTCCGAAGCCCTGAACCCCAAACCCTAAAGACCCTAAACCGCTCCTTTAAGTTTCTGGCCACACCTCCTGAGCAAAACCCAGCCTGCCCAAGCTGAGAACATCACCGGCGCCGTAAGGACCTGATCCGGGCTTCCGGTTTGGAGGGGTTTAGGGCTTAGGGTTTAGAGTTTAGGATTTAAGGCTTGGTGCTTAGAGCTTACCTGTAGCCGAAAAGACCTACCTTTTTAAGGAACTATATACAGAAACCATAATCAGGAGCCCTAAAATGGTAGGTCGTTTCGGCTACAGGTAGGGTTTAGGGTTTGGGTTTGAGGTAGGATTGTAGGGTCTCGGGCTTTCGAGTTTCAGGGCTTCAAGGTTGCAGGATTTGGGGTACAAGGTTTACGGTTTTAGACCTTAGTGTTCGAGGCTTTGGGCTCGGGAATGGAGTTGGGGTTCTGGATCTCGGAATGTTTGGGGGTTGCGGAGGTCTGCCGTTTCGGATACAGGACTTGGCCTTCATCTTACCGCTAGTTAGTGGGGAATGGAGGAATAGGGTACCATTATAACTACTATTACTACCATTCTTCCATTCCCTACTAACCAAAGGTAAGTAATTTAGGCGAAGGAGGGGTTCAAGGTGTCAGGACCCGGTTGAGATCTATGCTCACAAGTGTCAGTGCTAGAATTACGAGTATGATGTTTACTGCGATTACTATGGCTACTACCAACATCGTTCTTAGTCTGAGTCGTAGTCTTGCTATTACACTTCTTAGTCTGGTTCTGAGTCTTATTCTCATTCTTGCTCTTAAATCTCACGACTGTTGTATTCATCCTTCTTCTTGTTGCCGGCATTATTAGTATGGCAGCCAGTTTGGTCTGACTTCGTCTTCCCTAAACCCTGAACCCTAAAGACTCAACCCTAAACTCCCTAAACCTAAACCCTAACCCCGAAACGCCTTAAACCCTAGTCTGCAAGAGCCAGGTTTAGTTTAGGGCTTCGGAAAAGACCGTCCTGGTCCATCCTATCCCCGAGGTGTCTAGCAGAGTCAACTGCAATTTCTCCCTGCAGGCCCTGATATGAGTATACTACAACATACCCCAAGGCCATAATCTAACTGTTAGATCGAAACCCATGCAAAAAATTATCAAGTTGGGCTAACCTTCCAGAACCCACAGCGGACGGGTTAGAGTTCAGGGGTTGGAGTTTAGGGGTTGCGGCGGAAGCAACCATCCATAAAAAAAGGCCTGGCACGTACAGATTTGCACGCTGCGGAAACTTCCCAATCCCAGGGACCCTACCTGTAGCCGAAAAGACCTACCTTTTTGAGAAACTATATATAGAAACCATAATAAGGAGCCCTAAAATGCTAGGTCGTTTCGGCTACAGGTACACCCTAAACCCGTCAGCGCGTTGATGCTCCACTTGAGGGTCCCAGATACGGCTCCTTTACTGTAAAGGCTCCTGCCGGGGTTCCTGTAAGGGTTGCTCTCAGGTTAGCTAGGAAGTTGCTTAGCTCCTATCTGGGGTTCTTGTGCCGATACCTTCATGATGTCGGTACCAAAAACCCGAACCCTAAACCCCCCCAAAAAACAAAACCCCTAAGCCCTAAGCCCTGTAAGTACAATCATCATATAATATACCCCAAATCCTGTAAGCCTTAAACCCTACACCCTACAGCCCAACACTTTACACCTTCTTACCCTAAACCCTAAACCCTAGTCGCTACACCTTATACCTTTTTGGGGAGCCCTAAAATAAAAAGGGAGCTGGGGCCCGGGCCAGAGGCCGCACGGTCAGCGACAGGAGCTGCAAGATCAAGCAGAACGGATTCCACTGTCCCCACCTCGGGCGTCGGAGCAGAAATTTAGGGGTTTAAGGGTTTAAGAGTTTAGGGCCTTTTTTTAGGGTTTAAGGTTTTAAGGGTTCGAGGGTTTGAGGGTTTAAGGGTTTAGGGCCGTTTTTGAGGGGTTTAGGGTATAGGTCAAAGGTCCGGATCCCTTCAGCTTATGTCGGGGTTCTTCAGCCAGGAAGGTAAAGTAAACTAGAATAACCGAAGAAGGTCGCAACGCCGTGTTCATTTAGGCCTCTATCTTGCCATTTTGGGAAAGTGCGGTCTTCGCACGGCCTAAACCCTGCGATGCCGACCCCTTTTTTCATCGGATCCCGAAGGAGTGGGAGTTCAAGGTAAACCCTGAGCCTACACCCCTACACTCCTCAACCCTAATTTCTAATCCCTACACCCTAAACCCTAACCCCCACACCTCTAAACGGCGCAGTCCATCAAGAGGGGTGGCATCCGGCATGGAAACATCGAAAGGACTCCGTAGCAATCGTTACGGAGGGCACTCATGCAAACAACAAGCAACGACCCTGTCCCTCCAGGCATGCATTGGTAAGGCCAAAGTACAAATGCGCCCCTGAGCCGGCCGAAGATCGATCGGCATAATCCAGGTATTCTCAGGGTCGTCCCTCTGTTGCACCACAATCTGGACCGGAGGCAGGCCTCCCAAGCGGTCCTGGAGAAAGCGAATACCACGAATGCGAGGGCGCGTGCCAAGGAGGTCAGCAATGACCTCATTCATGGTGGCCCCAATCGGAAGGGTTCTGGTCGGTTGCAAAGACAGCATACCTTGCCCTGTGAGAGGTATCGACCACCGCCCCTGTTGCTCGACAGTCATGTGCCCAGCGAAATGAGGCAAGCACTGCATTCCGCAGCTCAGGCCGATTCAGGTGATCCGGGTGGATCGTCACTCTGGAGGCAAGTTGCATACGGACATCGGAGAACTGAGGAGAACCTCCAGGAGAGCTAGGTCCCAAGAGGGGAGAGACAATGGCCAAGGCTCCTAAACCCTGATCCCTAGTCCCGACACCCTAAGCCGTAAGCCCTAAACCCTAAAGCCTAATCCCTAAATCCGACGCCCTAAACGCTATACGCTTCAGGTTCCCCGGAGCCTCGTGGGCCCTGAAACGAGCATCATGTTGAGGGTTTGAAGGCTATCGGGTTTCGGGTTTAGGGGTTTAGTGTTTAGGGCTTCAAGGCTTTAGGGTTTAGGGTTTGGGTGTAAGGGCTTGAGGATTAAGGCGTAAGGGTGTTAGGCTTAATTAAGAGTTAAAGCTGTTGGGTTTAAGGGTCAGGTTTACGGTTGGGGTTTGGGGTTTAGGGTAGCAAGATGCCTCCGCTGAGAAATTCGAGAAAGGGAGCCCCCTAAGACCTGACAAACCGCTAATTTAAACCTAGCAGGATTGTCTACTTGTGGTGTTCTGGTATCAGACCCATGGTTAAAACAAGCTAGCGGCAAAACAATACGCCTATGAAGCATTCATACACAAAACTTTGCCACTCGATGTTCAGAAGCCCACTCAACTCTAAACCCTACTAGAAAGACCTTCAAGCCTTAAAACTTAAACCCCAACCCGATGCAAACTGCCGCGGCACTTGTTCTCTGGCTGTTCGTCCATGGCCGCGAGCTGCAAAAGATCCGGTGGTGGCTCCGTGTCCCCCTTGTCCTGCACCTGGAATCAAAGGGGAAAAGGAGGGACCCTTATGGGGACCCCTACCCCATAATGGGCTATATAATGGGTATATAATAGCTACAATAGGGGCATATACCTAGGGGTCCTTATTAAGGGTCTCTCCTTTTCCCCTTTGATGGAAGGCTTTTGTTGGGACTTGCCGGGTGGGGTTACTGATTGTTGCAGAGTTGTTCATGCGGGTGTTCATAGGATTCGGCTTCGTGTTTCACAAGGCTTCAACTGTGAGTAAGGCTTTAATTTAAATACGTTTTCAACTGGCATAAAAAAATGCGTAGATGCGGCCTGAGAAAGGCTCATGTCCCCAACAACCCAGGCCCTAACCTAAGCCTAAACCCCAAGCTTGGCCCGAAACCCCAAGCCCAAAACCCCAAACCTTAAACTAGGCCCTAAACCATAAACCGTAACCCCGGGCTTAAAGCTACTGGACGCTCAAAGCGTCCCCAACAGCAAAGGGTGTCAGAGGAGCCTTAAACCTTGGCTGTAAAGCAGGCTATCGGGCTTAGGGTTTTGGGTTTAGGGTTGAGGGCTTTGGGGCTTAGGGTTTTGGGTTTAGGGTTTATGGGTTTAGGGGTTTAGGGTTTGGGGCTCATGTCAGAACAAGTCTCCTGCTCTTTGGGATGTCAAGACATTGGGCTTCGGAAAGTTGCTTCCAGCTTTGGGAGAATCCGGGCTTGCGAAGATCAGGCTGGATGTTCCCACATCCTGGCATGAGCATATTTAGGGACCCTAAACCCTCAACCCTAAACCCTAAACCCTCAACCCTAAACCCTAAACCCTAAACCCTAAACCCTCAACCCTAAACCTTAAACCCTAAACCCTAAACCCTAAACCCTCAACCCTAAACCCTAAACCCTCAACCCTAAAGCGTTTAGGGACCCTAAAGGCCCTGAGCTCTCAAACCCAAGCCCTGACCCCATTTGGGCCAAGGAGCCAGAACCAGATCTTCGCGACTTTCGATGTACTTCAGCCTTTGCAGGGAGGGGAGATCTGGGTTTAGGGTTTAGGGTTTAGGGTTTAGGGTTTAGGGTTTAGGGTTTAGGGTTTAGTTTAGGGGACTCCAATACCCCTTATTTGAGGAATACACCTTGAATTATAGTAGGATCCCTAATCTGATTTAAAGAATATTCCTTAATTAAGGGATGTTGGAGTCTCTGGGTTTGCAGGGAGGGGAGATCTGAGGGCGGTGGGTGCTGTGGGGTTCCGAATCCAGGGTTCAGTGCTTCGGGTTCTTCAGTTTAGGATTTAAGGTGTAAGGTTTCTGGTTTAGGCTTGAGACTGAGAGACCTTTCGAAACTTTGCACACAGCAGAGGTGCGAACACGAACAAACCTTAAGACTCCAAGCTCGGATCCAAGCCCTGGAACCTTACAACCCCAAAAAAAACCCTGAGGCCCTTTGCAGCATACGTCGAGCCAAGACCAAAAGAGTCCCTAAATCAACGCCCCCCAGCTAGACCGGACAGCCACTCAACGCTGTCCCCAAACCCTTAGCCTAAACCATTATCCAGAAAGCCCCGCACCACTAAAACTGCAACCCCAACCCTCAACCCTGACCCTGACCCTCAATCCTTAACAGCCTTGTTTGATTATAGAAGTAACTGAAGCCTTCCGAACCCTTACAGACCCCGCTTGAAGCCGTTCCAGAACCGCAACCTAAAACCCCGGCCCGGAACTCTAAACCCCAAACCCCTCCTTTTGAAAACCAAAAACGGGCCTTAAACCTCGAAACCCAAACCCTGAACTCCAAACCAAACCCTAAACCCTAAACCCTAAACCCTAAACCCTAAACCCTAAACCCTAAACCCCTAGACTTCAACCCTAAAGCCCCAAACCAAAACCCTAAAGCCCCAAACCCTAAACCCCAAAATCAACCCCAAAACCTTAAACCCAAAACCCGAAACCCTAAACTCTAAACCCTAAGGGCTAAACTCTAAACTCTAAAGGGATGGATGTCAAAATTATGGTCCCTTTTGGGGTACCCTAAATATCAGGTGCCGTACTATATTAGGGACCCAAAAAGGGACCATAATTTTGACAACCACCCAAAGAAAACCGAGCCCAGGAGCAGGTCGGCGAGGCAATCGTTCTCGAAGAGCAAGGTAGGCGAGAGCTCGCCGCCCTGCAAAGTGCCCGCCAGGAGGTTGATCACCTGAGTGAGGGTTTAGGGTTTAGGGTTTAGGGTTAAAGTGCCCGCCAGGAGAAGGAACATTAGGGGTGTAGGGGTTTGGGAGTTTCGGGTTTAGGGGTTTGAGGTTTTGAGGCTTTAGATTGAAAGCATCAGTTATGGAATATTAAGGGGTGTAGGGCTTAGGGCTTAGGGCGTTAAAGGCTTAGGGTTTTAGGGAAAAGAGTTTCGGTTTGATGTTTAGGCTTTTGGGTGTGGGGTTTAGGGCTTGACATCACCTGATTGAGATTGTAGCTAGGGATTCAGGAGCGGATCACCTGAGTGGCTTTAGGGTTTTAAGGACATTGATCACCTGAGTGAGGCCTTTCTTAGCTAGGCGTTCAGGATTTAGGCGTTGCGGCTTTAGAATACTTGTGTGGATTTAGGCTGTTAAGGTTTAGCTGTAGGGTTGTAACGCGTCTCAAGGTTTCAGATTTAGGGTTTATATAGCTTGGTCACCTCATTCCGAACTTTTGGGGCTAAAGGGTTCTATTACTAGGGTTCTGTACGGAGTCTTACGCACGGCCTCTTCATTACGAGGTATCAAGGTTGAGGATTGAGGTGTGTGGGTCTGGTGGGTTAGGCCCTGTTCTAAACTCTGAACTCGAATGTAGGAACCTGATCAAGAAACCTTGGGCCTTTATTGGGGTTTCTTGCATGAATCCTACGATTTGGGGGTTATAGGCCAGGGAAAGAGCTTCTTGATCAGGTTCCTACGTTAACCCTTAAGGTGAAGGATTGGGAGTCATAGCAAAAGCAACCACAGCTACATGAAAATCATCCATGAACAAAACCAGCATCGCCATCTCTCGAACTTAGCACCTGCGCGGAGATCCCACTCCGCGCTTGCGGTGTAGGGGCAGTGAAAACACTTTGATTGATGCGAAATCATGTTCGAGATGAAGTCGCTAGGTGAGTTAATAGGGGTTGGGTTTCCGAACATAAGGGACCCTAATATAGTACCCTAAAAAGTAGGATCCTTATTATAAGGATCCCCAAAAAAAAGAGGTACCCCGGGGTTCTAAAGGCTCTTGAAAACACAGCATCTCATTGTCAAGGGAAGGACCAACGGTCTCGCTCGGCGGCATCCTTCACACTTTAGTGGACCATTATGCCAAACCCTAACGTTAACACCTTTGCTGATAATTCTGCCCGGTTCCTAGTACGGAATGGGTTATGGGCAGGGAGAAGTTGGGGATTATATAGGGGCTACTATAGGAATCCATTCCCCACTAAGAACTGGGGAGAATTCCGACCTCTTCATATCTCTTCATTACTGGAAAAATTCTGGGTCCTTCATCCCTGCGATTGCCGGCGAAACCGCGAGGCAAACCGTGAGGCCCTGCAATCCTGAGACCCAACTTCCCAGCCACAGGAGCCAACCACCGTTGTAATATAGGGGCCTGAATAATGACCAATACTACTTTGGGGTTTCTTCATTATAACTATAATATAATATCCACCAAAACCCTATTCTAATTATTGAGGCCCCTAGAGGACTCCACGCAGCAAGCCGACGCCCAAGAGGTTGCACCCAAAACGCAGCAAGCTCCACGAAACCCAAGCTTGGGAGATGCAAGCTCCCGAACCAGAAACTTCCGGGCCCCGGATGGCATCTACGGTTCTTAAAGATGTGTGGTTGTCAAAATTGTGGTCCCCTTTTTGGGTACCCTAAATATTAGGTGCCGAGGGACACAAAAAGGCCATAATCTTGACATCCACCCATATCAAGCCCTGTGTCCTAACCAAGCCATTCACTCCAAAGTGTTGGCCCAAGAGCTGGAGCCCGAAACCCGAGCTGTCCCTCAAAAAGACCTCTTCTCGAAGACAGGCTTCATTCCCTAAACCCTAAACCCTCATGACACCGAACCCAAAAGATCCAGGGCTTAGGGGTTTATGGCCGCGATAAGTAGCAGCACTGGTCTGCCGAATGTCGGCAGTCTCAAAGCATTACTACGGCGAGAGCCCTCTTCTAGGGCTTAGGTCGCAGGGTTCCAGGTTGCAGGGTTCAGAGCTCATGCGTTAGTGTATAGGTGACCCAGGCAGCCCGATACCCCTCCATTCATGAGATTCTTTTCGATTAGAGAAGCATTTCGAACATGAATTGAAGTTCTTTTGTAAAGGGGCCCTATTTCAGAGTCCCACACTCCCAGTTGAGCTGTATTCGTCGTACCCGTTTTCAAATCAAATCAGGAACCTTAGTTTTGCTGCGCCCTCCCCCTCGGCCCCCCTGAATCCCACAAAGAACGCCAGAAGCAAGCATCACTGAGGTGTCGGCTCTTGTAAACTCCATGGAAGCCATGTTCCTGGGTGTTGGGTTTGGGTTTCGGATTTAGAAAAATCAGGAAAATTTGATCCTATTCTCGGTATTTCGGATGATGTTCAGCGGAACGTACAGTCCAAAAGCCGCAGAAAAACCAACGTGAAATTCTTGAGAAGTAATGGTGATGGTTATGATTCTGCTGGTGGTGTTGCTGTCAGGGAAATTGTGTCAGTGCTCAAGGTACTGCACATCATGAACCCATGATGATTTTCTTGATATTGGTAAGGGTGATGGTGACGGTGAGGATGAGGCTGAAGGTGCTGAGTCTCAGGATGCTGATGAAAGTTATTGTGTTGATGCTGTTTGTGATGCTGACGATGATGATGGCGATGATGATGGTGATGACGATGATGATAAGGAGGAGGACGAGGAGGAGATGAGGATGACGATGACGACAACGACGATGATGATGATGATGGTGATGAATATGCTGACGATGATGATGATGATGATGATGGTGACGGTGGTGATGGTGATGGTGATGGTGATGGTGATGGTGATGCTGATGCTGATGCTGATGGTGATGGTGATGGTGATGGTGATGGTGATGGTGATGGTGATGACGATGGTTATGACGATGGTAATGGTGATGGTGATGGTGATAGTCAAGATGACATCGCCCCTGACAATCAACTTGTCACCTCCTGGGTTCTCAATTAGAGTGCAACGCTCTTGGTGGGTTGAATGTTCGCGGCAAGGAGCAGATGATGATCAGGATGATGGTGCTGCTGATGATACTGATTGTGGTGGCTATCGCAGTGGTAACAGTGGGCATAGTGAGAATGCCGATCGCTGCGACAAGTGTGATGAGAACGGCGACAACGTTCTCCGAGCTGATGGCATGAGCTTGACATAGCTCTACTACTACGGCTGCTTCTACCCTACAACTGCTGCCTCATACTCCTCCTACTCCTACTCTTACTCCTAGTCCTGCTGCTCCTACCTCCTACTCCCACTCCGCTCCTACTCCCACTCCCACTCCTACTTCTCTCCTTCTCCCACTGTCACTCCCACTCCTACTTCTGCTCCTATGCCTGCTCCTACTCGGAGCTCCCACTCTACTCCTACTCCAACTCCCGCTGCCACTCCGTCTCCGCTACTCCTACTACTACTCGTACTACTCCTACCACTGCTACCACCATCACCACCACCACCACCACCACCACTACCTCTACCAATACCACTACAACTACCAGCACTAGCACCTTCACCAGCAGGTACCAATACCAATACCAGCACCACTACCACCACCAGTACCAGTACCGACGCCAGCACCTACCACTACCGCAACCGCGACCGTTACCACTGCTACTACCACCACTACCACTACCACTACCACTACCACTACCACTACCACTACCACTACCACTACCGCTACCGCTACCGCTACCGCTACCACTACCACTACCACTACCACTACCACTACCACTACCACTACCACTACCACTACCACTACCACTACCACTACCCCTACCACTACCACTACCACTACCCCTACCACTACCACTACCACTACCACTACCACTACCACTACCACTACCACTACCACTACCACTACCCCTACCACTACCACTACCACTACCACTACCACTACCACTACCACTACCACTACCACTACCACTACCACCACCACTACCACTACCACCACCACTACCACTACTACTACCACTGCTACCACTACCACTACCACTACCATTACGACTACTACTACTACTACTACAACTACAACTACTACTACTACTACTACTACTACTACTACTACTACTACTACTACTACTACTACTACTCCCCCTCCTGCTGCAGCTACCACTGCTGTCCCTGCCACTGTGGGTGACACTGCCAGTGCCCCTACCACTACTTCCGCCACCAGCAAGACTACTAGTTCTGCTGCTGCTGCTAACTGATCCACCCCGTTCTACTATGCCTAATGCTACTGCTACTGTCAAGACACTGCTGCTGCTACTTACTACCACTGCGGCTACTGCCACGACGACGAAGACGACTGCGGCGACAGTTACCAGTGCCACCGCTACTGCCAGCAGTTCAAGAACTCGAGCTGCCAGTAGCAGTTCGCAGTAATCCAGCAATCGGACTAGCTGTAGTTGCATTCCGCCTCTCTGTTTATGACTAACATGACTTTCGTGCAGAGCGAGGCTCAGATCCATGAACGGCATATCGAAATCTTCGTCGGTGATATCCTGGGGAGAATGGGAGCTTTCGGGCTTCCTGCTCCTCTCTAGGGTTCCATATAATAGGGGGCCCTAGTATAGCACCCTAAATAGTAGGAGCCTTACTACAAGGAGCCCAAAACAAGGTACCCCTAGTTTTCGGAAACTCCCATATTGGAGTCTCTTAAACCCTACACCCCTATAGATCCCTTATAGGAACCCCTTATAGATCCCTTTGAAGGAACCCTAGGTATAATAGGGCCGTGGTTCTGAAAGCGGTTTCTTCCAAGTGCACACGGGCTCTGAGCCGCCAGTCCCTGAATCCGTATCCACAATCCCAGAATGTAGGTGCCTTAATATTTAGAATAGGGTTGCCTTAAAGGGGTCTATAAAGGTTACTCTAAGGGATCTATAAGGGTACTATAATATAGGTGCCTTAATATTTAGAATAGGGTTTTGGGTTCCTTCATAGTGCAGCTATAATCTGATACCCGAAGGAATAATGTTGGTACTTGTTTCGGCTTCTATATTGCAGCGAAACTCAAGCAAGCCTGGGAAAGCTTTCCATGCCGGACTTCCTGGG
This sequence comes from Symbiodinium sp. CCMP2592, assembly GCA_905221615.1. NCBI lineage: Eukaryota > Dinophyceae > Suessiales > Symbiodiniaceae > Symbiodinium > Symbiodinium sp. CCMP2592. The sequence continues at coordinate 564,172 of CAJNDT010001001.1, forward strand.
TCTTTAGGCAGTTCTGGGCCGGAATTTGAACTACTTGGAGGTTCAGGGGTAGTGATAAATGGGCTTATAAGACCCCTAATATGGGTTATAAGTATAGTTCCCCTACTTCTAACCCTACTTATAATTACCCATGAACCTCCAACTAGACTGTTCTGTCACATAGTATATGATAATGATAATACACTACGGGGTTCCTTTATGAATCCTTTGTTTGGGGGGTTATAGGGCCAGGGTTTCTTCATCATGTTCCTAGAGGGTTTGGTCCTGAGACTTTCGGTGTGCTGAGGGTCCTGCAAGCTTCCGCTCTAAGCCTCTACAGAGCCCCCAAAACGCACATAAGCAAAAATTAGGATAGGGATAGCCCATATAAACCCCCTTATCATGAAGCCCAATAAGGTAGGGATATCCCTACAAAATGCTGATGCTGATGTTCTTTCTGGGTCCCTAACTCTAAGCATTTAGGGCTTGAGGGTCTTCACAAGGATCCAGGTGAAAGGATCAGAAGATTTAGTAAGTTGATATACCGTTCACAGCGATGCGGACCCCCTTGTCAATGGACTACACCTTAACTAAATCTAGTCGGCCCACTCCTTAGCCTCCAAAGCTACGACTACTACCACTACCACTACCACTACCACTACCACTACCACTACCACTACTACTACTACTACTACTACTACTACTACTACTACTACTACTACTACTACTACTACCACTACCACTACCACTACCACTACCACTACTACTACTACTACTACTACTACTACTACTACTACTACTACTACTACTACTACTACTACTACTACTACTACTACTACTACTACTACTTCTGCTGCGACTGCTACTCCTACTCCTACTCCTACTCCTGCTCCTACTACTACTGCGATCGCTATGACTGGACACCGTGCCCGGCAAATTGAGAGCAGCCGTGCGGCGCGACCCAGAACCGACGCGACGGCACCGATGACCTGAGGCATGACCGGCACCGTGGGGCCATGACTTTGAGTTTAGGGTTTAGGGTTTGGGGTTTATGAGTTTAGAATAGTTTAGAGTCGTTCAATTGCTTGGGGCTTTTAGTGTTGGGGGGGGGGGGGGGGGTTTAGGGTTGAGGGTTTGGTGGCTTAGGGCTTTTTGGCCTTAGAGTCCGAGACTCCAAGGGGTTATTATAGGAGTTTCCGAATATTAGGGGGTACCTTATTTGGGGGTCCTTGTAATAAGGATCCTACTATTTCAGGTACCAAAAAAGGGTCCCCTATTTTCGGAAACCCCCATATAGGATTTAGAGTTTCTCGGGCTTCTGAGCCACTCGAGATGCCGACGGTGCCCCACGGCAACGCAGAGGGCTTCCAGAGGTTGTTGACTTGGGAATGTAGGGATTAAGGCTTCGGGTTTGGGGGGGTTTGGGGCTGGGGAACTCGCCACTACTTGGTTGTGTGGTGACGCCTTGCTGTGCCACGTCTAGCTGCAAGTGAATTAGCTTCCCTAGATTTGGTGCAATCGCCTTTGCAATATCTGCTTACATGTTTGTATGTGCATACACACCTATGCACGCAAGCACTAGCAGAGCATACACATGCCTCTGCGTGCATGGATGGATGGATGGACGGACGGACGGACGGATGGATGGATGGATCGATCACGGATGCATGGATGTAGGCATGGTGGATACTGTGTGCACATCTGTCTGTCTCTATGCCTTGTTATTCCCGCTATCGCGAATGCTAGTATGAATATGTGTAGTAATATGCATATTTCATATAAATATTAGTATGATAGGTATAAATATTAGTATATACAAGAATATGTATATGCATATATATATATATGTGTATACATATACACTCATCTACATGTATGTTGATACTCAGCTATGTACATACAGATATTATGCATGTATCGAAGAGCTGGCAGTGCAACATTCTCATCATCGTACTCTTGTTGCGACGACCTGTTGCCGTTCCTTAAACCGTTTCCGTTGCTCCGCTTAGTCTGACCAGTTTTCTCATGGGTAAAACAAGCAAATCTTTTTGCAATCTTCACCTGTACTTAGTACGATCCACATTGCCGCCTCTGCTGCTGCTGCTGCTGCTGCTGCTTCAGCTGCTTCTGCTGTCGCGGCTCTGGCTGCTGCTGACTCTTCAAGTTCTTGCCACCGCGAACAGTCTGTGCGGTTTATGCTGTTCTTGCTGTTGCAGCTATCGTGGTACACCTTGTAGGACGATCAGCACGATTCTCGATGTCGCTATCAACGTATCATTCTCTTGCCATTACCAGTATATCCATGGCTAACTAAGCCATATCTCCATCGCCATCCCTCTGACGTTGCCTATGTTGTGATTATTGTGGTTGGTATGGTTGTTGTGGTTGTTAGTTGCTGTAGCTGTTGTGGTTGTCGTGGTTGTTGTGGTTTGTGTGGTTTGTGTGGTTGTTGTGGTTGTTGTGGTTGTTGTGGTTGTTGTGGTTGTTGTGGTTGTCGTGGTCATTGTCGTGGTTGTGGTTGTTGTAGCTGTTGTGGTTGGTGTGGTTGGTGTGGTTGGTGTGGTTGGTGTGGTTGGTGTGGCTGTTGCTGTAGCTGTTGCGGTTGTTGTGTTTGTTGTGTTTGTTGTGGTTGGTGTGTTGGTGTGGTTGTTGTGCTTGTTGTGTTTGGTGTGGTTGGTGTGGTTGGTGTGGTTGGTGTGGTTGGTGTGGTTGGTGTGGTTGGTGTGGTTGGTGTGGTTGGTGTGGTTGGTGTGGTTGGTGTGGTTGGTGTGGTTGGTGTGGTTGGTGTGGTTGGTGTGGTTGGTGTGGTTGGTGTGGTTGTTGTGTTGTTTGTGGTTGTTGTGGTTGGTGTGGTTGGTGTGGTTGGGGTGGTTACCGGGTGGTTGTTGTGGTTGGTGTGTTGTGTGGTGGTTGTGGTGGTGGTGATCGTGGGGGGGCAGCGGCGGAGGGCGTCGTACACATGCTTGCCATGGCGGCAATCTTGGCTTCACAGTTCTCCTTGTTATCTTCTTTACTCTTACTACTTCGCTTACTCTTACTACTATCCTTTGTCGCTCTCGTCGTTGTGATACTTCCTACAAGTCTTGACAACTCTGCTGTGGCAGCCGGTTCATTAGTCTCGCTGCCGAGCTGTTTTATGTGCCGAAGCCCTTTTAGTCGGCTTCCTGAAGTACTCATCGCCACCACCACCATTACCACTAGGATGCCGCCGACCCATCTGCCGCTGCTGCAAAACCACCACGACCACGAGAAACCTTCAACACTCAAGTCGAAACTGCGAGTCAACTCTGCTCAACTCTGACCCCACAAGCCCCCGCAAGAAAAGGGGGTAGCAAATTCCTAAGAACCGCTCCCCTTCACAATTTATAAACTCCAACCCTGAACCCAAACCCTAGCCTCCCCCCCCCCGCCCCTCGCCTCCCTCCCCTCCCCTCCCCCCCGCCCCCCATCGCAAAAGTAATGTTTACCTAAACCCTAAACCCTAAATCCCTAAACCCCTAAACCCCTAAACCCCTAAAACCCCCAACCCCTAGACCCCTAAACCAATGAACGACACGCTCCAAAACCCGGGGGCCCCGACCGCTGCTTCCTTCGACGCGAAGAGGTGGGCCACCGGCTTATCCTCGTGGTGCGCCAAGCACGTCTCACGGATCCTCGGCTTTCTGACGCTTTTGTGAACGCTTTTAAGGGGTGCTTACAGGATCCTCGGCTTCTGATGCTTTTGTGATGTCTTTTCAGGAGTGTTTTAGGGCTTAACCCCAGCTTCTGACGCTTTTGTCAACTCTTGTGAGGAGTGTCAACAGGTGCTTAAGGGCTTAACAGGTTTTTGTCTCCAAGGGTTTCTATAGCGGCTTCCATGGGGGGGACGCAAAACTTTCGATTTGGGGCTTAGGGTCTTTTGGCGTTTCTGTAGTTTGGGGTTCCAGGGTTTAGGCTTTTGGTGGCTTTAACCCAGCGAACCTGCAGATCTAGAAGGGAAGGATACCCATCATCTGACGACCTGACTTCTGGCCCTAAAAAAAATTGGAGTAGAGCTTTGGGGTATGCTATACTATAGTTGTTGTGACGGGGGCCGGTAAGGGAATACTAGTACTACTATTCCTACTACTATTCCTACTACTACTACTACTACTACTACTACTACTACTACGACTACTACGACTACTACTACTACTAAAAATAATAATAATAACAATCATCATCATTATTATTATACGCTTAGGCTTCTACATGAAAGCCGGAGCCCGGAATCCCCACGCGAAGCCCTTGGAGGATCAGGTGTAGTTATGAGGGTTCCTTTAAGGGTCCTTTTAAAGGGCTCTTTAGGGATTTTTAGGGTTTAGAGTTTAGCGGTTTCAGGGGCTAGGGTAGTTAGAAGTCGGGTTATAAGTCCCCCGAATATGGGTTATACGTGTAGTTACCCTACTTATAAGTCTACTTATAAGTAGCCATGATCCTCCAAGAAGGCTTGAGACCCAACCCACGAACACCTTAAACCCCTTGCTTACAACTCTGAACCCCCAACCTGAAGGGTTTAGGCTGTAGGGGCTTTCGGGGCTTTCGGGGCTTTCGGGTCTAATGAAGGCTTTGGGTTCAAGGGTTAATTAAGACCTTAGGGTTTAGGGTTTAATTAAGGCTTGGGTTTAGGGTTGAGGCCCGACACCCCAACTTGAAGCCTACCTAGAAGTCAACACTCGAAACTCTAAACTTCGGGACGGCACCTCTTGCAGAATGTGAAGCCCTGTTGCGGTTTAGAGTTTAGGGTTTAGGGTTTAGGGTTTAGGGTTTAGGGTTTAGGGATTAGGGTTTAGGGTTTAGGCTATTTCTTGTTTCATGTTCAGCTTTCAGGTTTACGGGCTTAGGGGTTGACTAGGCCACTGCATAGTCGTTCACATTACTCAAATCCACACCTGAAAGGAGTTTAAGGAGCCTCCCCTAAATCCTAAAACTCTGAAGAAGCCCCCACGCAACCTGTAAGATCTCACTCGCACCTTGCAGGACCTTCTAAGCCCCTCTCAATACCAAAAACCTCCCCGAACCCCAACCCTAAAGCCCCTCCCCCCTACTTGGAGGGTCGGGGGACTTAGTAACTGGTTGTTTTAGGGACTTATAAGTACCATAACCCCAATTAGGGTCCCTTTTGGGGTACTTATAAGTCTACTTACTACCTACTTACTAAGTCCCCCGACCCTCCAAGTACCAACAAAGCCCAGTATCTCTTGCTTCTTGGGCTTCCCCGAGCCCGTCATAGGGAACTCCTCCTCACGCCAGACGTGCACCTGGAGTTGTCTGCTTGTTCTTCAGAGGGTAAGAGGGGTTGGGATTTAGGGTTTAGGGTTTTGGGCTCAGGGTTTACAGTTTCGGGTTTCCGTGGCTTTGGGTGAGTTTGTGCCTGTGCGGCGTGCAGGAGGGGTCAAGAGGTGTGTTTGAGATTAGTTCGAATGAAGCTTTGAGTTTGGAGAAATGTGGGTTGAAACTCGGCGAAGCCTCTTCTTTACCAGGCTTTGGGGCTCGGACTAAGCATATGAAATCTATATAGGGGCAATTGAGGGTTAATAGCAGAGACACTCCTAAATACCAAGATCCTTCCTCATATGGTACAAGCGCTACACTGTCGGAACCCCTCTCCGCCGAAACCCTACTCAAGTGTGGACTCAACTGTAATAAAGTCTCCCAAAAAGGCCTGGAAACTGAGAAGAAGACTCCAATAGGGACCCCCACAAGCACATAAGCATAAGCATTTTATAGGGGATATTCTACGAGGATTTATATGGGATATCCCCATCCTTATTTTTGCTTCTGTGCTTCTTTGGACCCCTATCCAACCATATAAGGGAGCAACGGCAGATCGAAAGGGACTTCGGCCCATCCCAAGGGGAACCTGCGTTGAAGCCTACGACCGGCAGAAACCCTACACCCAGAGCCGCAAGAAGACATGTTCTTTAGGGTTTCTGGCTTCGGGTGTTCACAAAGGTTCCCGAAGTGCTACATGGTTTTTAAACATGTAATATATATATATATATATATATATATATATAGATATAGATATAGATATAGATATAGATATAGATATAGATATAGATATAGATATAGATATAGATATAGATATAGATATAGATATAGATATAGATATAGATAGATATAGATATAGATATAGATATAGATATATAGATATAGATATAGATATAGATATAGATATATATATATATATATAATATACATATATATATATGTATATATATGTATATATATATATATATAGACAGTTGCCCAAATCAGAAAGAGTCCGCACCCAAAAGCCCTCCAGCCCTCTCGGGCCCGCACGGCCACAGGGACCTTATACGCAGCGAGGCTGTCGGCGCAAGTCCTCCGGCCGCTGGTCTCGAGGTAAAGCTTGGGTTTAAGGTTTAGGGTTTACGGTTTGGGGTTTAGGGTCTAGGGTATAAGGTTTGGGGTTTAGGGTCTAGGGTTTTGCCGTAGAGTGGCGCATAAGCGGAAGTATCTCGCGACAGTGTAATTTCGAGTGCGTCGTCTTCTGACGATTGGCTGTTGGAGCCTGATTGTGGATGGCTCTTTCTTTTAACTCTCCCACCCCACGCCGTCTAAGGCGGCCAAACCACCCAAACCTATTCCTTTCAGGGTTCAACCCCTAAACTCATTCTATGGTTCTCTTTATTTCTTCAACCGCAGGGTTTAAAGCAGCCACACGAAAAGAAAGGAGGGCACCTCGACTTTGGCACCTGGCCCCACCAAAATGCACATTTTATGAACGGAATTTAGTAGGCAAAACCAGAACCAGTTTGCCGAAGAGGGGCAGGCAGGGCAGCAGGGGCAGGGGCAGGGGCAGCGGCAGGGCGAAAATTGCAGTTTTGCGCAAGTCCCCCCCTAGGACCGGCCTGGAGGCCCCTAGGTCCTGGAACTCTGCTCGCTGGAGCTTCCAGGCCAGGGTTTACGGTTTAGGGTTTAGGGTTCAGGGTTTAGGGTGAAATTGGGTCCTTACAGAAGTCGTAACCACGGTCACATCAACGAGTCGTATGTACAGCTGCATAGATCAAGCTTGTTCAGTGCTCCTTGCAGATAGAATCCTAGCGTCCGGATTAGTAGAATAGGGTTTTGGGATACCTTATAGTATGCGTATAAGAAAAAACCCTTCCGGAAACTATCCCCGACCCCCACAAATTACTTTGCAACCCTCATACATCGGAAGTCCATCTGCGATGATGGTTTGGGCTTGGGTTACGAACCGAGGATCTCGTGCTGAAGGACTTAACGCTAAGGATTTAGGGTTTACGGCTCAGGGTTTAGTATTTAGGATGGAGCAGGCTTAACAATTGGAAAAGCCTTCGGGGTGTATTAATAGGTTGGTACAACAACAATCGCTATAAGGATATTATAATACTCACTGCTCAGACCTTCACACAACACTTGCAAAATCGTCACGCATCCTTATGAAACCTTTATGAAGCCTTCTAAAACCATCGCAAACCCTTGAAAGTATAAAGCTGCCATTGCTGGTGGCCTGACTAAAACGTAAACCCTGAACCACAGGGGTTGCAGAGCAGACTTGACAGGGCTTAGGGCTTACTATGTTTGGGATCATCATTACAGTAAACCCCATAAAGTTGGAAACCACATAAAGGCCAAAATAGTGCTGGGACTCCCTATACATTGCTCTTACGGATTGAGGCTATTGGGTTTCCAACTTTTTGGCCTCTACTGTAAAACCTCCGCAGCTCGTGGCGCAGGTCCTGCAAAGCTTCTGCTCGATCTCCTCATCGCGAAGGTTCACGAGGGGCCCATGCGGATCCAGCATGAGAGCGGCGTGTACAACCTGCAGGTGCGGAGCTGCGGGATTCGCAGCATGGGCTTGAGGGACAACGCTTGTGGTCTTGAGCTTTGGGCGCTAGGTTGTAAGGCTTCGTGTTTCGGCTGGGGCCAGTACATACTTTTAGGGTCTAGTCTGCGAGATTTCTGGACTCCGGGGGGATCACACCTCTCAACCTGACTGATAATGCCTCTGCTATACCATTTCGTATTTCAGATTCCGGGCATCGCAGCCAGTACTACGGAACAGATTCCTAGCAAGAGCAGAAATAGCGTTGCCAATGAGCTGTATTCCAGACGATGTTTCAGTGTAGGCTGCGCGAGATTGCAAGCAACATACAGCAGAAGTAGTCGTCGTCGTCCTAGTAGTCGTGGTAGTTGTAGCACTTGTGATTCTCGCAAAAGCATCCTATTCACCATAGTATACCAAACAGGCTCACCACAGGAGTAAAACCCCAGCAATCCCGAAGCCCTGAACACGAAGCCTAAGACCCAAACCTTGGGCTGTGTGCGGTCACGAAACTTCTTCCGGGAAAGTCATCCTTTCATCAGGCATCATTGCATCATACTTGCAATACTACGGCACAACCCTCACCAAAAGTACAAGTAGCCACTAGTAATCATACCTTTCCCTCTACGCTAAGCCCTGAACCCAGAACGCTGAATTTGAACAGCACCACAAATCTAGAAACCTCAAAACCCTCAGCCCCTGAACCCCTGAACCCCAATATCCTCAATCCCTGCAAACATATTGGAGAACCTCTGGCGTAGGTCCTAACTCTGGACAACTAGACGGCCTATGATATAACGGTTGTAAGATATCATCCTTTTTACAGAGGGATGTTCAGACCCCTACACCCCACCCTGAACGACACCCACATTAAGCCTGAAGAAGCCCCCCTGCGCAGGAAAAACACGGGTGCCTCCCCAAGTGCCTCGTCTGGGCCTCCGAACCTGAGGCCGGCTTAGTGTGTTTAGGGCTTGGGGCCTAGGGCTTAGGGTTCAGGGCCTAGAGTTTAGGAATTACAGAGGATACACTTAAGCATAGACGACATCATCGTCACCACCATCCACCATCTTCAGTCTCAGCAAAGAGGGCCCACCTCGCTGTCATCGCAAACCTCATCACCGACGTCGTCATCTTCTCAATGCCACGGCCGCGTTCCCTTCATAATTAGTTCATCTTCTAGACACGACCAGCATCATCATCATCATCACCACCACCGTAATGATCATCATCGTCCCCGTCTCCTACTATTCCGCCTGCACCATCTTCATGACTACGTGCACGGTTCCTAACAGCACCATTACCCTCACGATCACCATCAGCACACCGCCAACAGGCCCATCGAGGCTATACAATTCACTACAACACAGTTTTCTGCACTATACTAGTCCATACTATATCCTGTGCTATACTATACTACTGTACTATACGTTCCTGCATAATCAGCATGACATCCTTCTGGTCTCGGTCGTTGACATCCCCGTGGAGGCGCCGGCAAGTTGTTGCCCAGTATGCATCATCTTCACCTGATCCTTATGCATGGAGGAATGTATGAGGACTTGTCCAAAACGCTACCACCATAAAACAATGGTACAATGAGGAGAGGTAGGCACAAATAGGCACAAGCTCGGTCATGCAGAATGCCTTCTACACGTCCAGACTACCGCAGAGCAAGCCTTGTATGCTCTTAACAGGCTTCCCTTGCCAGACTCACGAGCCTACAAGCATCCTCAGATGTAGAGACGCAGCACCACCGGCGCATGCTCGACTATAACTGGGGTCAGGCCAGTACATGGTAAACAAGGTAAACGCAGAGGTCATGAAAGAAGGAAACCCCGAGAAGGTCTGGGATCTTTGCTTAAACACTTCGGTTCCACGGCACGGCACAGGCTGCTCGCGAAACCCGACGCGACGTGAGGGAAGGAAGGTGTGCACATGCCAGCAGCAGTGCCACGAGCCAAACGTCGAAGACGAGATCCAGGATCTCCCAAAATCCAAGGATCTTCCAAAACCCAGGCCTGCAAATCCCCTAACTGGGCTGTAAAGGCAACCCTGGCCCCCCAACCAGTAAAAACCCATGGCCTGAAACTGCACCTGAACTCTGAACCGCCTACATCCCCTCCATAAGACGGAATACTGGCATATGCAGACACTTATATATGCGTATGTATATATATATATATATATATATATATATATATATACATATATATATATGTATATATATATATATATATATATCATATGTAGCCGTCTGTCATTATGTAATGACTAGATAGAAAAATCCGCCAACAATAACAAAATCCCTCAAAGGATCCCCAAAAGGGTTTTGGGTCTAGGGTTCAGGATTTTGGGTTGAGGGTTTCGGGTTTAGGGTTTGGGGTTTTCGGGTTAAGCTACCCTTAAGGGATCCCTGAAAGGATCCCTTAAGCTCCGGACACCGCCGAGCGAAGAATCCCAGGAATCCTGCTCTCGGAGGTCTGTTACTGCTTGTTGGAAGTGCAGGGTTTAGGGCATAGGGTGTAGGGTTTAAGGTTGGGTTCCTTTAAGGGCTGTGTTAAGGGTGCGATAAGGGTGCTATAGGGTTGAGGGCTTACGGTATTCAAACACAGTTCGGGACGGCGTGTTTGGTGCCTGGGTTTCGTGGGTATCCGAGCTCTTTCTTTCGTTCTCCTTACAACGATGTTTCCAAGTGCTTTTGTCGAGAGGGCTCGGAGTCTTTCTTGTTCAAGCGAGCTGGACTGGCTCAGAGCCTTTGTGAAGAGATTCGGGTTCTCTTGTCGGGGGCTCGAAATGTTGTTTCCGGCGCGAGGTTTAAACGGTCAACTGCTTTCAAGGCTTAGGGCTACAGTAGAAGCCAGAAAGTTGGAATATCATTATCATAATCCTTTTAAGGTAAAATATAGGGGATCCTACCATTAATCCATATTCCAACTTTCTGGAGTTCCCTGTAGAGGTGTATGCTCTCGGATTCGGGTTCAGGGGTGTATGGTCCAGAGGTTACGGCTTACTGTTCAGGCTTGAGGGCTCAGAGTTCAGGTCAGGGCTCAGGCTTGGCATCTAAAGATTCGGTGTGGCAAATCTCGGCGGTTGTTCTGGGGTTCGGGCTGCAGATTTGGAGTTCGGCCTTTTTGCTGCTGTGGGTGCGGGGTGCCCTTTTCCGGAGGGCGTTTTGCCACGGCTAAGGGACGTTTTTGCTTGCTGCCTGCAGCAAAAACGAACGCGCCCGCGCACACGGTGCAAGACAAAAAAGGCGAAAACAATTAAGACGTGGCCCCGCGCCTGCAGCAAAAGGACAAGGCGCAGCGCACCCACAGCAAAACAAACACGCGAAAAGGCTGTGGCGCTTCTTGTTGCTGCGGGTGCGCGCCGAGTTCTCGCACTGACTGGCTGCCCGCCCTGCCCACAACAAAAAATGAAAGAACACGGGTTCCCTGAAATGGGATGCGGAGCCGAACAGGACAAACTCCTCTTTAACTGTCTCCCCGGCCCGGCCCCCCAAAATCTCAGAAACCCCTAGAAAAACATTCGAAGCCCTTATGGAGCCAGATAGCGCACCCTGTAAGCCCCCCTTTAGAGGGCTTCTGAGACCCTACTTTTCCCTCCTGACTGCTTGGTCTCTCCCTCCCAGGATCCCTTCCGTGGCACATCCCATCATCTGGGAGTCCCATGAGGGCTTGCGCTTGTTTCGGGTTTCGGGCTCTTAGGTTGTAGACGTCTCTCGACGGTTAAGGTTTAGGGTTTAGGGCAAGGATTCCCAATGATTCCAGCAAGGTTTTCAAGAGGTCGTAGAAAGGCGTTTAGGATTTTATGGCTCCCTAAACCCTAAACCCTAAACCCAAAACCCTAAACCCTAAACCCTAAACCCAAAACCCTAAACCCTAAACCCTAAACCCAAAACCCTAAACCCTAAACCCTAAAGGGGTTTTAGGAGATTTACTTTTTGGGGGGTGCTTGGGGCTAAGAGCTCTGGCTTTCTCAGGGCTTAAGGATCAGAGTCGGGCTTCAGGACTCCATGCCTTAACCTACCAAACCCTACATTTCTGTAGGTGCTTATATATAGATATATATTATATTATATTATATTATATTATATTATATTATATTATATGATATTATTTTATATTACATTATTGCATTGTATTATATTATATTATATTATATTATATTATATTATATTACATTATTGCATTGTATTATATTAAAATGTATTATATTATATTATATTAAATTATATTATAATATATCATATTATATTATATTATCTTATCTTATCTTATATTGTCTTATGTTATACTATATTATATGATATGATATTATATTATATTATATTATATTATATTGTATTGTATTGTATTATATGATATGATATGATATGATATGATATGATATTATATCATATTATATTAGATTATATTATATTATTTTATTTTATGTTATATTATATCTATTATATTATGTTATGTTATATTATATTATGATATGTTATATTATGTTATATTATATTATATTATATTAGAGTATAAAAATTATATTATTATTTATATTATGTTATAATTATGTTATGTTATGTTATATTATATTACGTTTATGTTATTTATGTTATGTTATATTATAAATAAATATATTATCTTATGTTATCTTTATATTATGTTATATTAAATATTTCATCATATTATATTAATTATTCATATTATAACGATATGATATTGATATATAATATATCATTTTTCTATTATTTATCTTATCTGATCTTAATATGTATCTTATGTTTATTAAAATATGAATATGATATGATATTATATTAAGAATATATTATATTATATATATTATATTTTTTATTATATTATATTATAGTTATTATATTATATTGCATTATATTATATTATATAATATTACATTATATTATATTATATTATATCATATTATGTTATATATTGTATTATATTATATTATATTATCTTATGTTATATTTTATTATAGTATAGCATATTATATATTATATTTTATATTATATAATATATTGTATTGTACATTTTATTGTATATTATACTACATAATATATTATACTACATGTTATATTATACCTTTTTATATTATATGTGTGTATATGTATGTATATATATATATATATATATGTGTGTGTTATATATATATAAATTTATAACCCTGAATACGGAATGTAGAGGGAGCCTAGAAAAAAAGTAGGTTTTGGTGGGTTAAGGTAGCCCTGGCAGTCCTCTGAATGACCTGTTCCACCTCCACAGCAAAAACGTTTTCCCCGCCGACGATGATCATGTCCTTGCGGGCTGACTCTACGAAGGGGAGGCTTTCAGGGTTCAGGATTTAGGGTTCAGGTCTTCGGGGTTTAGGGCTTAGGGGTTTAGGGCTTAGGGCTTTAAGGGTTCAGGGGTTTGGGGTTTAGGGCTTAGAAATCAGGGTGTAGGGGAGAACGGTCTTGTGGATGTACTGCATACAGTAGGTTCAGGAACCCTAACACATCATAGTGGAAACCTTTGAGGCCCCTATGTTATGTCAAGCAGCCGATGGATTAACACCAAATCCGAAACCATCAGAGAGTACTAATATCCTCTTGCAGTCTCTGCACAAGTATACCATACTACACCCCACAATGCTCCTCAAATGCTGGAACCAAGGCGCCCTGCGAACGCAAAGCACGGGAGGGGCATCGGGAAAAGACTTCTTAGGTGCATATTTAAGTGGGTTATAAGTCCCCTCATATGGATTATAAGTAGTCATCTTACTCATATAACCCTACTTATAACTAACCATGAACCTCCAAGTGGGTGCATATCCCACCCTTCCCCCAAGCCCTCCCCCGAGCCCTAGACATCTCCAGCCGGAAACTCCCGAGCAATCCGTTAAAAACCCTGGTACTTTATTTTGGGGCCCTTATAATAAGGATCCGACTATCTCGGGCACTATACTAAGGTCCCCTATTCTCGGAAACTCCCCAGTCTGAAAACCCGACACAAACCAAAAGCCCGTGGCCCGGAGCACTGTTGGGTCCTTGGACCGGCCGCTGATATACAGCTGGCCCTTGTCGTTCCTGGGAGGAGAGGGGGCTTAGGGCAGTGGGATTTGGAGCGGTGCCCTAAACCCTAAACCCTGAAGCCCTAAACCCTAAACCCTGAACCCTGAACCCTGAACCCTCAAACCCCAAACCCTGGCTTGCAACCCCTAAAATCCAGAAAGGCCCTGTAAACACCCCTAGTCTCTTTAAACTAGCCTTTTGGGGTGTAGGGCTCTAGGGCTTTGGGCCGAGGGGTCTTAGAAATGGTTCATAAAGGTTGTAAATGGTCTATAGAATTCTGAACTGCTCCCGAAGGAATCAGAGAATTAGGGTCCGGGGTCCAGGGTTGAAATTCTTGAGGCGAAAAGAATCAAGTTTCCAGGGGTTAGGTTGAAGGTTTCGGGCATCAGGGGTTAGCGCTTAGGGTTTCAGAGTCGGATGTAGGGACATATGCTGACCATGCAATCGGCCTACGAATATCCACAGCGCTGCCAATAGATGTAACTCAATACCCGATCAACAGTTGTAGCATAGTTGCCTTAACAATGAGTTCTGGGGTATGCCACGGCAGAGATTTATGCGCAGACTATAAGGGGCTAGTGCTACCAACTCTTCAGACATCCTTGTTACCCTGCAGTAGCCGCAGCAACTGATTCCCACTTTAGGCCCAAAACAAACAAAACAGGGTCTGCCGGGGCTAAGGGGACTCGATCTAAAGATCCTTCTAAAGGAACCACTGCTTGCAACACACTTTCTCATCGGGACATCCTCTCTAATCAGACCCCACCGTATCATAGCTGCTTCGGCAACAAATGTTGTGAACAACTGCAACATGAGAGGTCGTACTGGATTCTGAAGGATCGGAGCCAAACCCCTAAACCCTAAACCCTAAACCCAAAACCCTGAACCCTAAACCCTAAACCCCTAACCCCAAACATTGAAACCTGAAGCCCCCAATCCTCGTGTGCGTGTGTCGGTGTGGATTCAGCACTTCTGGGGTGGGGCTTAGCAAGGCTTAGGCTTGAGGGTTGAGAGCTGAGGGTTCAGAGTTCAGGGTTTTAGGGTTTAGGGTTTTAGGGTTTTAGGGTTTTCGTGTCGTAGGGCTTGGGGTTTAGGGTTCATGATTGCGTGGTTTAGGCTCAGGGGGTTTAGGCAAACTTAACAGTCGCGCGTCAGCGAGCTATGTCAGAGGTCTCTCGGGGTGGTGGGTTGATCTATACCGGCAAAGCACACAAGAAGGACAAGACATGTCCCATACGTCATCCTCAATAGACTGCTCATCTTTAAGCACACTCCGAAAAAGAGAACACAAACCGATACGCGACCACACACAAGGCTGTGGCGCCCAGGGGCTTGTAACCCAGATCTCCGGAGCGGAAGAAGCCTGCAGCCGTGAATGCCTGTCAACGAGAAGGATCCATGTGGGAGTTTCCGAAAATTGGGGGTACCTTGTTTTGGGGTCCTCATAATAAGGATCCTACTATTTAGGGTACTAGATTTGGGTCCCCTATATTTGGAAACTCCCATGTAAGTACACATGTCCGTAATTACGTGTGCAACTATATATGTTCGTATGTATATTTCTGCATGCACGTACATATGTGCGTATGCACCTATACACAAAAAATGTATGACACGCTGGAAATAGCGACGGCTTGTTGAAGCTCCCATATCCGGTCAAGGGGTTGCCACATCTAGACCATGTTGGTTGACTGCTTCAATATATGACCTGCCGTGGCTGCTGGAATCGGTTTAGGGTTGGTGCTTTAATGTGATCCCTCTCTGTAGCAAGCCGGAAGAGGCCGTCAGTCAGCGAAGAAGAGGAACTAAATGTCGGTCTAGAAGAAAGCACAGCCCTCACAGAAGGAACGCCCGAACCCTCGTACCCGGAAACCTAGACGCCGACTTGAATTGGGTCCCTTGTCTGCAGAACCGTACTAATAAAGGCATCCCCTTCTGTCCCTAATATGGGTGGTTGTCAAAATTAGGGTCCCTTGTTGGGTCTTTCATATAGTACGGCACCTAATATTTAGGGTATGCATAGAGTCCCCCCTGCTTGTATGCTCCAAACCCCTACTCTAATGATGCAGGTCCACACATTGAACCCTCTCGGAACCTTACACAAAACCCTGTAGCCCTTTGAAGGAAACACTAACACCCTTATAGGAACCCTTTAAAGGAACCCCGATAAACTTGTAGGAACCTCGTTAACCCTCAAAACCCTAGACCCGAAACCCTAAACCCTCAAAACCATAGACCCGACAACCCCAAACCCTGAAACCCTGAATCCTAAATCCCACACCAGGGCGCCTTGGCGTTGGCCTCGGCATTTTGGTCGTAGCCCGCAAAGACGGTGGGCCCCCGAATGCTGATCTCTCCCACCTTTCAAGGGCTCAGGGTTTTGGGGCTTGGGTTGGGGGGTTTTGAGGGTTGAGGGTTTCGGGTTTAGGGTTTAGGGTTTGGGTTTGGGGTTTGGAAGGCTTTGGGTTGTGGGTTAGTGGTCTGTTGATGGTGTAGTTTTTGGAGCTTAGGGTAGAGGGTAGAGGGTTTAGGATCACAACCAAAAGCTCAGAAGGACAATGACCTCTGTTTAAGGACTTAGGCTTTGGGCTTACGGTCGTCTCCTGGTTCGCGAAAGCTTTCACAGGAGTTGAGGCATCTACAAGGCTATGACGTCCAGTCTTGCAGATTGCTCTGAAATCAGAACCCTAAACCCTGAACCTAAGCCCCTCAACGCCGAGCTTAGCCACAGCACTTTCCCCTAATCCACTGAGACCGAAACCTCAAGCTTTTATGGGCGTTGGGATCCTATTGGTTTGCAGCAAGAGTGAAGACATGATGCAGGGTTTCACATTTAGGGCTATCCGACTATCCGAGAAGCCCCCACCTAATCCGGGAATCTTGCTCGCACTTGCATGGTTTAGGATTAACGCTTCAAGGTGCCCAAATCATCCCGAAGCCCCAAATTTTCAAGAGTATGCCCCAGAAGCAAAATCAAGTTCCGTACGTGCGTGCTTTTGGTGTTCTTTGGCCCAAAAAACCCAGTACATCCAACAAAACTCCTATGAAACCCTAGATGGAAGCCAGTGGAAATAGCAAAGACCCAGAGACCTTCTGATTTTCTAGCCCCCTTGGCGTCATCCATCAAAACCCAGCGAGCTAAACCTCAAAGGGGAGCCCTAAACCCCACAGACCAAAACCCTCAACCGAAGCTTCAAAATCTATGGCTAGGTGGGGCTTTTGAAGCCTTTGAAAAATATTAGTAAGTAAGATCCTCTTAACCCCAATAAGGGAAAATCTAAAATGTCCGAAAGCCCTACCTTGGCTCTTTAGCTCCTTATCTGATAGGGATTATCATCATCCCTGGCCCAATATCAATGGATAGAAAACCCTCAACCGAAGCTTCAAAATCTCTGCCAGGGCACCGTCCCGGCCGAGACCTCCTCATCTGCTTCGTCCAAGACTCGGAGGTCCAAACCTTTGGTTGCTGTTCTTTTAGGCGTTTAAAGGGGGTCACAAGGGCTCCTTCAGAGGGATCTGTTATAGGGGTACTATCAAAACCCTAAACCCTAAACCCTAAACCCTAAACCCTAAAACCCTAAAACCCTAAACCCTACTATAAGCGTTTAGGGTCTAGGGTTCTGCTAAGAGTTTCGACAACTTGGGCTCCTTTCAATGTTTCTCTGGGTCC
Organism: Symbiodinium sp. CCMP2592; assembly: GCA_905221615.1. Taxonomy (NCBI): domain Eukaryota; class Dinophyceae; order Suessiales; family Symbiodiniaceae; genus Symbiodinium; species Symbiodinium sp. CCMP2592. The sequence goes on from CAJNDT010001001.1 coordinate 581,707, forward strand.
TTTGAGGGGCAAAGCTTGTAGGGTTTAGGGGTTTAAGGTTTAGGGTTTACCTCGGAAGTCGAAACCTGTGCCTGAACAACGGACCCAACAGCGCAAGACCCGGACAAGAACCTCAAAAACACACTTAAAGCCCTAGACCCGCTAAACCTTAACCCCCACAACACCCACCAAACAAAAACAACCCTAAACCCTCCATCCTAAACCCTCAACCCTAAACCCTAAATCCTAAATCCAAAACCCCAAACCCCAAATCCCAAAACCCTAAAACCCCAAAGCAACGAGGAGCCTGGTAGTATCGTCATCCCGTCCTCCATGGGCTCAAGGGACTCCTCGGAAAAGCTTTCGTGGTGGGTTAAGGTTTAAGGTTTAAGATTTAGGGTTTAGGGTTTAAGGTTTAGGGTTCCTTTCAGGGTGTCTATAAGGACTACTATAAGGGATCCATAAGGGTAACATAAGGGGGTTTAGGGTTTAGGGTCTCGGTTTTAGAGCTTGGGGTTTAGGGTTTCGGATTAGGGTTTAGGACTTTTCGCTTTGGGGCTTGACCGGGTTTTTGTTCATGGACGTTTCAGTTGGGTTTCTGTTACGGCTTTGGGGTTTTGGGCTTGGGGCTTTAGGTTTCTTGTGCTGTAGGGTCATAGGGCCTTATATAGGTTGCAGGGCTGGGACGCTGAAATGTTGGGCTTCGGGTGTTGTTCAGGCTTCTGGGCCTTTAAGGTCTAGGCTGAGGTGTTCAGGGCTTTAGGCCTCAGGGTTTGGAGCTTCGGGCTGAATCAAGCTTTGTTGGTTAAGGCGTAGGATTTGGAGTTTGGGTGTTTGATCGTTCGGGCTCCGTGTCCACATGATGTTGTTAGGGAACGGTGCAAGCCTCTGGGCTTAGGGCTTCGGATATAGGCCGTCTCAGCCATAGAGAGCACCCTAAACCCTAAACCCTAAACCCTAAATCCTAAACCCTGAAACTCTAAACCCTAGATCATGAATCCTAACTTCGCTGCGGGGTCCTCGAAGCGGTACCCGCCCCAGACCCCAAAGCCCCAGACCCCAAAAAACTTCAAGGCAATGGGATGCGCTTGTTAAAGGGCTTAGAGTTTGGGGTTTCAGAGCGGTTTAGGGTTCAGGGCGTAGGATTGAGGTCTAAGGTATCAGAGCCTCTCAAGGTCCATCCCCGACATAAACCCTAAACCAAAACCCCACATTCCCGAACCCCAACTCACCGATGAGCGGCATTCTTGAAGGAGCAATGAACTGTAGCTTCTGTCATGCCGTAGCCTTGGATGAACTGGCAGCCAAACACCTGCGAGCGGGCTTCTGTTTGGGCTCTTGACAGTTTCGTACACCACATCTTTCAGCCCCTGTGAAGAGCATCAACAATCGAAGGGAAGCAGCGATTCCTAATTAACGCTCAAAGGGCTCAGGGTTAAGACTTTTTGCCAGTTTTGCTGGTGCCGTGGCGCAGGATTTTGAGTTGACGGTGTAGGGCGTAGGCTTTAGCGCTTAAGGGTTCCAGGGCTAACGACCGGTGCTGGGATTTAGGGCTTTACGGTGACCTTCAGCACCTTCTTGGGACCAGAACTCAAGAAAACCCGGGACACTGCACCCCCAAACTCCCCAAAAATCAAAGCTGCCAAACCAACAGAGCTGCCTCCTTCGTCTGCTCAATCACGTCAGCCGTGGGCTTCATTCCTCCTGTGAGGACCTTCCAAGGCAGGGCATTCTGGGTATCAGGATTTCGGGATCCGGGTTTAGGGCCCACAGCGCTTCCGGTGCCAAACTCGCGTCAGGAGGCCAAGCAAAAAAAAAACAGTAGAACACATCGCAGGTCAGTTTAGGCTAGTTGGCAACACCGATACCAGCGCAACGTCCACCCATGTTCGTGGCAACATCTTGACAAAAGCCGGATGCTCTGAAAAGGTTGCGGCGTCTCTTCTACATTGCCCGTACATCCTCTACCTGTTGGATGAGCTTTGAAGCGATGCGGAAACACACCCACTCAGGCGCGAGCCCACTTCAGGTTCTCGAATCGCATGCTTCGAGTCTTTTCCGCCGAGAGCAAATACTTCAGGATCGTGGGCATCAGCTTCACGATGCTCACCTGGGAGAGGCATGATCGGAACTAGGCGTGGCTCGGTTCATCTTACAATCGACCCGCCAACGCGAAAAGGGAACATCTGGCAGAATTTCGAGGTTTGGGTCTAAGCCCTGACAACAGCACCCCTTGTGGTGGCCATGCAAGATCGCAAGCATGGAAGCCTCAATACTAGGACCAAACCCTTCCAGTGGAAACAGTATAGTTGAACCGTCATAGGTCCCTTCTATAGTAAATCCCAAAAAGTTGGAGCCCGATTAAGTTTTCGAACCCTTACAGTGAACTATAGAGCTCTCAGAGCCCGAAGACTACTGGACCCTAAACCCTAAACCCTGAACCCTAAACCCTAGACCCTAAACCCCAAACCCCAAACCCTAAACCCTGAACCCTGAACCCTGAACCCTGAACCCTGAACCCTAAACCCTAAACCCTAAACCGTGGCTAAACCCTAAACCCGTTTTCAGAAGCTGTCTCGGCTCTGAACTCGAAAGGCCGCTGCAGACGAAGGCCCCGGCCCTCCTTAATGTAGGAACCTGATTAAGAAACCTTGGGCCCAGGGGCTCCTTTAAAGGGGTCTATCAGGGTTCATATAAAAGTAGGGGTACCTGATTTTGGGGTCCTTATAATAAGGATCCTACTATTTGGAGTACTATATTGGGGTCCCCTGTCTTCGGAAACTCCCATATAAGGGATCGAGAAGGGTATACCAATGTTGGAACCTGATTAAGAAGCCCTGTGGGTCTTTATTAGGGTTCCTTATGTGAATTCTGCTATTTGGGGGTTTATACGGCCAGGGTTTCTTAATCAGGTTCCTACATTACCCATTCAGGGATGAGGGGTAGGGTCTAGGGTTTAGGGTGTAAGGTGTAGCCTTTTGGGTTTAGGGTTACCAATCCTAAGCCAAGACAACAATGGACCGGTCTGGGGGTTCCGTAAAGCTTGAAAGCGTAGTATACGGGCACTCACCATTTTAACAGCGGAATGTGGGGTTGCTCAGAAGACAGGCAGACTGGGACCGCAAAGGGACAGAACTTCTGACTATTCCGACCACTGTCGTACAGTTTACGTACCTTTGGTTAGTAGGGAATGGAGGAATGGGGTACAATTATAGCTACTAGTACTACCATTCTTCCATTCCCTACTACCCAAAGGTAAGTTGAGGGCCCGAGGGGAGTGCCCACCTTATCGTCTGCCATCATCGCCGCAACTTCCATGAACTGGAACTGGTTCCTGGGCGGGTTTAGGGTTTAGGGTTGACCAACACGAACAGGACGAATCTCCGATATGAACTGTAAGCCACTGACCCTGAGTCTTTAGCCCTGACAATAACCGACCAGCCGCGAATCCTGAGAACGGACAAGTTTGAAGACTCTGCGAACAATGAGGAACCCCTAAAGAACCCTCATAGGTCCCTTGAAGGAACTCACCCATGAGAGGCTAGCTCCCAAGAGGAACAAAACAAGACCACCAATCCATCATGTGGTCGAGTATGGAATAAGTGATTTAAGGCTTACGGGTAGGGTTCAGGGTTCAGGGTTAAAGCTTTAGGGTCGAGGGTTTAGGTTTAGGGTGATTTGAAGTTTACGGGTAGGTAGGGGCTTCATGTGAATCCAGTCCCTTCCTAGTCAGTGAAACCCCCATGCCAGCCATGAAACCCCGATGAACACTTAACCATCTGACAATCGAAAATACCTTGAGATGAAAAACAAAGCGACAAAGTGTTGTTGAGTCTGTCGCTGGGGCTAAACTTGCGCATGTCTGTATGGTATGCAGGCATGCCAACCTGGGTACTTACCTGCGAGACACACAGACAGATAGGCAAGGCTTTGGATCCAGGGCTTCTGATCCAAGGTTCTGGGTCGACTGTTGCTGAGGTATAGGGATTAGGGATTAGTCAGGACGAACCGAAAGAGACAGAGAGTGCCCCTTCATGTCAGAGCAGATTCGGACTTTGCCCTAAACCCTGATACCCTGAGATCCTAACCTACACAACCCCATGTGCGGCCGGCGGGCTCATGGAAGACCTGGCGCGCGCCGAGCATGACCTGAAGATCGGATCTCAAACAGCTTATGGTTAAGTTTTAGCGGGTCATTGGTTAACCCTGAACGACGCTGCTCCTGTAAGGGTTCGAAGCGTTTCGGAGCGCAGTGCAGCGCTTGGTGTATCGGGCAGTGTTCGGTTCAGGGTTTGGGGTTTCGCGCCTTGGGGCCTAGAGTTTATCGTGTCGGTTTGATTGAACTCGCTGTACAGCTTCGCTGACAATAGCTGAACCACCACCACAACCACCATCCGGATTATGATGATAGTCACCATCGTCACGACCACCAACAGCCACCGTCAACAATCACCATCACCATCACCATAATCTTATTTTTCGTCTTCTCCATCATCTTCATCTTCATCACCTTGTCACCGTCGATGCCCTTATCATCATGGCAGCGAACATCCTGATCTGAGGCAACGAGAAACGCAAGAGAGAGCCCCCCCAACCCTTACCGGCAAACCCTCAAAGTTAAACCCCAAACCCGAAACCCTGAACCGGAAACCCTAAACCCACAAAACCCCAAGTTAAACTTGAAAGCCTCAATCGCGATCCTCAACCCTAATCTGCCAAGGCACGCTGATCCACACAAACGCTGGCGTCCCACAGTGGAATAGCGGCCCAAAGTGACCCCAAACATCCGAATCGTTTTCCTTGAGCTTCAACGCTCTGATCGTACCTGGGGATCAAGAGAGTTTCGGGCGGTGGTATCATCCACGAGGGCCTTAGGAACTAGGATAGTCTTCCTTTAGGCTTCCCTGATGCAGCTATAGTGACTATAGTACCATAGCAACCCTAAAACCTACAGGGTTCTCAAGACCCCTAAAGGTTCTCAAGACCCCTAAACCCTAAACCCTAAACCCCATCTTCATGCCTCTGACATGAACTAGCTTCAGAGCCCGGGCTCTCGCAGGCGCGCTTGGGGGTCCGGGGGTGGCGGGTTTCCGTTTGGGACTTGGCCTTGGGATTTAGGGTTCAGGTTTAGGGTTACCTGGTTTAGGGTTTAGGGAGTAGGAGGCTTAACGCTTACGGTGGAGAACTCAACGGAAACCAGGGGTGCACATGATTGGGACAGGCAGTATACCGTCGTATACTGTGGTAAACAAAGCCTCTACAGGCTACATCCTATTACATCTTGAAGCTCCGACGGCGCCTATCTCACATGCAGCTGGCGGAAACCGGCACGTCGCCCAGATCGGGTCGCTTCCCGGACCATGGAATCGAATCCGAAATCAAACACTGCTTCGAAACAAACACTCTCAGTTTCTACCCCGAAAAAGAGCTTGCGCATCTGTTCCCAAACAGGAGCATCAGAAGGCTCAGGACCCATACGTGATCCTTCTACAACACGGAGCATGCTCTTTAGGATCCATGCCATAACCCTGGGATTCTTAGGAGGCTCAACACTACTGCGCCCCCGTGAACCCCAGAGCCGTAGGAGCCAAGGGACTCAGGCTGTGGTAATGGACATTCCTGCAGAGCAAGGGTTTCGGGTTTAGGGTCCGGGCTTGGAACTTGAACTACTAGAGGTGCCTCAACAAGAAGAAAAGTGTTTTGGGGTGTACATTATGGCATAAGCGTCAATTCGGAGCAGGAGCACTCGGAAATAGTATGTATTCCAAACTGTCTAGCCCTCTATGTTACAATCTATTGATGCTACTATAGTGGCAAAATGTCTGCGGTGTACCGTTCTCAGCAGCGAAACGACTCTGGCTTAGGGTTCCGGGCTTCAAGCTGGAAAGGGTTTGCTTGGAGGTTCATGGGCAATTATAAGTACGGTTATAGGTAGGGTAACAATACTTATAAGGCATATTGGGGGACTTATACGTAACTTATAATTCCACTTATAACTACCCCTGAAAACCTCCAAGCTTTGGCCTATCTTGAAGGGCTCCGGAAGTCGGCTCTCTTGAAGCCAAAGGCGAGGGTCAAAGGAAGAAAAGAAGCAGCTTTAAGGCATAACAAGAAGCATCCATCTATAAACTCTATAGATGGAGGTATAGTCTGCAAACGCCGACAAACGCCGAAAAGGACGTTGCAGAGAAAGCCTTCGGAACCTTACAAAGCCCTATGAAACTTATGATACCCTGCTCTTCACTGCTCTGGCCCTGAACCCAAAACCTTCGGCTTAAGGATTTGGCACCCCGAAGTATGAACCAACGCAACAGTCGTCCGAAACCAGGAACCTCTCCACACCCCCACGGTGCATCCGAAAACTTCCGGATTCTGCACAAGCAACCTGAAATCCAAAAGGAGAGTTTCCGAAAATTAGGGGAACCTTATTTTGGGGTCCTTCTAATAAGGATCCTACTGGAAACCCCCAAAGCGCCTCAATCCGAAGACACTAAAGCAAATGCGCAGCGCCTGTGGGTATGGGACACGCTCTTGGGCACGCCGGTGGTGCCGGAGGTGAAGAACCCTTGTAGCTGAGTGTCCTGCTCCAAAAGAATGGCCAGTAGTGATGTTATGTTATCATCCGTGTTTTCAATATGACTGCAGTCTATTGAGTCTATTGCCGTTGCCAGCTATCATGACTTACATCAGTTCATGAAATTTATCACGAGTGGTGGGCTTTGTCTCCTGTTGGAGAAACCTCCCGAACCTGAACCCCATCCCAGTCTTTCAACGGATCCGAGGAAGTGACGGTGCAGGGAATCGAGCTTGTGTTTTTGGGTTTAAGGTTCAGGGTTTGGTGCTACCGTTTACAGTCTCCGCATGGGTTTTTATTCTGCGGTCGACGGGACTCGAAACCTTCGAAAACTGCACGACCTGACGACACAAAAACCTGAACTACAGGAGCCAGCAGGAGCCCGAGTCTCACAGCCTTAGCAATTAGAAGAGGGTTTTGGGGGCTTCCTGATTTAAAAAACTAGAGTATACTATACCCCCCAAACCCTATGCTAACTATTAAGGCCCTAACATTAGGTGCCTTGTTTGGCTTCCTGAATTCTCGAGCTTCCGGTCAACCAAAAGATCCTCCAGGCTTTCCTTTGAATCGATATTCCACAGGGAGAGTTTGCTATCCCCGATACTCCCTCAGACCCACTTCCAAGCCTGAGCCGACTGGGAACGTCATTCTGAGCCCGAAACCCTAAACCCCCAAAACCCTAAACTTCTAAACCCTAAACCCAGACTTCTAAACCCCAAGCCGTAAACCTTAGATTCCAAGCAGCAAGGAAGAGCATGCGACCCTTTGTTTCAAGCCCGGGCCCTCACGGTAATTTGAGCAGCAGCGGCAGACAACAAGGCAGTTGTAGCGTTTAGGTTATGGCTTTGGCTGTAAAATGTAATATGATATTATATAACGAAAATTAAGATAAGAGGCAATAAGATAGAATAAGACAAGATAAGGTAAGATGAAGTCAGATAGGAGATAAAAATGAGATAAAACAAGACAATATAATAACATACAGTGAAAACTAATGTAAATAAGATAACAAAAAATACAATATGTTACCATGCACTATACTATACTCTACTATATTAAAAACATGTATACGATGACTCCAAATCAGATCATACCATATCATAATCGAAAACATGAAATTTATTTTATGATATGTTATAATGTAATGCAGTGTAGTGTAAAAACCTGTAGTACAATGTCAGTATAATAAGTGATGACATACCGTGCCATAACATAGTATAATGTCGTCATGTAATACAGCATAACATACTATAAGACACTGTAACATAACACCATGCCATATCATAAAATGCCAGCATAAAAACCGAATGCAATACACCATAATTTACTAGACTGTAACATGTTATACTATACGAGGATATAATCAAATATAGTACAGTACCATACCATGTAATATAATACTCGGTCATAAAACATTATCTAAAATTATGTAATACCAGAAAACCTGACACTTTAAAACATACCAAAATATGATGTGGTATAGTCTGTAACATATTACAGTAAATTTTCCAAGACAATAATGAAATATGATACAACATCATATGTTATACAACACTTCCACAAAAACAAATTTTGCCATAGTAAAGTTTCCTAGAATATAAAATCAAACTATATGCATACATTACAAACGAATATAAAATTAAATGTGTTCAGTGACATATGATACAGCATCTTACACAAGAAACTAAAACTCAGTTATATGGTTCAATACTAAAATACAACAAAGTCAAATCATAAGACATAATGTCAAGTATAGAACAGAACAGACTAGACTAGAATAGACTAGCAGTTTTTGTTTCATTTCCTCTATTTCTATGTGTTATGATATTATGTATGTAATATACCACCTGGCAAAGCCTCGAACCTGAGAACCCGGTCCTCCTTGACAGGGGTCGCCTGAAAGGATTTGCCATCACCACGGTAGAGCTCTGTGAGGGAAAGCTGCTCGAGGTGCGGATCGCTGAAAGCACCGGGATTTTCAAACCTGGCCCAAACATGTCCCCAGAGACTCCAATATCCCTTAATTAAGGAATATACCTTAACTCATATTAGGTGACGACGGTGGTCGTGTGCTTAGGCAAGTGCTGGTGGTATCATGGAGCTTTCTTGCTTGTTTCCCCATGCTAGTGGCACAGCAGTTGTGCGCCGTCATGGTTGTGAGCTCTCGGCATGTTTTTGGACATGCTTCTTCAAAACTTGTGATCCTCCTTTCAGGAATAATCGGCCGAAGCCCTGAACCCCCGTCTCGCAGACCGGCGGACGCAGAGACTCCAATATCCTTTAATTAAGGAATATACCTTAAACTATGGTAGGACCCCCAATATGATTTAAGGTATTTTCCTTCATTAAGGGATATTGGAGTCTCTGGGAAGAAACCAAGTGCCGCCAGGCGACACCCAAGCGATCGCGTGAATCTTGGCACTTGCCCAGGCAACCTCCGGCTAGTGCCCCAAGCCGGGAACCCAGAAACCCAGCAAATTAAGGGCTCTACGCACGGGGTTTGAGGAGCCCATAGTCAAGGCTTACTGGGGAAAGGCTTCGGGTTGAGCTTCCTTGGTCAATGATATGTCTATTTGGAATCTGGATTTGCCCGTATCCAGATGCCTGGACTTGCGGCTAGGAGGGTTTGCCGGTTTGGGCTTCAGGTTTTCTGTTGACAGAACAAACCAGCGCAGGCCGGGACGTTCAAGATCAAAAAGGGCTTTGCATAAAAGCTTGCCGTATTGTCTTCCTGGTGCCACTTTTGAGTTCATTAAAACGGCCCCAAAACCCTTCACCCTGCAAACCTTAAACCGCTCAACCCCTAAACCCCTAAACCCCTAAATTCCTAAATCCCTAGACCCCTAAACCGTGCCTGGCCGAGGAGAGTGCCAAAGCTGCTGCTGGCGATGAGGAGACGGCTGGTGCCACGTTCGAAGAGTACCTGGAGCCTCAGAAGCAAAGGGGTTTAGGGTGTTAGGGTTTTAGGGGGTTAGGAGGGTCTAGGGCTCCAGCCTTCTGTCTGGGCTTAGGGTTTAGGGTTTAGGGGGATTTAGGAAAGAAAGGGTGGAGCGGGTCGATTTTGGGTTTAGTTAGGCGGGCGACTGTATAATAGTTTCTGACTCCGAGCCGAAAGCTTCTTATTCCCCACACCCCAAAGCAGTAAAGTCTTATGGTAGAAGCCAGAAAGTTGGAACATCAATATCCTTATGCCCTTTTCAGGTACAGTATAGAGTCAGAGGATCCCAGCACTGATCATCCTGAATCCATGTTCCAACTTTCTGGGATTCACTATACATTGCCGGAGCACTCTTCCAGCTTCAGCCGGTGGTTCAGGCACACCATCTTGGCTCGTGTCGCGGCCGCTGCCAAAAAGAGGTCCTTGGCATGTGGGTTGAGGACCTCTGGTCGTGGGAATCTTTCCAGTTTTATTCCTGGTCTCCTCACTTGTCGTGACTTTTGCTGGTCGAGCTCGTAGTCTTGCTACTCGTGCTCGCCAGGCGAACTGCAGACTTACTGACAGTGTATACCATGCGAGCTGTCCGATGCACAAGTGTTGTATTTCTGACTGCCCACACTAGTACTAGTACTCGTAGTATCAGGGCAACGACGATGATAAGGATAGCGGTATTGATGGTGATGATGATGATGATGGTGATCATGATGATGATTATGATGATGATGATGACGATGATGATGACGATGATGATGATGATGGCGGTGACAACTTACTCGCGGCCGTCATGCTCCTCATCAATTGCTCTCGCTACTGGCGCTGTGCTACTGTTCGTCGCATCGTACTTCCACTCTTAAACTCCGTCTCATATATGTTCAGCTTCGTGATCATCTTCAAAGTCGTCATTGCTCACCGCCATCATCATCACCACCAGCGCCGGCAGCTTCTTTAGCAACCCCAAACCCCAAACCCTAAACCTCTAAACACTGCCAACTCTTGGACTTAAAATTTGGGCCCTCGCTGGGCCCTCGGCTGGTGAAGAGGGTGTTGCTGCGCAGGATTGAGGGGATCGACCGGCAAATCCAACAGTCAATTCGAGTAAGCACTACACCCCCAATAAGCTCCTAATAAGCCCCGAGACCCCTAAAAACCCTAAACTACCCGAGGCGCCACGTGCGTGGGGCAGTTCGGCATGAGCACCGAGAACGAAGGCTGGGACTGCTCAAAATCGAACTCCGAAAGCATCTGCCCCAAGGAAACGCTCAGGCATTTCACCTGGCGACTCGGTGGTTTTTCTTGGGCTTTGGGGTTAAGTATTTGTAATGTTTAAGCTTAAGGTTTGTTAAGGTTTGTTTCGGGTTTAGGGGTGGGGGTTCGGGCTTAGGGGTTTTAATGTTGTGCTTTGGCGTTGGATGTTCTTTGGGCTTGTGGCTTCCAGCTAGCACGAGACTGGAACTGCCGGCCACAGCAACCTTGGACCCGTGAACCCTGCGGATCTTACCTCATTGAGCTAAACGAGGCCATATAAGACATACCATATGCGTCGTACGGTGTACTTCATATCATATACTATGTACTATATACTACATAGCAAATACTATATACTATATGCTATATGCTGTATGAACAAATGCTCTATGATTTCGAAATTAGCCTACTCTGGACTCTAAACCGTAAACTCTAAACTCTGTACTATACTCTACGGTGGTATACGAAGAAATACTAAATATTATATAATCTCTACTATCCTCTATCTACTCTCTACAATCTACTATCTACTATCCACCCAAAACTCAAGACTCCAAACTCTATTAACTATGCTGTACCAGACCTACCTAAAGTAGCCTCAACAACCACTAAGCCCTTTCTTCCCCTCACAGACGCACCTACCATCACAGAACAGCTCACGACACTCTCACCACACTTAAAAGCCAAGACCATGGGTTATTGAAAGACTTTAGTTCTCCCAGGACTAAGTGCCTCGGATTTCAACTCAATGCCTGCTTTGGGGTGTCGCAGCTTTCCTAACATTCCACGGGATCGCTCACTTCGTAAACGCTTAAATTTCCAGCGTGCAGACACGGGGTCTGAGCACGGAATCCTTAATGTCAGCTCACTTCGTAAACGCTTAAACGACCCTTAAAAGCCTACAACAACCTCGTAGAGCACGATTAACACAAAACAAAACCGTAATCGTGCCCTTACAACACCCTGTTGGTATAGCCATATGAAACCCGTCGTCGAAACCCTTTTTCCCGTTCTTTAAGGGTTTCAATGTCCGGGGACTCTGGTGCTTGTGCACTGCTATGAACCCTGGCCAGACCCTGAACCCTAACCCTGAACCCTAAATAAATAAATAAACCCTAAACCCTAAACCGGGCCCGGCCTTCTCCAAAACCTCCTTGTAAGTTACAGGCCCATCACTTGTAGCGTAGGCGACGTTGCTTCCCTCGGAGAGCGAGGTTTACGGCTTGGGGTTTAGGGTTTATTTAGGGTTCAGGATTTGGGTTCAGGATTTGGGGTTTAGGGTTTAGGGTTCAGGGTTTAGGGTTTAGGGTTTAGGGCTTGGGATGAGACTTTGCGCTGTGGCCTTGGGGGGGGGGGGGAGGTGCAGATGAGGGCTCCTGGAAGATACGAAAGCCCCAGGGCCGAAACATCGCTTAGGGTAGGTTTGAGGGTTTAGGGAAAAGGGGTTTGGGGTGTAGGGTTTAGGATTTAGAGTTTAGCGGTTTAGGGGTTTAGGGTTTAGGACTTTAGAGTTTAAGGGTTTAGGGGTTTAGGGTTTAGGGTTTAGGATTTAGGGCACAGTCTTAGCATTTCCGGTAGCATCGCTCATGCTCGTCGATTCCTGAAAGCTGGGCCTTCAGCCGTCTAACTATTCCGAAGACGCGGAGGATGTTCCAACCCATCAGGTCAAGTTACCATTATCTATGTTGGAATTGCAGTGTGCGTCTACAAATTGCTAGCCCCAAACCCCGCCCAACGTCAGGAAAAACAAACCCTAAAAGCTCAGCTTCTTGGTGTTTGAGGTTTGGGGGTACAGGGGTTCAGGTTTTAGGGCATAGGGCTTTGGGTATGACTTGTATGATGTTTGTTGATGGTGATGGTGAGGCTCGGGATGTTCCTCAACTCCGGAGTTTGCGTGCTCAAGGTCATGATTGTCTTGTGACTTGCAATAGCCGGTGTAGAGTGATCTTGAGAACCGTGGTAAGTTCTAGTAAGCCAGACTTCTACAAGTGCCGTGACTAGGAGGGCTCGAGTGAATGAATCTGCAACAATCGCGGAACACAAAAACACTGAACCCCAAAACATCCTCAAGTCGGATCATGTTCTAACAAAACCGGGGATTGAAATAGAATGGGGGCTTTCTGGTGCGGGGTTTCAGGTGGACACTTCAGGGTTTAGGGCCGGGTGCTGGGTGATGCAGAGCTTCTAGATCCGGACCCTAAACCCTACGCCCTGAACCCTAAACCCTAAACCTTCAACCCTAAACCCTAAACCTTACGCCCTGAACCCTAAACCCTATTGTCAAGGTAGAAAGCCGAACAACTAGAGCACTCCGAAGTAGGGTTTAGGATTTAGGGTTTAGGGGTTTAGCGTTCCAGGTCAAGGAACCCTAAGAAATAGGCTTGGGAATGATCTAGATGCCCCCACATTAGTCGACAACCGAGGGGCAAATTTCGCGCAGCTGTTGCAGATGGTCTCCCACATATCACGAGACCTCAGTCTCTGAATCTTAACCCTAGGGTTGGGTGTTAGGGCTTAGGGCTCACCATTCCCCATTGTTGCAAGCCAAAACCCTAGGCTAGATCCTCAACGCCAGGCCCCGACCTAAATCCTAAACCATAACCTCGATTCTATACCCAACCCTTGAGTGTAAACCCTCTGCCCAACAGCCTAAACCGCAAACCTTCAACACAAGACCTCAACCTGGACCCTCCCACCCCAAAACCACCCAAAAGCCTGCCTATTCCGAGCTCAATTCCCGCTCAAACCCCTAGCGAATCGGCATTTTCGCGGCTTGAAAATCAGGTTTTGCCGGGGTTGCTTCACGGGAGTTGTGTCACGTTTCATCTTGTGACGCATAAGGTTTGGGGCTAAAACGTTAGGCGGCGCGCATCGCGTTGCCAATTTCTGCTCACTTGGGGTTTAGGGTGCGGCTTTGCATCTAAGGACTATGGGTTAGGGCTGCGAGGGCTTCAAGATTTGGCCACAAACCTTAAACCCTAAACCCCATGGGCTTGAGCCTCAACCCTTGAAGACTTGCGAAGGTAGGCTCCAGGCTGAGGCTACCTTACGATATCTATGGCTTAGCTATATCCCCGATGAAAGCACTTACAACATCACCTAGAGCATTCGAAGCGAGACATGCGCGACTGAAGTACTCATATCTCGAGTCAACCCAAAAACCTCGAAGCACTGGAGTCAAGAGGACTTTGCAGCAGGCTGGTGGCTCAGGACGGCTGCGGGAACCGTGCAGCCAAACCACATGCTTTCCCACTTCTTGAGTTCCAATGTGTGTTGAAGTTTGCTTTCTTCCTGGCTCTTTTTTCAGGTACGTATCTTTAAGGGTTATTACTTTAGGAACTCTTAAGGGTGTCTAAAGGTGTGTGAAAGCCTGGACACCGTCAATATCCCCTAAACACTAACATGTCCTGCACCTTACACCCTACACCCGACGCCTAAGCACACTTGATCCAGGGAACAAGTTGTTTCCTTCATCAGGCTTGGCATCGCTATGCCGGCCAAGCCCGAACAATGCATCCATGTTGCCTGGGAGGGGGCAGCGCTTGGGGCTTTAAAGCTTGAGGGTTTTAGGGTTGACGGTTTTGGGCTTAAGGCTTCGAGCTTGGGCTCCTCGTGTTGAAAGTAGAGCCCTGGGTTCTTACGGGAGTTCGGGAGACTCCAAAATTCAAGGGTGATTCAGGGGGTTCCTTAAAAGGATCTGTTGGGTTCCTTTAAAGGGATCCATAAGGGATCCATAGGGTGTAGGGTTTGGGGCTTTAGGGTCAGGGTCGAGGATTTGGGGTCTAAGGGTGTGTCGAAGTGCAGAAACAATCGGAAGATAAGATGGCTCGATGCAGCTGGGCTTCAAGAGCCTAAACTTTAAGATCCTAAGGCCTAACAGATAAAAACCTCAAACCCGGAAAAAAACTGAAACCCCCAACTGGAATTTCCTACAGGGTCCCGAAACGTCCTAAAAGGTCTCAAACCCTCAACCCCCGAAATCAGACAGGTGTCACAAGTGGGGTTTTCCGAACTCGAATTTTTGAGAGTTTGAAAGCATCATATGTTGAACGAGATTGGAGATGTTGAAACTTTGAAAAGTTTGGAGAATGAAGAGTTTGAAGTTTCAAAGTTTGAGAGTTTCGAGGTTGAAACTGGGCGCGAGTTTGGAGTTTGAAAGTTTGAGTGGGAATCCAGCTTGGAAGTTTGAAGCCTCGGCAACGCGTTGCACGAGGGAGCAATTCGAAGGACCGCTGGAGAACGCGTAGGGGTTCAAAGGGCAGCTCTCAGGCTCGAATTTGAAAGTCTGAGAGCTTTGAGTTTGGAAGATATAAACCCAGGGAGTTTGAAAGTTTGAAAGTCCGAAAGGTTCAAAGCTTGAAAGTTCGATGAGTCTCAATTTTGGGGGTTGAAGGCTTGAAACTTTCAAGCTTCGAAAGTTGAACGATTGAGAGACGTGGAAGTCGAATGCTTGACATTTTCAAAGTTTGAGAGTTTGGGAGTTTGAAGGTTTGTAAGTTGGAAGAAGTTGATAATTCAATGCATTGAAGGTTTGACTTTGAAACCATGTTGACGTCCTCATTTTAGGACCTGGGCCCGATGACGCCAACATGCACACGCCGATGCTGGTAACAAACCGCGCCCCCTGTGATATGTGATCTTACAACAAGCACACGCTGATGCCAGTAACAAGTCGTACCCCCAGTGATGTGTGATCTCGCAACATACACAGGCCGATGCCAGTCACAAATCGTACCCGCTCTGATGTGTGATCTCGCAACATACACAGGCCGATGCCAGTCACAAATCGTGCACACTGTGATGTGTGATCTCGCAACATACACAAGCCGATGCCAGTAATAAACTGTGCCCACTGTGATGTGTGATCTATATCTGACATCGTACACACGACGATGCCCGTCGTGAACCGTTCCCCCTGTCCTGTGTGATCTCCCAATGCACACACGCCGATGCCAGAAACAAACTACGACGACGACTACTACGACTACTACTTGTACTACTTGTACCTTGTACTACTTGTACTTCTACTGCTACTACTACTACTACTACTACTACTACTCCTACTGCTACTGCTACTGCTACTGCTACTATTGCCTGCTGAGCCGGTGTGCTTAAGATATGTGGCGAACCGGTATGATGTTCGGAGCCGCCAAATGGGGGAGCGTGTCTAAGATATGTGTGATAGATATAGATATATATATATATATATATAGACGATGAAGTCCCACTCTGTGAACTCACCGTCGACGAAGTAGGCAAAGAAAAGGCCAGTTAGGCCACGGAAGCTTACACCTAACAACCCTACGGAGGGAAGCGGCAAACCGAAGGCAGGCGGGATTCAACCATAAGGAAAAACACCAAGCGGCAGGCACCAAGGGTACCTGCGGTCAAGTAACAGCTTTCTGACACGCGTGTGCCATGCAAGCACACTGTCATCGTAGTCACGAGAGTGGCCAATAGGCCGAACCGAAATCACCAAATGAGGGGGCGTGCTTGAGATATGCGGTGAACCGGGGTCGCCAAAAGAGAAGGCGTGTTTCAGCTACATGATAACCGAAAGCACCAAATGAGGAAGCGCAATACGATCAACCGAAAACACTAAGCAAGGGGGTGTGTTTAAGATCGCCAACTGATGGAGGTGTGTTTAAGCTATACGAGTTGCCGGAATCGCCAAATGAGGGTGGATGCTTAAAATACACGGTGAAGCGGAGAACCGGAATCACCAAAAGAGAAGGCGTGTTTAAGATATAAAACTGAGCTTGCGAACAACATCCATACACGTGACCGCATGTCGGCCCTTCAAACTCTGAATCTGTTGAATCTCGAGCTTGCAAACTTTCAAAGCCTCAAACTTTCGAGCTTTCAAACCCTCAAACTTTCGAGCTCGAAACTCGGCGGACTTTCGAACTTTCCATCTCGACGCGTTTCAAATCTTCAAACTAGGCAAACTTTCAATCTTTCGAACTTTCATCCCTTTCCAACTTTCGATCTCTGAAACATTCAGACCTTCGAGCTTGAAACCTTTCGAAGTTTGAAACCTTCGAACTCTCAAACTCGCGACCGCAACCACAAGCCGCAGATCGAATCTGAAGCCAACCTTTCAAACTCCAAACCTTCAAACTTGCGAGTTTTCGAACTTTCGAAACTTCAACCTTTCGAACTTTCGAATCCTCGAAAGTGCAAACTTTGAAAGTCTCAAACTCTCAAGGCCGATCGAACTCGGCCGCGGCAACAGTTTGAAGTTTGAGCCCGATGCAGCCAGTCGAGCTCGAAAGTTCGAGAGATAGATGGATTGAAAGTTTGAAAGTTTCGAGTTTGAGAAGTTCGAAGTTTGACGCCGGCTAGCTTGTGCATAGCAAGGTGCGCAAACTTTCGAACTGCAGCACTTTTCGAACATTCAAAGAATCAAAACTTGAAACTTTCAAACTTCAACCTCCAATCCAAACTTTCAAACTTTCAAGCCTTCGAGTTGGAACGACCTTGCTCGGGACACCATTCCGAAATCCTCTCAACAACTGAAAGCCCCCTAGAACCCAAGAAGCCGCAACTGCAAACAAGCCACACCGCCAGTGCTCAACTAGAGCAGCGGGAAGTCTTGCTTCCTAAAGTTAAATATCCCTTCAGGGCCTCAACTCTTTCTCTGTCTGCCACCTAAAGCGGGAGACTCGAGCCTTCGAAGATGCAGGGTTGCCGTGGGGTTTGGGCCTTTAGGGTTTAGGGTTTAAGGTTTAGGGTTTGGGGTTTAGGGTTTAAGGTTTAGGGTTTTGGGTTTAAGGTTTATGGTTTAGGGTTTAGGGGTTAAGGTTTAGGGTTTAGGGCGTGTTCGAAGAGGTGAGACCTCGTGGGCTTCAGAAAGTCTTGCGGAAAAAAAACTGTAGTCTAATCACCAAGGACTGATTTGATCAACTGGGTCTGCTGCTTTGCGCATGCTTCTGTAAAAAAGTTATCGATTCTCATAGACTGACTCAAAGTGATTCATGTGCATGCGCTCGCCTTCGTGCGAACAGGAGAACCTCCCCTTACTTGGAGGTTCAGGGGTAGTTATAAGTCGGGTTATAAGTCCCCTAATATGGGTTCTAAGTATACTTATAACCCAACTTATAACTACCCACGAACCTCCAACTAGAAGGCATAGCCACGCCTGTTCACGTTGGGAAGACTGCACAAACACAGGGCGACCGGTACACATCTTCCCCAACTACCCCTAAACCCTGCACCCCTAAAGAATAAACCCCCAAACCCTAAATCTCTGAAATCTAAACCCTAAACCCTAAACTGCTTACAGCACGAGACTGGAAGAAGGACTCCAGCAGATCGGATTCGCGAACAGAGTCTAGGGCATGAGGTTCAGCAGGTTTGGGATTTATGTTTAAGGCGCTGGGTTTTAATTTAGGCATGAGGATTTAGGAATTCAAAAATTAGGGTTCAGGGTTTGAGTTTCAGGGTTACGATCTAGTTGGAGGCTTCTGGATTCCAAAGATCCGGGATCAGTGTGCGTACAACTCATTTACAACATGGCTTTGGCAGGCTGCCAGTGAAGAGCATTGGGTTTACGGTTTGAGCTTTGACGTTGCGGCTTAGGCTTAGGATTTGGGGTCTATGGCTTTGAGCTTTTTTGTTTTTAGGGCACGACGTCTTGCTTTGCATGACTACAGAAATAGACGATTGTACAGAACGTCAGAATGATCGTGGTCAAGCCCTGCATCCTGGCTTAAGTGTGATCACATCTCGTCTGCTTACTAAGCAGCGATAAATGCAACAGCTGCTGCAATTAATGTAGCACTTTTAATCTTACTACTAGCAGCAATGATCACACTGATAAAACTGATAGCGCTAACATCACCAAGACGGTCATACTGATAACAGTGAAGATGTAAAGGTGGTGATAGTAGTAGCAGCATGAACATACCTAATCATGACACATCCCTGAACCCAAGACTGGAACTGCTCACTAAGGAGACCGGACGTCTGGAAAACATCTTGAAGGGCCGCATTAGGGCTGGGTTTGGAGTTTAGGGTTTAGGGCGTTTAAAGGACTGCTACCGCTTGGGGTTTCAGGTTTAGGGTTGTGGACCTACCTCACGCAGCCTGGCGGAGCTAGCCTTTTTTCAACCCACGGCAAGGCGGAACTGCAAGCCGTTTGCGAGCTTTAGCTCTGGTATAAAAAAGAAACTCCGCGCGACGGAGCTGCTTGAGAAATGTATCCGACGTGTAGGTGCAATTGCAACCACGGAATGGGGGAAACGAAAAGCCAACACTGCGCAAATTCGGCCGGCTCTGAACCCTGAACCCCAACATGTACGCTGCATGCCAAACACCTATATACAGTAAACTACTCCTGTTTCTGAGGCAGATGCACGTGAGAAAGCCAGAATGCAAGACAACAAAGCAGAATCCCCGCTTGTGATCCCCATAACAGTGGGCAAGAATATACCTCACAAGCCCCGCCTCCGGGTTCCTTAGCCTTGATGGCAACCGTTATGGTAAGCAGAACCCTTATGGTACCCGTATACTTGGAGGTTCATGAGTAGTCACAAACGGGCTTATAAGTCCCCCAATATGGGTCATACATATAGTTACCCTACTTATAACCCCACATATAAATACCCATGAACCTCCAGCTAGACTGTTCTGTAACATGGTATATGTTCATGATAATACACTACGGGGTTCCTTTTCTGAAACCTACTATATTGGGGTTATAGGGCCAGGGTTCCTTAATCATGTTCCTACATTACCCTATAGAGGTGGGTGCTTTTCAAAACTAGGGTCCCTTTTTGGGTCCTCAGCGTGCCGTTGGGGTTCAGGGCTAAGCCTCAACGCTGCGGTGGCTCGGAAGCCGAGCAGATGCCATGTCTCAGACAGTGAGGTTACAGGCGACAGCATAGTTTGAGGTTTAGGGTTTAAGGTTTAGGGTCTGGGGTTTAAGGCTTGTAACCGATGAAATAGAATTTCAAAACGACTCTGAACGCTCAACCCTGAACCCCCACAAACCTTAAAACAACACTTCCCCTGCTGGCATCTGCTCTGACGGCGGTTGTCTTTGGGCGGAAAAGGCCTCGAAGTTCATAGCCGCCCATAAAAGGTTTTCAGAGACGGATTTAGGGCCGCGGTTTTGGGACTTTAGGGTTTGAGGTAGAGGCTTGGGGCTGGGCGTTTGGGGTATTAAGGTTTAGGTCTTCGATCTTCAGCGAGCTTGCCTGTCGATCAGCGGAGCCCTAAACCTGAATCCCTGGTTCACCTTTCCGAAGCGGCATTTCTTAAACACATAGAAGTACCGGAGACAGCATCCTTCAAAAGCTGCGTCTTTGGAAAGGGAAGAGCTAGACCCCACTTTGAACCCTCGGCTTTATAAAGTATGTAACATCAGAAGCGATACTACATCAAACAGGATATCTTTTGATATAACTATATCAGGGAGTATACGAGAAAAATTCGTAGGATCAGAAGAAGAGCCAGGCGCAAACAATGCGCTGCTTTAGGGCCGAGCTCTACCCTTCACGGCTCTCCCTTCGGGAGCGATCTGCCTGGTGCTGGGACGCTTTCTCCTCAAAAACTGGAGACAAAACCGTTTCCAGGACGCTGGTAGGAAAGGCAGCAGGGACAAGTCCACCAGGGGTTGCTCCACCTCGCTCTCTTCGGAGTCCAAGTCATGGTCGTAGTCCACAAAAATGTCCGTCAGCATCTTCTGCTTATGCATGGCGGCCAGGAAGCGCTTGGCATACATGCTGGCGGCCTGCTGCGTGTCCCAATTCTGCGACAATGTGGCGCAGAAGGCGTCGGCGTCCAGGGCGAGGAGCTCGGACATGTTCATTGACTCCAGGTCACCCATATACACCCATGGTGCCTCAGATGAACAGAATAGTAATAGTAACAATAATGGAAATAGTAATCCTTAACAATACTGGAAATAGTCATAGTCATATTAATAGCACTAGTAGTGCTAATGTCATCAAAAGAGGCAAGAAGAGAGGCTTTCACCATGTCACCAGCTGCTGCTGCTTTGATTTAGGAGCTGCTGGCAGTTATCAACTATGTTCTGGCTGATCTTGCTGGCCGTGCTTCCCGCAGCACTACCAGTTCATCCCGTGGCAACTACTTCGGTTGCTGCTGTCTTGCTTGCTGATCGTGCGGCTGCTGCTACAAGTGACGCCTATCCCATATAAGACAATATGGTATAGATCTTCATCCATACCTCTATATGTATATCTACACCTGTATCTAAATCTACATCTGCAACATCTGTATCGATATCTGTATCATGTGTATATATATAGATGTATATGTATGTATGTATATATATATACAGTATATATACAATATATACATGCAAGCATAGGATTCTCGCGACCACTCTGGCATCTTGATCTCAGATCTAAGCGAAAAGAGGACCCGGACGAGGCTCCCAGAGGCACATCTCAGCCACCCAGCGGCTGTCGTCTAAGATATCCTTTGGGTAGTAGGGAATTAGTAGGGTTTAGGGTTTAGGGTAGTTAGAATTGTACCCCATTCCTCCATTCCCTACTAGCCAAAGGTATGTAAAATGTCCTCGCCCTCGTCGTGGTAGTAGCACAGAGACCTTGCGTGCGAGAATAGACGAGACTGTTCCGACGCCCAAGTGTTTTTTTGGCATAGTACAGCACTCCAAGGTGTTCTATAACGTTCTGTAATTTTCTGACATATGGACGTTTGAAGGTAAAAGCTTCGGGTAGTGGGTTCTGGGATTCAGGCTCTGCTTCCTCGACGGAAGCATGGTAAACGGCGGGTGCCTGCTTGGAGGTTCATGGATAGCGATAAGATGTCATAAGGGTCCCTTTAAAGGGATCTACAGGGATTCTATACGGGTCTGGGGTTTAGGGCCTACTTGGAGGTTCAGGGGTAGTTACAACTGGGGTTAGAAGTAGGGTAACTATACTGCCCGAGGCCTGTGTAGCGAGCCCGAGGATGGGGTTTGGCAGAAGTTGACCAGGTCGCCACACCCTTGGGAACACCCGACGCAGCCTGTCATTCCGATATTATCTGAATCACAGACCCCTGAGCCATAGCAGCTCCACATCCCAGCTTGACACACCAAAGTCCAAGTCATGTCCCCAAACCTCATAGAACCTTAGCCCCTAAACCCCAAACCCTAAACCCCTTGTAGACACCCCTGAAAGGAAACCCAAATGGAAACCCCTACTTGAACCCTCGATCTCCTCCACTAAAGGCCCCCCCTACCGATTAAGCGTGGAAGCCCGAAAGCCTCAACGCCCATGGAAGCCCTTAAGCCGAAACACATCCTCAACAAATCCCCTTAACCCTGAAGCCCAAGTCGCAGTTAGTCGTAGTTAGTGGGAAAGCCTGGATCCCTAAACCCTGAAACCCAAGAACCCCATACCCTAAACCCTGAAACCCTGGAACCCTAGTAGTAGTAAGTCGAAGTTAGTAGTAGTTAGTGGTAGGTAGCAGTGGGTAGTAACCCTTAACTAACCCTAAACCCTAAAACCCTAAACCCTGGAACCCTGGAACCCTAAACCCGAAACCCTGAAACCTTGGAACCCTAAACCCTAAACCCTGGAACGCTGGAACCCCAAAACCCTGGAACGCTGGAACCCTAAAAGCCCTATACCCCCTTCACTTCTTATAGCAAAGAGCCCTTAAAGGAACCCTAAACCTCATCCTCTTGAGGCTGCGGGCCCGCTCAGCTTCAGGTAGGCCGACACTGCGGCCTCCCGCGGCTTCGTGGCTTTTCTTCGGGGATTCGGTTTAGGGTCTAGGGGTTTGGGATTTAGGGGTTTGGGGGTTTCGGGTTTCAGGCTTTTGGGCTTTCGGGGTTTGGGGTTTAGGGGCTTCGGGGGTTTAGGGTTCCAGGGTTTTGGTTTTTTTTAAGTTTTGGGGTTTAGGGGTTTGGGGTTTGGGGGTTTGGGGGTTTTAGGATTTAGTGTTCCCTTTCCGCCCCAATATAGCTGTGTCAGAGGAGAATATACCTCAAGCCCTCTTCTTAGTATCAAGGCTCCTGTATGATTGCATGAGGTGTTGTCAGGGTTGACGGTTGTGGGATGCTTGTTTAGGGTTTGGGGTTCAGGGCAGCTTTACGTAAGGGAGGCATAATCCCCAAACGGTGCGGGAAACACAGGGGTTCTTACACGCTCAGAGAAGAGGGATCTAGTTTGTGCGTCCGCAACACACGCGGCGGCGGCTCTGTGATCAAAGAACACCAAAATAATTGAACTGGCGCTCCCGCATTTGATGAATGGAACCTCGTTTCTTGTGGAAATCGTGCCCCACAGTACCGTGCTTGCTCGAAGTCGCTGAAGTCCTAGCAGAGCCACTACTCGCGTCCTTCAAGCTCGTTCGCACTCAAAATTTCCACCGCTCTGAAGGGCTTAGGAGATTCGGGAGCATCGAAGTGGTGGTTCCACCACTGCCTGTGCGCAGTTTGTGGTGCAGAGGGTCTTCCCACCACGCCCGAAGCGACTCGTGTATGTCTCAAACCCGTGCTCCCGCCACATGCTCCCGCCACAGTGTGCCACCCATTCTGACGCCCCGTCTTCGGAGTCATGCTACAGGGCTTGAGCTCACCGCTCGGGCTCAGGGTGTAGGGCTAAAGATGAAGGTTGGGGGCATCGAGAGTTTGATTCTTCAGCCAAGGGCTGATGTGAGGGGTTTGAGATATCGTGGTACTGGCACTACTGGTGACTTGAGCTATCTTGAGCTGAGGGACCCACCAACTCTACTGCACCCGAAAAGCCGAAATGAATCCCACCGTAATCCCTGAACCTGCGGCTAGACCCTAAACCCTAAAATCCTTTAAAACCCTGAAAACCCTACACCCTACTCAGCCTTGCCACTGAGGAAGATCACATCGCCCGATGCGGCAACCATGTGATGCAGGCTTGTGCTTGCGAGCTCATAGAGAGTGTGCCTTGCTTGCGCGGCTCAACAGGTTCAGGGTTTTAAATTTTGGGTGTCAGGGATGTACTGGTTCAGGGTTAGAGCGGCCTCATTCGGGCAGACTTCCGGCTGACAAGGCTTGGGCTTTGGTTTTACGTTTACGTTCTTAGGGTTTCAACGCCGAGCCTATGTCTCAGAGGAAAGGGTCTGCAGTGGTGTCTCTGCAGCCTCACCAGGCTAAAAACTGGACCTTTACCTAATGCGAACCCCTTCAAACTCAAACCCTTTCTACCCTCCCGGACTCTAGTCCCAGAACCGTGAACTCGAACTCCGATGCTCAAAACCCTCCTAAACGACAAGCACCGAGATCGAAATGCGGCCAAGGCGGCAGCGTTTGCATGCCTGGCTCATCCAGGAGATCACGGATGAGGCGCAGCTTGCAAAGGGACATGCGGTACCTGTCGGCACATATGTATATCTAAATACAGACATATACATATACATTTGTATATATACAGATATATATATATATATATATGTGTGTGCATATATATATATATACATACATCAAACATTGCCGGCAGAACGACTTCGAGAGGAACAAGGTGAGAACATAGGAGAACATCACGCAACAGGCTGAGCATGAGTTGCCCGTTTGGCGATTCTCGCAAAACACCGCAAAGTGGAAGCATCAGCAATAGCAAGAACAACCCGTGTAAATCCAAGTTGTTAGGAAGAATGAGAAGATGATGGCGGCGACAGTGATGGCGAGACAAACGCTGAATCTGGTGTTGCTGTAGATGCACATGATCAAAGTGAAGATGTACATCAGGTAGTAGAGTAGCAGCAGCAGTAGCCGCAGCAGCAGTAGTTTCAGCAGGCAAACTAGTCACAGTAGCAGTAGCACTAGCAGGAGCAGTAGTAGTAGTAGTAGTAGTAGTAGTAGTAGTAGTAGTAGTAGTAGTAGTCGTAGTAGTAGTAGTAGTAGTAGTAGTCGTAGTAGTAGTAGTAGTAGTAGTAGTAGTAGTAGTAGTGGTAGTACTAGTTGCTGCTCTTGTTGTGGCTGTAGTACAAACCGTCGTCGTTGTCCTAGCCGCAGCCACACCGGTTGTCACCATGGTCCTAGTCGTCGTCGCTTGTTCTTGGTTTAGGGTTTAGGGTTTACGGGTTTAGGGTTTTGAGGGTTTAGTGTTTAGGGGTTTAGGGTTTAGGGTTGGTTGACACGATGGCAGCCACAGAAAATGCGAGCAATGCAATATGGGAGTTTCCGAAAATAGGGGTACCTGATTTGGGGGTCCTTGTAATAAGGATCTTACTACTTAGGGAAATATGTTAGGGTCCCCTGTCTTCGGAAACTCCCATATCAGCGGGAGAAGCCACTAGCGAAGCAATGCTAGGCTCTCTGGCCAGCCGGGCGAAACTAATCCAGCCGGACCAAAACTAAACACAGCAAGTTTCTGAAAAGACTTGGAAACACCCTTATAAAAAGGATCCTACTATTTAGGGAAATACATTAGGGTCCCTTGGAAACGCCCCAAAACCCTCCCGCTCCCTTCGACAGTCTGCCTTTCGAACTGGAGCTCGTGGAACAGCGGACGTGAGAGCAATTCCAGCAGCGGCACACGGACGTGAAAGGACCTGGCCTGCTGCTTCAAGGCATATTGATGCTGCAAGAATTGCGTGACCTGCAGCAAGGGAGCGACAGAGGGTTTGGGGTAAGGTCTTCAGCGTTTATAACTTCACCTGCTGGTGGGCACAGGACCACCACTAGCGAGATGGTGGCTTCAAACAACGGAGTTCAACGGAGCACGAAGAGATATTGGCAAGATCTAAAGATATCTAAGAGTCTAGAGAATCTAGAGCTTCATGTTCTGCAGCAATCGACGTTTGGATAAGTTTGGATGCCCTTTACCTTCTGGCCCACATCACTGCGGATCTCGTTGTGCTTCAGGTAGCGCCGCAGAAGCCGAAACTCGGTGGTCTCGTCCTGCTCTATCTTCCGCAAGCCCGCGATCAAGCTGCTCATGGTGCTGATGAGGGTGGCCGAGGTGATAAGGGACCTCACAACTGAACATCCTCAAAGAGGCTCCTGGGTATAGAAACCTGGCCCTCTGATTTTGGACAGAGTGCGCCTGAACGTAATGCAGACGTTCAGGAGCATCTCAACCTCGTTCGTCGGCTGCAGAGGGCTCTCGCCCACTCCCAGCTGACAGAAGGACCAGAGGATGCAGGCCAGGTACTGGTGCTGGGCGTTCTTGTCCTGCCATGGAGCTCGGTATCTCCGAAACGCTTGGTCCTTTACAACTGGAAGAGGGTCGGGGAGAACTATAAGGGGGACAATAAAGGGACAGTAGTCTGCATATGCCTTTCCCTAATCGGCACGTAGGGTGAACGAGTATTCCTGCTGCTGACTGTAGCTGCAAGCTGCAACATGCGACCACACTGCACCTACCAGGATTCGTTTTCAAGCCAAATGTAATAACAACACACAACAGCATTGATGAATGACAATTCACACCCGCATACACATGTGACACTGCCAACTGCCAACAATGCCAGGAACGAAAGTTAATCATGATAGTGCAGCTACATACGTCCCTGCCACTGCTTAGGTCTGCCAGCACCATGGCAGAATGCCGTACAAGCTGCCGAGGCTGAAGACTGGAGACTCTTGGCGAAAGATGTTCTGGAGCCTGGCTCCATGAAACAATGAAAGTGAAAGCCGGTTTAGGACCATGGGCTGAGTCTGCCATCTCAGAAGACCGATGAAGACTGGGGTCTACCGCTGAATTTTGGCACGGACAAAAGCCCGAAATTTCGCTGTTGGGAAGTGCTATCTTCGCTCCAAGGGGCTTTATCACCCAAGCCCTGGTGCTTGCATGCTGCACTTCTGTAGTACTTCCCTTCTGGGACCGGAAATGCAAGCACAACGCACAAACGCGTCGGCAAGCACCATCGCGTATGCTATTCGTTCGCAACTAGATCTCAGCCATGTGGGAAAGCAGGCTGCATGTGCTCTTGCAGGCGAATTTAGCAAACTCGATGCTTCAAGAAAGAAGCCGTCTTGGAAAGCACGGCGGAAACCTGTAGGAGCGTCTTGTGCGTGTAAGTTGGGCATGTGTCTTCAGCGATGTTCAGCTACGAACAACACGCATGGCCTGCGACCCTGTACAAAGCCAGCTCGCCTAAGCTCGAAAAATGCGATGGCTCGTCCTGGAGTCCACTGGCCACGACCCAGTTGTCTGCGTTCAACCAGCTGACCCCGAACCACGCACAGGCCATCCAGTGGTTGAGGACAAGCAACTGTCCTGCATGGCGTCCGCTTGGCTACAAGGCTGACGACATGAGGTGTTGTGATAAATCTCCTACGACTGTGACGACCACGCAGCTGCTACTACTACTACTACTACTACCACTACTACTGCTACTACTACTACTACTACGACTACTACTACGACTACTACTACGACTACTACTACTACGACTACGACTACTACTACTACTACTACTACCACCACTACTGCTGCTAAGTCATTACGTTTGAGCTGATACCGAATGTGGGCTTTGGTTCACTTCGGCTCGAGGTCGATCTCCCAGTTCTTAGGTGCCGGGGGAGGTTTCGGGTTTAGGGTTGGGGGGTTTAGGGTTGGGGGTTTAGGGTTTGGGGTTTGGGGGTTTAGGGTTTAGGGTTGGGGGTTTAGGGTTTAACTACGGGTTTAGGGTTTCGGGGTTTGGTGTTTAGGGTTTAGGGTTTAGGGTTTAGGGACCTGAGTGTTTCCGAAAATAGGGGAGCCTAATATAGTACCCTGAATTGTAGGATCCTGATTACAAGGACCCCCAAATCGGGTACCCCTAATTATTATTCACGGAAACTCGCAGGTAGGGTTGGGGGCCGAAACTCCCCTCCACCAAAGCTCCAGGACTTTCACAGGTTTAGGTCCAGGACTCTGGGGCGGCACTTCCGCATTCCTGGGAAGTCCGACAACGCGAAAAACCCTTAACCCTAAACCCTAAACCCCTAAACCCTAAACCGGTCCCAGGCTGACATAGAAGCTGAGGTAGAGGCTGGAGGCCTGTGAGTGCAGGAGGTCCTGGTAGCAGTAGCTTCACAAATGCTGGAGTGGCCGAAGACATCACACAAGGAGTGGCTCGTGTTGCCTGACGATACCTAAACTCAATGCCGCGTTCTGACTGAAACCTTGTGCTGGTGATGTTCATCAATACTGGCATACAAGCATCTTCGGGAATCCCCTCTTCTTCGGTGTCCTGCACGGCCACGAAGCCTCGACGCAGCTTAATGGCCCGCACGATGCGCACGAGGCGAAGAAGTCGAAGCATTCGGATGGTCTTCGACCACTCGGCCTAGGGTCACACAACCCATCTGCACACTCATAACTTCATAACATCTCACATTCGTTGTGGTTAACAAGCTCGAATCACGGAGGCACTTGGGAACGGGGCTCTCGCTCCGTTGCGACAGTCACTCTTGCCAGAGACGGTACAGTAAAGAAACTAAGTCATAGTTGGGTAGTAGGTAACATAGCTGACATACGGGTGGTCGTCAATATTAGGGTCCCTTTTTGGGTCCTCATTATAATACATACGGCACCTAATACTTAGGGTACCCAAGAAGGAACCCTAAATTGACAACCACCCTAATACAAGTAACACGACACGCACTACGAGTTCTCGTCATCGGTCCATAGAGACCGGCTCGGAACTTGGTCGACTTGCACTTGCCATAGACGTAAGAGAAAGAATACGCACTATCAACAGTAAGCGCAATGACAATCATGTAACAAGACCAGTAAGGAAAAATATAATAACAACAATATTAATAATGGTGATGGTAAAAATGCGAATATTTATGATGAGACAGGTCTAAAACATATCACTAGTAATGCTGACCTATAATGATACCACAAAAACCAATGGCAATGACGTGGAAATACGAATGACCACAATAACATAGCAATAACAGTAACAACAACAATGGTACTAATAACCGTGATAGAAACATTGTAACAACAGTGACATTCAGGATAACAATAACGAAACTACAAGTAATCATACTAAGAACAGTAATGGCAATCTTACACTTGCCTGCACCCTAAACCCCTAAACCCTATAGATCCCTTATGGATCCCTTTAAAGGAACCCTATAGATCCCTTAAAGGACCCTGCCAGGCCGCTGGATTTCCGGTCAGAGCCACGCGGTCCATGACAGTGACAGACCTCGGAAACCCCAAGGAACCCTCATAGATCCCTTAAAGGAACCCTAAACCCTAAACCCCCTAAACACCAACAGCCCAAGACTGCAAGCTCGGACTCGAAACTCCCAAATTTTGAACCACATGGCCTGAAACCCTATACCATGCTGAAGCTGAAGCCCGAACGAACCGATGCTGGCCCTTCAGTTGCATATCAACGGAAACTCTCGACCCTGAAACCTAACCAACCCCCGCACCGAGAGCCTAAGCCAAACAAGACAAGCGGCCAGTCCATTAGAATGAGGAAAAGGTCGAAGATCATCCAAGTTTTCGCATATTGCCGGGCCACTGCGGCGCGGTCCATCACCAGCGAACCCTGAAACAAAACGATTCGGGCTTCACTGCGGGGCTTAGAGTTTGGATTTGGGGCTTTGGGTCGGGGGTTTGGTGGGGAACTGATCAGGAGCCTTCGTCCCTGGCGGGTCTTCGCAGTTTCGCGTACTTTTCGTTTCAGGATTCATATTCTTTTGTCTGTGCCACAACGGGTCGGCACACAGCTCTGAGAACTTGACAAAAACTGCCAAGTAGCTCTGCACGCTTATCGACATCAAGCTGAAGGCGACATGCCCTCTGCGAGGCACATAACTTCCCGACGCTTTTCGTGAGACCTTCCTCCAAACGCCCTTCCGAGCCCCCACGGTCCGGTCCGCTGAAACCCAGAAGCCCGGAAGCCCAGAACAGCCTTAGCTCCCGGGGGGCCCCAGAGCTTGAGCACCCATACAGCATGAAATGATATACTTAACGACTGCAGCACTGAAATATCCCTAAACCCTAACCCCCTAAACATAAACCCTAATCCCCTATAATACACTCCACCGCACAGGCTCTCACCCGGACCAAAAACATGAGGCTGCCTGGTCATAGAAGCCGGTGAGGAACGCGAGGCCGAAATCCAGATTCCAGAAGGCCTCTGAGGGTTTCACTCAAGGAGTTTTCCTTGGCACCCTTAGGGTTTGTACCCTTGGATTTGGGTCCCTAACCATGGAATATGGCCCTTAATAGGGGTGTTTGGGACCCCAAACCTAGGCATACAAACGTTTAGGGTGCAAACTTAATGTCTTTGATTCACGATACTGATGCCAAGATTGGCTCTGCAGTGCTGAACTCTGTCCTGCGGGAGAGCACCTTACATAGCCACATGACATAGCCGAAAGTGCAACAAAACACAACACAACAGAAAGGAAGCCAACGGCCGCGACAACCGCGACAAAAAAGGACTGTCCTTGGTTTGGGAATTCGACCGAAGTCTCGGGCTAAGAAACTTTGGACCTGCAGGAGATTGTAACCAGGAAGTGGAAGCAGCAGCAGTCGTCGTCGTCGCAGTCGTAGTCCTGGTCCCCTTGGTCCGAGTCGCAGTGGCAGTACACCGTAGTCGTAGTCTAGTCGTCGACATCGTCGTCGCTGTAGTCGTAGTAGTGTTAATCGTCGTAACAGTCGTACTGGTCGTAGTAGTCGAAGCAGATCGGACGGCGGTTTGATAAGAAGACGACAGACCCTATCAAAGTCGAACTCCCTTGGAAAGCTCGCCTCGGCTCCCCGCCGCGGTCGCCATCGCCGTCGCCGTCGTAGTACTAGTAGTAGTAGTAGTAGTAGTAGTAGTAGTAGTAGTAGTAGTAGTAGTAGTAGTATTCATTCAACAGCGTCTCTCGGAGTACCGATGCACGACGAGGGTAGGACAGATCTAAGATCCGGCCGCTCTGTGGCAGGATCAGGAGCCTTGCCTGATTCCTTTGAAGACACACGGCATAAGACTTGTCAGTCCATTGCATCCAAATCTAGAGCAGTAGCACTCACCCTCGCATAACCCAAACTGGAGCTGGAGCTTGCAACGGCTGCCTCAGAACTCATCGGAGACCTGTGGTTACCCGAAGATGCTGCAACATCCATGCCGAACCTGCCGAACCCAGAAGAATCCATCGTAGGCGGGGGCTGAGTTGCCGCTGATTTGGCAGCTGCCACTGTAGAGCCTGTGCTCCTCGCGCCATGGTGGTTCCCTGTGTTGGCCTCCCGTATAGCCCGCTGCAGTTTGCGACAGCGATTGGTATGAAAGCCCGTGCCACATATGGAGCAGCAGTGCCGGTGCCGAGCATTGGCCGGACAGTAAAAACTCCTGTCACATCCAGGCGTTGTGCAGCGCTTGTGAAGGACCCCGACGCCCTGACCTAAAGGCGCGGGAGTCACTCCACAACCACCATCCAGACCTATGGATGGTGATCCCATATGGCTGCCATCTGGTGCATTGCAAACCGAGTTGCCATCCTGAGCAGGAGTCCTGCCCTGAGTCACCGCTGGATCCACCTCTGGATCACGTTGAGCCATGGGGACGACCTTGGCACAGGCAGCAGGAAATGCACCCATTGCAGCAACGCAGCTGGGTTTATGCAGAGTGCATGAGTGGCCAAGGACAACCGTGGCTACCGTTGCAGTGCGGGGTTTGGGTAAGCGGACTGGGGCCTAGGTGCAAGAGGCAGAGGTCAAAAGGGAATTAGGGTATTAGGGCCTATGAGAGCAGATACGCAGCGTCCGGAAACTTACCAGTGTTGTCGCAGCGCAACTGTTCGATAGGAGACAATCTCGGCCGCATGAGCCTTACTCCTGGATTGCACAGTAGGCAAACAACGTGCATCAAAGCAGGACCGAGTACTGCATTCAAGCCATCCATACAGAACTGACTATAACGCCGTTAGGCGACGGGATCAAGCAGGATGGTTGGAAAAACTCGCTGTTCAGCATGCAGTGTTGCGGCGGCCCGCGGATCCTCTGGCAGCTGAAATTCCCGGGATTGAAGCGTTCGTTGCATGGCAGCAGGCAGATGCGTCCAGTTTCGCACTGTGTAAGCAACCAGCGTGTAACGATCGTAGCATCCCCAGGTTTGTGTGGCGTGCCAGTGAGTATGTGCAGGAAAAATGATGTATTGATCCTGCAGCTGTAGGAAGCGGCCTCCACACATTCCATCCGGAATCTCTTGAAACTCACAGCCCGTCGAGTCCTGCAACCATAGCCCTCCGCAGTCCGTGGTACTAACCATGGTCAGAAAATTAGAGAACGGGCCATTGGCTGGGTCTCGATGCACCGGCGTGGCATAATTGCAGTGTACTACCAGCGTAGTCCAGCAGAAGCCAGGGCAAAGATGAGCTATGTACGAGCAGAGAAGCTTGCTGACGTTTGAGTGTACTAGCGTAGCCTTGCTCAGTCCCACCAGTTGATGCCTCGCATAGATGCCAACTGTGAAGCTTTGAGCGCCCTGCTGATAGGCCATAGAACGGTGCCTGGGCCGTTCATAGCGCAATTGCCCTATGACATGGCGCACTGCTTCCCAGATCGAGGCATTTCCAGCTTCGAGTATACTGAAAGCCAGTGACTCGGCCGTGCTATGACCCTCGCCAGAAAGAGGCACTGCTTCAGGCAGAATGGCATTTGGGTATGAGGGCAGAGCCTCACTCAGTGTCAAAGAATAACAAAGAAAATCAGCATAGCTGTCCGCTGCCAAAAGCTGTTTCGCCTCCCGCAAGATATCATTGCGACAAAGCAGGCCGTAGCTAGGTGGCAATAAGGAGCCATCCTGGGAGTGAAGCAGCGAGGCAAGGCAGGCCAGCAGCAAATGATTCTCAAGCGCCTCTGTATAGACATCTGACGGAAGTGGACACTCTGCGGCCATCCGTGCAGTAGATGGGAGAACCAGATGGTGTTTGGGGCACAACTAAGGGTTTGCCGAAATTGCCAAGCCGGAGGGAAGTACGTAAGGCTGAAACGCAAAGGCAGTGCTGAGGCCACGGCAGTGACGTAAGTCGGGCACCCCTGTAGATCCTACTGCAAAACTTGCTGGGGAGTAACAGAAAACGGCGGGCAATGCGAGGTGTGTGCTGTTGGCAAAAAGAAAAGCATGCAAGTGACAACGAATCTGCATACACGCGAATTGGGCAGACCGACTTGTTTTGGCGTGGAACAGTTGCACGATCGCGCTTCGGCATCATGCAAGACAGAGGCACTTTGGGCAGTGCCTGGGACTCCCGAGGGAGCAACTGTGCTGATCGACAGAAGCTGCTATTATTCAGCCCGGAGGAGGCCTATCAAGTAGCCATTGGTAGCTATAGTGTCATGATCTTCGGTCTTGGCCTTACGCGGGGTGGCATTATCATTACAGATGCAAAACTCCCATCGCCGCTTAACGGGGACACTAAGAGCAGCCTGGTGATGACCACTGGTTGGGACCTCACCTAGGTGAAAGATAACCCAAGCTATTATGAAGGTCTCCTCACGGGTATCAGTGCCGCCTTCACCTTCAAAGATCGGCATTGTGAGGCGCGCTCCTGGCAGCAGGGGTATGGGACGTCGATTCTTACCGGCTTCCTCACTGTATCTACACAGCTGAAGGACTACGAAACCACTATGCCGGACAAGCGCTGATACCGCATACTGATCGCGCCAGTGGCGAATCAGCGTAACAAGAGTGGCTCCTGCTAGATGTAGCAGAACCGGTGATGCCAGCTCGCCTGAGTCTGTGATCTGAAAGGGGAGTGTCAGGCGCGACTCCCAACATCCAGAATAGGCCAGCGGCATGGCCCGACACACCACGTGTTGATAAAACTCACCTACATCATGCTGCTGGCGAAGATTCTGCCATTGTGCAAACAGAATGCGCATCGGAAGACTGTCCGGTAAATATAGTGAACCCCTGACTCTGAGCGCTTGAACTCCGGCCTTGAGAGATCCACATGCGATGGTATCATCCCCAGCCAGGGCTCCCGTCCAGAAGAAGGCCTGAATGCAGGAGTTGAGGTAGCATATATTATGGGGATTACGAAGGCGGGCTTGTGGTAAGCTGAGAGGAGGGCGCTCCCAGCGTTGCACTTCCCTAAGTGCAACAGTAGCCGATCGACCTAGATCGGCTACTTCCAGCTCTTCTCCCTCTGCCAGTCGCAGTAGTGGGTGGCTTTGTAGGCCGTCTCCACCTGCTTGGCCAAAGGTTGCCTCTGGCCCCGTTCTGGCCGGAGGCGGGCTCCCAGCAACTTCATCACCGCATTTCCGGAGAGGAGTCGGAGGCCGTGGAACACTTTCTGGGCTCCTTCCGAACGCAGGCCGATCGTGATCACAAAGGGCACCACCTCCGCCTGAGTGTCCTGGGTAATGTCCTTCGTGGCCCTGAACTTCAGCAGAACCCCTTGTTGCGGTAGAAAGCGTTCCGTTCTAGAAAGGCTTGCACTGCTCTATCACTTGCTGCCATCTTTTATACCGTATTGGATCTGTAACGCTCTGCGGCTAGCCCGGAGGTGCCAAGGTCTAGAGGGCTAGCCAAGGCATAAACTCCCCCGTCGGACTAGGCTTTGTGAGAAGTCAGTCAGTAAAACTTCTGAGAAGGCCAATAACTAGGCTCCAAGGGAGCCAAAAGGCAGTTCTCAGGGCTGAGAAGCGTACGGGCGAATGCCAAAACTGTGATTGGCTTAAGAAGGGCTGTGCAAAGGCAATCCGATTTACCTGGGGCAGGCGAGTCGGGCTCCGTGAAACTTTGGTGAAAACCGAGAAGGCATCACGTTTGGCGTCAGCACGAAGTCGATGAGCTCGGAGACGAACGTACCTGAGCGGAGAGGGTGCGGGCGGGTAACCGAAGGGGGCTAGGGAACTAGAAAGGTCCTAAGGTGAAGGCTTTGATAAGGCGAAGAGGCTAGACGGAGCCGCCTGAGTCAGGCGATCCGTGGCGACGGAGTAAGCTCGGCTTGTGCGAGCATCCGGCCTCGCGGAGGCCAGGCCGTGATAGCAGATCAAGGCTGAGCTGCAGCTGCAAGGCTGGTGTGGCTTGGTTTCAGCAAGAAGGCCCACTCAAGGCTGAGGCTGGGACCGAAGTCGATACCTAGGTGTGGGCGGGTGGGGCTTTTCGAGAAAACTCAAGTGCTAGAGCCAGTGCTGCGATGTGCTATAGATTCACATGCCTTCTAAAACATACGTGAACAAAAACACGAAACGTTCTAGAAAGGCTTGCACTGCTCTATCACTTGCTGCCATCTTTTATACCGTATTGGATCTGTAAGGCTCTGCGGCTAGCCCGGAGGTGCCAAGGTCTAGAGGGCTAGCCAAGGCATAAACTCCCCCACTTCAGGGACAGATCCAACCGGTAAGGCAGCAGGCGAGTATCCCCCACCGCGGGCGGTGGAGGTGGACCTGAGCAGGCAGAAAGAGGCAGGTCAAGGGACAGGCCAAAGGTCGCAGAACAAGCAGGCGCAAGGGCAGCGGTCCTCTTTTTCATTTCGGCATGGCTGGCGGGAGTCGGTCTCGGCGCAGCTGTCACTCCGGTCTGGGCAGTAAAGGGCTTGCTGTGTCTGGGGGTCCTGACCAGGTGGCCTGGGAGGCCGCGGATGCAAGTCGGTCAAGGCTGACCCGAACTCGTTCTTGAGGTCTGTGGCTGAAGGCTTGAAGCCGACCTCGGCTGAGGTCGTCCGCCCATTGGTTGTGTGCTCCTGCAACGTGAGAAACTTGTAGGTCAACGCCATGGCAGGATGACCACGAAGCTATCAGCTGTAGGAACTGCGAGAGGGGCCAGCTGGTTGTGAAAAGCTTGTTGATGCCCGCTTCTGATGGCGTGTTGTCGCTCTGCGACGGCAAACAGACCGAAAACTGCGAGAAGGCGTGGCGTTCTCGGGCTGTCATGGCAAGTGCAAGCTGAGCTAGCGTCTCAAAGCAGGCAATATATTTCTGGGCATCCTTGGTGAGAAAAGGCCATGTGCTCCTCACCTCGTCCATGGTCCAGGCTTCGGCAAACCAGGCCATGCTGTGTTTGGTTGTGATCCATCCTCCGATGCCAACTCTATCCCCTTCAGCCATGGCGTCAGCTCTGGCTAGGCACGCGACAAGGGGCGGAAGTGAGAGGCTTGTTGTCGGGATGGCTTCAATGCGCGGCAGTAACCAACGTAGGCTGTCCTGGGCCGTATTAGTCAGCTTGATTTCAGGGCAGGTGGGGTCCGAGATACGGACCCAAGTAGGTCCCGAGGACTTAGGCTGTGGCGGGAGGTCAGCCTTGCAGTGCACAGGTCGACTGCCGACCTCGATGATCCGTGCCTTAAGCGGCAGGTTTACTCCTGGTATGAGCCGGCAGATGACGGCTCTGGAGTCTAGGCTGTGGAGAAAGGCTGGCCACATCCGAGGAGAGATAGAGCAATTGCTGCCTGGAGGGCTGTTATGGACACTGTATAAAGGCGCTACGTGGGCTCGCAGAACCTTGCTGATGGCGGTCGCCCACATGAGTAGGCCTATGCAGGCTTCGAGGTCTTTCCTGGGGACCTTTTTGCAAGCTAGTAGGGCCTTGAGCTGGCCGCAAAGCTTAGCTCGTTTGGCCTCGCAAAGCTCGACAGTTTCGAGGCGAAAGTTAAAGTGCCAACCGCACCAAACCAGGCTGTCCCCGACTGAGGCCTTTTTCCAGCTAATTGGCGCGGCAAGGCTTGATAGTGTGGCTATGAGGAGGAATAAGAGTTCTGGCGCGAAGGCGCGGAGTAAAGCTGAAAGCAGGTCATCGACATAAAGCCAGGCTTTGTGCGGGGCGAAGGCTAGTGCGTGGTGGGCAATGCGAGTGATAAGGCCTCCGACTCTCTGCCACCAGTAGGCTGAGAACTTAGCCCCAAAGTGGCAAACCACGTACCTGTAAAGGATCTTTTCGAGCATGAAGAGAAGTAGGCCTTGTTCGGAGCGGTGAACCTTGACTCGCTTGTGGGCTGCCTTGAAGTCCACACTTGCTGCAAGGAAGGACCCTCGCGGGTCTGACGGCACAAACGTAGCCCGGACATCGTTGACGGTAGGCATTGAAACCGCTTCGGGGATGCGGCACATGGGGTTGACCTGGCAGACCGTGCTATCCAGAACAAGTCGAGGGTCTCTGTTATCCGCCTTCACCAGGCTGAGCTTGCCGACGGCGATGCCCTTGGGCCAAAGCTGCTTGGCTTCCTCAAGGCCGCCTGGCACGGGTTGTATCCATCCTGCGGCTTCTTCGTCTGCTAGAAGGCTTCGTACTGTATCCGGGTCTGCCTCGGCTGGCTTCCAGTTCCCCTCACATACCTCCAATCCTGATGAGGCCAGAGGCTGGATCTTGGCTAGTGGCCACAGCCCCGAGGGCTCAATGGGGTCAAAGACTCCTGTATGCACCCCCACGCGTAACAAGGCTGGGAGATCTTTGTCTGGGTCGTTGAGGAGGTCTGCAAAGGCTTGCATAAGATTGAGACGAAAAGGCTGTCCTTCGGCTGCTTGCGTCATGGAGTCGTAGTCCCATTCCATGACCTCGCAGGCTATCCGAATGAGCTCAAGTTGGTCTTCTTCTGGGATGGGGTGATCTGGTTTGCTTTGGGCGAGGTGTGCAAAGACTCGTTTGGGCATGTCGCGTTGGGATTCCCATTTGAGCCAGGCTTGCATAATGTCTTGCATGGCTGCAGGACTCGGCTGAGGTCGGCTCCAGTCCGCGGAGCTGGTGTTGCCAGCGCCATCACAGATGGGGGCCCTGTCATGTGCCAGTTCTCCATGGCATTGTAGGGCGGATGCTAGAGTTGGAGGCTGAGCTGGTGTGGTAGAGAGTGGCATGGCAGCAAATCGTCCTGCTGCCTCCAGAGCTGCAAGACCCGGGTCGACGCAAGGCCACGTGGGCAAGGGAGCTGTGGCTATGAGAATCCTCTCTGAATCTGGTTCCGGGCATAGAAATAGCCCCCCGTCGTGGAGTGCTTCGCAGAACGGTGGCGCCTGGAAGAGGAAATGATCTGCTGGCAGAAATAGCAAGGCGGATGCTCCGGAGGAGCGGATGGCTTGCAAAAAGGCGCATGCTTCGTTGAGGTGTGGGGTGAGCGAGCTGAGGTCTGCAATGAGGCCTAGAACCACCCGTGACCAAATCGCCTGAAGGAGAAGGTCGGGCAGATCGTGGCTGTCTTCTCGCGATAGGTCAATGGCGCAGACGTTGGCGTCCCGGGCATGGCGTAGGCATGTGGAACCTATGGGGATGGATGGGCAAACGGCTAAGGTCTTAAGGCTGGGGATTACAGGGGGCTTATGGCCTTTGCATTGGCTCAGAGCCGGTTAGCAAACCTGCGTCCCGCCGGACCCCCGCCGGGGTTGCGTGTTACGCGTGGCTGAGGCGGAGGCGGCTGCTGCGGGCCTGTGGCTTGGGATGATGGCGACGGGTGCTGCTCAGAGCTCCCGGTTGGGTGAGGCTGCTCCAAGGCTGAAACTTGTGAGGCTTCAGGTACCGTGCCGGGAGGAGGCTGAGGCTGCTGTTGCGTCTGAGGCTCTGATGCCGGGCCTAGTCACGAAGGCTTCTTGTCGTGGTCGATGGCGCAGTGCTCCTTGCCGCAGCCCCTAACCGCACATAGGTGGGCGAATTTGCAATTGGGTAAGGCGCAGAGATTCCTCTGGTAACGCTTGCAGAGCACTTTGCCCTTGGCTTTCAACACCCAATTGGAGGGCCATGACTCAGATTTAGATGGGCTATCTGGCTTCTGAAGGCCTTTGCCGCGACCTTTGCCCTTTCCGCCTTTTTCGGTGGTTGGCGTGTTGAGGCGGATTCTCTTGCTTGGCGGCGGAGGCGGGTTCCCCCCATGGGGACGGCGGTTGGGACCTGGCAGTGTAGGCGGGGGCCGAGGTCTTGGCTGTAGCAAGTTGGCGAGGTCACTGCGAATGCTAGTGACCTCATATAAGGCTTCATCAAGGCTCCACAGCCGGATGCAGCAAGGCTCGAGATGGTGTTCCAGATCTTGCGATCGGCTGTCAAGAGCTCTTGCGTTGTAGGGCCTCGGAGAGAGGAGTCGGCTAGATCCGGCAAGGCTAAGTGCTCGACTCGCTTGTCAAAGGCTTTGAGGTTGTTCAGGTGGGCTGCTCCACACAGTGCCCACGCGTTTCGGAACACTGTTTGGATGCGCTGTAACCAAGACACAGAAAGGCGGAGGTGGGAGACAGCCATCTCCGGCGTATCGTCGTATATGGCTGATGCAAGAAGCTGTGCTTCGGTCCGCATGGGCTTGGATGATTTGGCTTCCATAATTTCAGAATACTGTTTGGAGCTGAGGCGACGCTGCCATGGGATCCATTTGAGCCTCTCTCCTGGCTGAAGGCTGTGTTGCACCAGGCTCAGGAGGCGGATTGATGGCATGGTGTCATCGTCCAGGAGCTCTCCGGGGTAATTGGCTTTAAAGGTCGTGACCAAGTCTTGCACGACCTCCGAGCTAAGCTTCGGCGGCAAATGCTCCATCCATGAGGATGGTGAGGTCGTGGGGGCTAAGGCTGCTGGGAGGGATGGTATGGCAGATGGAGGCTGAGGTCCCTCCTGTGCTTTGTGCGCTGAGCGCAAGGCTTTTTCTGGCTCGTGCTGCCTGGACCGAATGTAGTGCATCTGAGACCCCCATGTCGC
Organism: Symbiodinium sp. CCMP2592; assembly: GCA_905221615.1. Taxonomy (NCBI): domain Eukaryota; class Dinophyceae; order Suessiales; family Symbiodiniaceae; genus Symbiodinium; species Symbiodinium sp. CCMP2592. Next base: position 620,955 of record CAJNDT010001001.1, read on the forward strand.
TGAGGTCCGACTCCGAGAGGTTCTGCAGAAAGGTGTCAAAGCTAGTAAGGTCTGGGTAGGCAAATGCCAGGTCCTCAACTGTCTCAAGCCCCTTGACTGCGAGGCCGTTGCAGACTACTTCGTGCACCCCCTGCGCCTGCAGGAATGCTGTGAGCTCCGATTGCTCAATGAGCGCCATAATTGTTGGCAGTCTAGTTGTGACTTGTGGGGTAAGCCTAAACGGCTGCGGTACGAAGGCATGGCAAGAGATCAGGCAGACCGGGCAAAAGCACGAGGACGCTCCCGCGTTTTCCTTAAGGCAGTGCGTCAAGCAGGCGTCGGCAAGCCGCTCTGCGGCAGAAAAAAGCTATGTTGGGACATGTAGGGCAAAAGGCGGCCGTGGAGCGGGGCGTCCTGCATGCCGCTTTGTCGGCTCCCAACGGCTGTGCGTGCACGGATCCCCATGGTCCGTTTTGGAAGATAACTATTTCTTCCACTGTCGGCAGGGTGGTGTGTTCCTCCGAGTCGGATGAGTCGGCTTGTGAGGCCGCGAAACTCTCCACTAGCAGGGCCTCGATATCGTCTGCTGGTATGGTCGGGGGGAGGCTGTTGGCCCCGGGTGTTCTCTGCTCCGATGGCCCATTGCTCGGTATCGACGGAGTATCGGTTCTTTCCGCGGTGGCCGGTTGGGTTTCGGGCCCAACCTGCTCCAATTCGGCTTCACGTGAGTAGATGAACCTGTGTAGGCCCTTTCCGAGGGCGGAGAGCTGGAAGGCGTTGGGTGGCGGTGACGAGGTGACTGAAAAAGGCGGCTCCACTGTCGGGCGCTGTCCTCCCCTGGCAATTGGGCGCGACGGCCGCCAACCTAAGGCACATGCTTGGGTGATGTCGGTTTGTAGGGCTAGCGCTCCGAGGGTATCATCTCTCCCGTAAAGCTGTACGCTAGGGTTTTTGTGATGGCCTTGTTGTTGGCGTATTTTATCTGCGGCCTGGATTTGTGCACCGGCGCTCAGCAGGCAAACCTTGAGGCTGTGCATGGTGAAGGCGGAGGCTTCTGCAGGTGTGAGCAGCTCCGGGGAGTTGCCTTCCAGATGTTCGCGGCACATGAAAACCGAAGGCACCCTAGCGCTTGGCTGTACGACATAGGCTGGTGGTAGGCTGCCGATGGCTTTCCTGGGAAACCCCTGAGGTTATGAAGGGTGGGCAGAATGAAGTCGGGGCAGTTTTGTGTGCCGTAGATCTGCTCGGTACGCTCCCATGTTGTCTGGACGGCTCTGAGGAAGGGTAGCACCCAAAGGCCTGCCGGGTCACGGCCGGAAATTCCATGGAGGCGAACAGCAAAAGGCTGACCCCGCTTGGTGGTTTTTGTATGCCAGCAAACCGCTCTAAGGCTATGTCCTGTGAGGGATAGGCTCTTAAGGCTGATGCGCTGAAGATCCCCAAATCGCAAGCCCCCGTGCAAGGCTAGCAGGAATCCCCCTAGCAGAAGGCAGAGCTCTGTGGGACACTCCTCCTGGCATATGCGGCGTTCCCAGGCGACGACCACGGCAAGTGGCAGAGGCAAGGCTTCTCGCCTGTCCGTGCCGGTCTGAGCCGTAAAGGTCCTGATAAGGCGGTTTGACAGCACAGCCGCAAGCTGGGCTAGTCCGGCGGTTTTGGCTAGCCATGAGAGGGCTTTGATCATTGGCTTGGGTCCGGTGCGGCATACTTCTCTATCTTCTTCGAGGCTAGAGTTGCAAGCCCAAAGGAGGTCGCCAAGGCAGGCTACGGAGACCGAGCTGACTTCGAGGCTGTTGAGGACCAGGTACTCAATGAACTGTCTGCAGGCTGACAAGTAGGTTTCGAGAGTGCCGGCAGTATAGGGCATGATGCTTTGGGCGAGAAGCTGCTGCGAATATTTGGCTTCCTGAAGGCTGCGGTACAATGCTGCCGAGTCTCCGAGGAGCCAGATAAGCTCCTTCCACTGTTCCAGGGCTTTGGCTTTTCTGGACTCCTCCTGGCCTTTCCTGGTAACCTGGGTGGGCCTGCCGCCCGGGCGCGGTGGCTGTACCATGTCCGGTAACCGAGTGTGACGGATCGGGTTCGGGGCTGACGCCGGGCGAGAGGGTGGCAAGTAACGAAGGCTTCTCGGAACCGGCCGCACTAAAGGCTGACAGATCGGGTGGCTGAGTCCGAGAAGGCTGGCCCTCCAGCAGGGCTGGAGGGGGCAGGCCCGGCCGTGTCTTGGGCGCCGACTGCAGGGGTAGGAGAACATGCTTGTCGGCGCCTGGCGGGATAGGGTTCACTGTTGAAGCGAAGGCAGAAGAGTCTTTGCGAAAGCGTCGGACCACTGTGGCCCGTTCTTGTGTTGGTGACACGCGGCTCTCGCGGCTGGGGCTCCTGCTGCGATCTGGTTGGTGGGCTGTAGGCTGATCTTCGTCCGGGTGGAGAAACCCCGAGAGCACCCACAATGGCGCCGGTAGGGACCTTCCTGTTCGCTGAGCATCGCTGTGCAGGCTGTTGACTGGGCTCCATGATTCAAGGTTGCTAAGGTCGTCCGGGTCTGTGTCTGGATCCATGATCGGCTGAAGGCATGCACAAGGACAAACGTTGCAGAGCACGTGCAGAGGCTGAGGTCGCCGCTGAAAGGCCAGGCTGGTCCTGCAGGTCGGGACTGAAAAGAGCACAGCAAATTCGATGTAAGACCGATCAGCGGAGACTCCGAATGCAGAGCACACTTTTTGTGGGCCGATGGCGGCGGTCGTGCGGCGCAAAAATGCCGTGCGCTTGCGCATAGAAAGTGGCTGAAGGCTAGCTTTTATGGAGTTGTGTAAAGGCTGAAAAAAGGCAGTGTAAGGCTGCGAAGGCAAACGGCTACCCCAAGGAGGCCTGGGTGGGTACGGCAGAAAACCATTCAAAAGGGCTGCGACCAAGGTCTGTAAATTCTTTGCAGCGCGAACATTGATGGCCGGAGTGCTTGTCCCGATGCTCGACGGTCCCTTTGGTGATTTCGCGTCCGCAGGCTGAATGGTAAGGACAGAAAGGCACGGTCGAGCATGGAAGGCCACAACGCATCTCACCACGGCTGCCCATATAATACATCCTGGCGAAGGCTGGGTCCAGGTCGAAGGTGTGAGGCAAGGTAAGGCTGGGGAGGTTGTGGCAAAAGGAGCGGGCCTGAAAGAGGCTGGACCTGAGCAGGGACATCATGGTGAGGCTTCACGCAATCGGCGTGACCAGACTGCAGGGGTCTTTTGGCAAGCGAGCAAGGCTGGACGCAAAAGGCTATGCTTCAGGATCTCCTTCGGAGTCCAACAAGGCTGCGGGTCCCTGATATTGGCAAGCATCCACGGCTGACTCCGTGAAGTATAGGGCTATCGTAGGGAAGGCTTGCTGAAGAGTCAGGAGCAAGCCGGCTACCCTGGCGTAGGTCTGGTCCAGGCGTATCCTGACGGCGTCCACCTTGGCACTGAGAAAAACCCATGGCGAGAGCAAGCATCGAAGGCGGGGTTGCTCATGTGCGCGACGGCTATGATGCCACAAGGCTTGTTGTGCACCGCGTCGGTCGGCTTCCAGAATGCCGATGCGAGCTTCCAAAGATCTGAGGCGATCGGCTAGTGACTGTACAGTCGGCTCGTCGGTAGGCTCTTGGCTGAAGTCCTGAGTGGAAGGCTGTGGTTGCAGAGCATCATAGGCTGAGCTGGTATCGGGGTCGAAGGCTAAGGGGCCGGATAGGCCCGCGTTCATGCGGCCCATGGCTGAGAGGTTGGTCACATTGGCAGTCGGCTGGCCCTGATTCCATTGCAGAGCAGGGCTGTTGGCAAAGGCGGGCCAGGGTGAGCGCTGTGCGCGCTGATCCTGGCGGCGGGGCTGCTGATTCCCCCGCATGTTGTCTAGCCGAAAGAGCTATGTATGCCGGCTGCAGTTGACCGCTTGCAAGGCAGGCAGGGCCCGGACCGAGGGTAGGAGTGGATCAAGTGGATCCTGAAAAATCAGCCGAATCAGGCTGGCCATCGAAAGATGAGGCGCTGAGGGCCGGGGAATCCGAGGGCAGGGCCGATGTCGGCTGACCTGAAGGCAGAAGAAGCGGCTTGATCTGAAAGCATGAATGACAACGAAGGCCTGCTCTGACCAACATCTTGGCGCAGGCCCGAATTGGCTTAGGAGGCTGAGGTGAGGGCCGGGGTTCGAAGAAACCTGGAGGGGCGGCACGTATGAGAAGAGCCAGCTGCAAGAAAGGGCTCATAGACGGCTTCAGAAAACGGCTTGGTTTAACGGGCTTTCGGGTTGGCTTGTGCTCGCTGAGGCTGCAACGCCCAGTCTGCTGAAGATGCCTGAGAGACAGCAAGGCATAGGCTCCCATGTGCCGGACTCGCAGAGGGCTGGCCAGCTGAGGGCCGGGGGTGTGAGGCAAAAGGGCCAAATCAGCCGCGGGCCTTGGATACGCGCTCGGCGACATAATCATGGCATGCTTTGTTTAAAAGGCACAAGGCAACGACTTCCTGGCGTGAGCTGGCAAACAAGAGAATATTGGCACAAGGTGCAACCCCGAAGAGGAGGCCTTCAAGGCTCCAGCCAAGAAAAGGCTCACGCAGGTCCTTGGTAGGAAACCAAAGCACCTTGCAGAGGGGCGGCTGATCCAAGGCAACGGATGGCGATAGCGTAATCCTGGCACAGCTGAGTCAAGGCTGGACTCCTGTGAGTCCGACCTGGTGGAGGGAGGTGGGCTTTCGGGAGCTATCCAGATACTATCCTGGCTGGCTGCATCTGAGGCCTGAGGGGACAAAGCAAAGCGCTCAAAGTACGCGGGGGGAAGGAAGTGATAGCTTTGGTATCCCCCCCCCAAAGGCAAAAAGGCAGGCTGTGGCTGAGACTGAGCTGTGGGCTGAGCAAAGGCTGGCTGATTCGAAGTGCGGGAGGCCCCCGGTGAAAGCTCAGAGTCGGGCTCCGGCGCCGGGGCAGAAGGCTCTGCGGGCATCAATGGCGTAGTCGGCGGACCTAGGATGCAGCTAGTCGGTAATGTCCAAATGCGAAACGATATATTCATGCGTCTCTTGAGAAAGCAAGGCTAAAGGCAGCCAGGAAGGCCCCCCTGCAAACAGGAGGAGGCGCGGCCCGACGGTACCTGATAGCAGGAGGTCCTGCAGGCAAGTGCTGTGAGCTGTCCCATGTAACCTGGGAGAGGCAAGGCATCCAAGAGGCCTGGCCAGTGCCATTGGTACGGCAAAATCCGCAAGGGAAGGAACAAAGGGTCGGGCTGTGAAGGCTGCATGGCTGGGGCCCCGGCGGATACCTGAGATGCGGCAGGGGTCAAAACAGCATTTCCAGCATAAGCTGATGGCACTCATCATTGGCTAGGACCAAGGGCAGCCATTCATGAACTGGAAGGCAAATAAGAATGCGAGGGCAAACAGTCCAGGAGAAAAGGCATTCCTGGAGGCAGGGTTCTAGAGGCTGGCCCTCATGTGGCTGCAGAGCGAAACATTCCTGAAACGTAATAACGTACCAATCCCAGTTATGCAGGGCTAGACGTGCTGGGGCAAAGGCAAAGTCCGGGGGACGAATCCACCGCGGAGGCAAAGGCGAAGGCCTGGGCAAAGGCGGGGCTTGATAAAGCGCCAACTGAGACGTGGCAAGGGGCACAACAACATGTGCCGGCAACATGGCTTCGCTCTAAGGGAGAGACAGGTAAGCTACAGGGCAGTAGCTACGGCTAAATCTCGCTTTTCGAGAAAACTCAAGTGCTAGAGCCAGTGCTGCGATGTGCTATAGATTCACATGCCTTCTAAAACATACGTGAACAAAAACACGAAACACCTCCTCCAGAATCTCCATGACACGATTGTGCGAAAGCGGGGGGGTCGTTGACTGGAATTCCTTCTTGTCGGTGGGATTCCACTCGAAGTAGTGCCACATCGGGATGAGGGCAGTGACGCCATCGCTGATCCATCCGCTGTTCTTGTAACGCTGAAGGAGCTGTTCGTCCCGAAGCAGTTCCTCTAGCTTGGTCCGCAGTGTCTGAACCAGGCCCAACATCAACGTCAGCCCCAGAGGCGAGGTGACTTTGTTGTTCGCATACAGTTCCTGCCACCTCACCGCAGCTTGCTTCAGCGTTTCCAGGCAGGAGTACTGCTCGGTGTCCACGAACATCATGTACCCCATCTCGCGCCGGAGGTGAGCTAACTCCCCTTCGTGTCGCAAGACCAACTTGGTCATTGACTGAATCAGGTGCTGCGTGGCCTGATCCAGTTGTCCCGCCTCGTCCTGAGAGGTTGCCGTCGGCTCCTTTCTCTTGGCTTGGCGATCCCACGAATACCAGCCTCCTTTGCCCGCCGACTCGCCCTTCCGCTGAAACTTGGACCTGTCGCGGTTTGCCCAGCTGTCCCAGTCCGCGTCCTTCTCCACGCTGGCGTCCTTCTGGGTCTGATCGGCCTCCTTGGCCTGCGACGGTGCAGCTAGGCCTCCGAAGACCTCCATGGCCTCGTCCGCAGCCACCGCTCGTCGGTTCTCCTCGCCCATGTTGATCCTCAGCAGCAGACGGCGAATTTTGTGAGCGAAAGTAGAGATTGGCTAGGGATGCCTGGTAAACAGCTGAGCAGCTCTGCAAGTGCCTTCGCGGTTGGGCGTGAGCTGTCGCGCAGTATTTGCAGGGGCTGTCTGCTGTCAAGCCAAGCGGAGTGCAACGCTGCACAGATTCAAGATGCAAGGAGTGCGTGAAAGAATGTGCGAGACGGATATGCTGCTTCATGCCGCTGGCTGCAGCCCACTGACCACAGAAAATGCAGTGCGCACCAAGCTGCTGTCGATGTTTTGAGAGCTGCAATACAGATTTCCACTGCTTCAGCGACATCTCTCGAAACTCAGGATCTTTCACAAGGATTCCCGGAGCACCCGAGAAGTCTGCGTGAGGCACCGTACCTATGGGCACCTCCTGGTGTGAAGCTCCCTGCACTTCAACACCAGACGCAGACTCCATGTCATGACTGGTAGGATTGACAGGCCTTGGGGGGAAGAGGACGGGGCAGGCTCCTTCGACATGCTTGCGAAAGCCTTCAAAACGCTGAAACTGACGACCACAGTGACGACAGTGTGGCATGCCATCAACGGAGTGCTGCATGTGTGTTTGGGCTGGTAATTTGGGACGTTTAGTCTTGGTAATACCATGCCACCTAGATCTATGGGAGAGCAGGACTCGATGACTGCTGAACACAACACCACACTCCGGGCAGGGAACGCCTGCCACTCCATCCGCAGATAAATGCACTTCAGTCGACTCTGACGGTGCACTGGCAGCTTCAATCAGGTCGGCCCGCTTCAGCTGGAACCAGGGCCTATCAGCCTCAGAAACAACCTGTGATCGTTTGTCAAGAAGTTTAAGAAGGCATTGCGTAGGTGAACGGATTCTGAGTCTGGATCGGAGAGCTTCGTTGCTTTCTTTGGTGAGATGCACAGGGGATTTGGTTATGGCACGTAAGGCTCGAATGTCGAAGGCTTCCAACTTACGAAGCGCTGCCGCCGTGAGACCGGTCGCGTGCAAACCGTAAAACAGTGCACCTGACACAGGCACCGTAAAGTCGAACCCTTTCATGAACTGTGAGGATTTTGATGTGCAGGACTTTAAGCAGCCTGTGTCTGTTCTGGGCTGCTGCCTGGACACGGTGCTGCAGGGTCTGCATCTCGAAGCCATGAAAGGATGCCACTATGCCAAGGTACACTATGGAGGAAACCTTAGGAACCCAAATGGGATTATGGGGAGGCCCTAGATTGACAAGGACACCATCATCCGTTTTGGGACTGTGTTTGCGGACCCAACGCGCTGCAGCACTCCCTCTTAGGGATAGGACCAGTTTGGACTTGGTCGAATTGACCTGCATACCGTCCGCAGCAAGCAGCTCGAAGGTGACACGCACACAGTGACACATGAAGGAAAGGTCCTCCAGCGTTTCCACGCGCCAAGCAAGATGCTTATCATCCGCAAAGGCCGTAAAGAGGAAAATGTCCCTGATAGTTGTGATGCCGGACAGTATAGCAACAGTGGTTGTGCACCTGAAGAATGGCTTGGCACAGATCGTCGGGCACATCGGATGCTCGGAGCGAGGACTCCAGGGCTTGTCGGGTCAGGGAGTCGAAGGCACGACTCAAATCTAAACTGAGCATGGCACCTCCATAGCAAGTGCTCTCCCGTTGTCCAGTTCGCTTCTGATGCACGTTGAGTACCCCAACCCGAACCCGCTCGCGTATGTCAGAGCAAAAGCCCGAAACCTTGGCTATGGCAATGTCAATAAACTTCCCAGGACAGTAGGCATGCTGATTGCTGGCCAGTATGCGTCCATGCGTAATAGCTAGCAAGCGTTCCCAAAGTACGATAGCATAGACCTTTGCACTAGGATCCTGAAGGCCTAGCGGGCGCAAGTCTTGGGGTCGCCGGTTGACCTTGCCTGGCTTGGGAAGGAGCGACAACTCGCAATTGGCGATCTCAGATGGAGGAGGCACTTGTGTAGCTTTGCTTCTACCTAAAGTAGTAGCCAGAAACTCTGCAAAGTGCTGCGGGCACAGCTTCCAAACATCCGCAGGAATGCTCTGGCGTGGCACTGCCTTGCCACCTTTCAAAGCAAGCGTGGCAGTGTGAAGCTCTGCAACGTCTGGCACTAGCACAGCTCCGGTATCTGCATGGCAGGGCTCCGAGGCAGAGAAGGCTTTGCTGAAGTACTGGTAGATTTCATTGTACTCATCACCTTTAGTAAGGAGCTGACCACTGGCATTCTTAATGCGAACCTGCTCTCTTCTCCTACGGGGGGCTATGGTGTTTATGACTCGGTAGACAGCACTGTGGTTGTGCGCAGCAGCTGCCTCCTCGGCCTCGTGCAGAAGATCAACTAGCCACTGTTTCCGAGCAGCTCTAGAGGCTTTTCTAAGCTCTTTAGTTCTAGTCTGAAACCGAAGGCGGCGCCTCACGAGCTCAGCACTACGTTGAAACAGAGGACCCTCAACTGGCTGTTGAAGGGCCGCATGAGCTGGATACTTTGCTGGACGGTCTCCGTTCGGCCCGGACGCACTGCACATGACGACTGCTTCGGAAACAGTCGCTGACACACCTGCAGAAGTGCGCGATTGACCTGTGCTAGGGTCCCAGAGCCTGTGTGAGCAGTCACGATGTTTATTACAGCAGACTGAAGTTCAATGGCCTTAGGAGTACCAAGCTTAAGGTGCTGTTTCATAGTGTCTAAAGAAAAACGTTGCTTGCAAACGTCCAACCAGCGACCCATTTCAAGCTACCACAAACTGGCCGATGTCGTGGACCAAGGCGCCAGGGAGTCAGGCAGAGGTCTTGCGGCGCCGCCTGTTTGGCCTGAGGATCTACGGTCAGCCGACGCGTCGCAAGAAAGTCCATTTGAGTTTTGGTGGCTCCATTGCAGAACGTATGAGCGTGACCTGTCGAAGAACGCCCCCAGATATTCAGCAGTGTGATCTGATGAGTTTCCAGCACGGCTTCCAGTTCTGGATCAAAGCCCTGGTTTCCTTTCAGTACTCCACGCCCAATGAGGCCTGGTTGACTCCGAATCTTGGAATTAAGATCTATTCCCAGTACCAAAAGGTGCCGAACTGGCAGAGTATGCAGGAGGCTGCTTAGCTTCTCCCAGAAAACACCTCGTCGCCGAGCGATTTCTTCTCTGTTGTGATCTTGCCAGACATGCTGGTAGCCAGCCACCACATCAGTTGTGACCTGTTGTCCCTCACAGCGGACATGCAAGAGCCGGCCAGGTATGACTACATTGTATCCAATCTGTTCATCGCTCGCCACTTTGGAGCTGACGAAAACCCCAACACCACAGTATCTCTGCTTGGGGTCAGGGCTGATCAAGGCAGTCCAGGATCCAATCTGCCAGCGATTTTCATTCTTACCACATCCATGGTGAAGCTCCTGTATGATGACGATTTCAGCAAGGTCTTGCTTGACAAGCCAGTCGCAGAAAACATCATATGAGGCTGAACAGAAACCTCCTATGTTGTATGTGAGAACTCGAAGTCGTCGCCCAGCCATAGGCCGCGCTGGCCTGCTGGGAGAAATAGTCATCGCCGCTTCTTTAGAAACCGTGGTGCCCAGATCGCCGGCCGAGTGCCACCGGCCTTTGTAAATAGTTCCACCCTTTAATTCCGCTCGTCGCCTGGCCCGAAGGCGCGCTTGCGCGAGTCTGTAAATGGAGCAGCTGTGTGGCTACCCTTTCCAGAAATTTTCGCCACCGTAGTGACTTCCGGATCTCGTGTGGATAAAGATCCAACCCTCGGGTTTACCTGCGAAGTCATAGAAGAATGTACGTTGCTAGTGGTCGCAGGCCTGGGGAATTGAGACCCCAGCGGCTGAGGCATTGCGCCCGAGCTGAAGATTGCAGAATGAAAGAAGCAGTCCAAAAGCAGAACGATCCAGAAAGCCATGAGACGTTCAAAAGGGACCCTACCTGACAGCTCGCCTCCAGCCGAAACCCTTAGTAGTAGTAGTAGTAGTAGTAGTAGTAGTAGTAGTAGTAGTGGTAGTGGTAGTAATGGTAGTGGTAGTGGTAGTAGTAGCAGCAGCAGGAGTAGTAGTAGTAGTAGTTGTTGTTGTCGCAGTAGTAGAAGTACGTAGCAGTAGTAGCAGTAGTAGCAGCAGCAGGAGGAGTAGTAGTAGCAGTAGTCGTAGTAGAACTACAGTTGATGATAGAAATCTTGCACTACCCACAATAAGGAATACACCAAAATTCTCATAGCTTAGGGTCCTTCAGGTAATGCAGGGTTTATATCATCAACCGTAGCAGCAGTAGTAGTAGTAGCAGTAGTAGTAGTAGCAGTAGTCGTCGTAGTCGTAGTAATAGTAGTAGTAGTAGTAGTAGTAGTAGTAGTGGTAGTAGTAGAAGTAGTAGTAGTAGTAGTAGAAGTAGTAGTAGTAGTAGTAGTAGTAGTAGTAGTAGTAGTAGTAGTAGTAGTAGTGGTAGTGGTAGTAGTAGTAGTAGTACTACTACTACTACTAGTACTAGTACTAGTACCAGTGGTAGTGGTAGTGGTAGTCGGGTTGTAGTGAGCAGCAGATGTTGCTGTGCCGCTGCTGGTGCTTGTGCTCATGACTGTGGGCATGATGGCACTGGCATTGATATTGATGTCGCCGATACGGCTAAGTTGTTGCTCGTGCTGTTGCTGATGCTCTTGTTGTTGGTGTTGCTTGTGCTGCTAAAGTTGAACTTAGTCTCGTTGCTGCCGCCCCTGAAATTGGTGCCAAGTCTTCAAGAATACTCAAACCATTCAGACGTATAGAAGTTCCGGAATTGACAGCACAAACCCCACTTGAGCAAAACGGTCGCCTGGATGCCAATGTCCAGGGCCTACACGGCAGGCTTGGATGCAGTTCAGCAGTCATGAAATGGAATTCAGTTCAACGTCTCTGATTGCGGGATTTTGGTATTTGGGGTTTGAGATGCACACAACGGTGGTTACACGACAGGGCTAGCGTCGAGAGGTCACTACCTGCGCATTGCACCTGCGTGGCGCCAGGGGGATTTCCGGCCTCAACTCCAAACCCGAAACTTCCAACCCCGCAACCCGAACAATCCTAGACCCTAAACCTAAACCCTAAGCTCTAGACACTGTAGCCCTAAAATGCCTGAGACAGAGAGCTCTCCGGGAGGTCAAACACCGCCAAAGGGATGACCAACAGGTCGTACAGCACGCAAAGAGCCACCTCAAAGCGGAGCCAGTGCTACCAGAAAAGCTTAGGGTTCAATGGTTTAGTATTGAGGCTAGGGGTTTAGGGTTCAGCCCTAGTCCAAGTCGCAATTACTGCAGTATCCTTGCAGCGAGGTCAAAACGAATACCTTGATTAATCGCGCTCCCACGGCCAGGTGACTCACTATTTCCTTTGCCAGTGGCCAAGCTATTGGAATCGCCAGTCTAAGCTCCCTCATTCAGTGCCACTCGTGACTGCCATCTATAGCCAACTCCAGCATCAAACAAATGGATTCATAAATGAGTACGACGAGTAGGGTGCATGCTGCTTCTCTTGATACAATCCTTATTTCGCAACGACCACGACGACGGCTAGCTTAGAGAGTGGGACGAGTGGGACCCCTACACCTTGAAAACCCAAAGCCCCATGATCCGCGAACCTAACAGCCCTGTGCCCTGAGCTTCTGTATCTTGTGAAGGGGCTTGCTACTAAAATCCCTATCATGGTTACTTTAACTAAATCCCTTAACATGAAGGAACCCTAAACCCCCTGAAAGGAACCCCCAACCCATCAAAGAACCCCGGCCGGGAACCAGGAGGTTCCAAGAAGTGCGGAGGCCGCCACTGGGATGGAGCATGCAGGCCCGCGTCCGCGGCTTCGTGTCCTTGCTTCATCCATACATAGTAGTGATCTATAAGGGCTCCTTGGAGTTTAGGGTTCAGGGGTTTAGGATGTAGGGGTTTAGGGGTTAGGCAAGTAGATCTCGAAGAATCCTTCCAAACACTCGGACAAGAACTTATGTGGGGGGGCCCCAGGTGGGCTTTGAAGGGGTAACAGAACTCGTCCAAGTGAAACTTAGGGTTTAAGGCTTAGCGGGTAGATCTCGAAGAATCCTGTAGGTCACGGAAGATTGGAACAAGAAAGAACACCCAATATCCAGCTCGGAGTCAGAGTCTGTGTCAACAGCCACGATGTGGGACTGTGCCGAGGACTGGTACGAGGCATCCGCGGAGATAAACTGGGACCGCATGGTGGTGATGACCTTGTCCCGTTCCGTAGGCTCTTTGACTTTGACTGCACATAACCGACAGCTTTCGAGCGTCAACTCGCTCCCACAAGTATGTTTCGATGACAATACTTTATCCTCGATTTCGAATCATCACAACTGGATTTCAAGGGGGTTCCAAATATGGCTTCTACGGCAGATGTTTCCGCGAACTCGTGGCTCAACGAATCTCCAGGAACCTATTCCTGGGTAGTCTTTGGTCTTTAAAGTGTGTCATGTTGAGCCAACCGGCCACCTCCTGAACCGACTGCTAAGCCTGCTGAAGAGTCCCATGAACCTCCAAGTACAAGCATATCCACCTGCGTGAAAAATCTTTCTGGAGCATCGAGACTTCGCTTTGCACCGTTGCTTTTGAAAGGATTTCTTTGAGGTGGCAGAGTGGTCTTTGTTGCTCTTGACAATACGCATGCGTAGACCACTGAATGACAGACACCTCTTAGAAGGACCCAAAATGACCCAGACAGTAGCAGTCCTTCTCACACTTTATTATCCTTGCTTCTGTGACGTGGTCTATGCTAGCCGATATAGAAAGGCTTGAAGTGCCGGACACAGAGCTTCTAACCAAGCATCTGAATCTAGGTGATATGTATACCGAGGCCGACGTTGCCCATGTTGGTCGCTGATAAGCTTTACTGCGGCTTCAATGGATGCAGGCTTCGAGTGAGGCTATATTATGTATGAACTGATCGTAAACCAGGCACAAAGAGGCTTCCGACAGATAGATCGCCAACCAGAGGGACGATTCTACAGATGTGACATGCAAAAAAGGTCTGACTAAGGAGATGGATGAAGCCCATAAAACCTCCCAACCCCTAACCTCGACCCTAAACTCCCGAGATCTAACTTCTGGCCTTCTTCTCCAACCGGGTTTGCCAGCAGTCATGGCAGTGCAGTTGAAGGCTCGCCACGTCGACATCATTGTCTCCGCTTCCCAACCCATGCAGATCACCTGGGTTCTTGTTGCAAGTAAGGGATTTAATTTACGTTACGATAATGAGGATCTGTAGAAAAAAAGATGGTTTCTGTAGTATCACCTGACGCCGCTAGGGTCGTTTTGTCAGGGTGTTTCAGACCAAGAGTGAAAGCAACTCACGTCGGGCGAAGGGCTTGCCTGCACCGTACAATCTATGCTGCAGGCTTTCTGGTTTCCATATTTCTGCATTGCAAAGCCATCACGCTACAAAAAGACCTCTGCAAATCAAGCTGAGCTGCGCAGCGTTTGGACGAAGCTTCTGCGGGCAGCATTGGCAGGTTTCTCACTGGAACTGTCTGGAGTTACCGACTGGCAGAGGATCGGATCTAGGGGTGGGGAAGGCGGAAGCTCTTGGGTCGGGGGGGGCGGCTTCGGCGGGTGGACCACCGTTACCTCCAGTGACGGCCTTCTGTCCCTCTTGACGCTGTGCGAGCGTCCCTTCCTCCCGCGATGAATGGAGTTGCTCCTTTCAGTCCAGCTGACTCGTCCGGGAGCAATTGAGCTGGTAGCTACGTCCGTCTCGTAACATTCCGCCAGCATTCGATGAAGCTCCCAGAAAGTGTATCGGCCTCTTGTAGGCGACGCATCCGTGAACTCCATGTCCGCAAACCTGGGCGGGGACTTGTCGATCCGATCCATTGATGCTGGACAAAAGCCCCCCCGGCTACCAGAAGAGTTCTGCTCGCTGCACCACTTTACCTTGAGAAAAGGCGGACATAGCAGGAACCACGTACACTTTGAAAACATCAAGAATTCCTGGCGACATACTCGCAACATACGAAGAAACCACTAGCGACCTCGAAGTGCAGCTGTGCCAGACATTATGAACATGATCATAAGCACAATTGTAGTCATAGGTTTCATCGACATCATCGCCACCAGCTTCGTCATCATCAAATTACTAGCATTGAAAGCTCAATCGTGTGGTTGACAGAAATGTTGGCTTCATCCGGCGCATCGGCTGTTCAATTTTCAAGTACTGCATCAACCACGCACAAGACTGCTGCAGCTGCCACTCGAAATTTCATTTGCATGGCAATACACGGCTGCCGTCTCAATAAGCATTCTTACTGCGGTGGCAGCTGCTGCTGACTGTTCAAATGCCTTCAGGAAGATAGCTGAAAGCAATATCGACCTGCACAAATAATGGATGGCCGTGCAGGACGTCTACATCAAGTTGCATACCCATTCAGCAAGAGACATTGACATCGCCTGCAAATGTCAAGCGAAAGATCAACAACATCTGCTTTGCTGCTCGAATCGTGCCAACTTGCATTGCGCAGTTGTGGAGCTTGTTGCGTGATGAGATCGGTGGTCAGACACAACAACTTGTGCTCAAAGTCCTTCATGTGACTAGATTGCGCCTGAACATGACGTTCGACAATGGCAATGTCCTTTCCACGGAGCATTCTGAATACAAGTACCGGCAATTACCGGCAAAGCTCCGCCCTCTTTCGCCAACTGCCATAAAACAAATCGAGGAACCTCAATACAAGTAGAAGGCACCGACGCGAATCCACACAGCATCCGCTCCGTGCTCGTTTGAGAGATTTGAATTTCTTTCTCAGGGACAGTTCAAAATCACTGTGGAACCGGCTCATGCACACATGCTCAATGCAGCGAACAGAACAACTCAAACAGTTGAACTGAAGCCAAACTCCACGGACACTAAATTTAGGGATGAGGCAGCTGGGCTGGTGTCCCGCTACGGCGCATTTCTTCTGATCGTACAAAAAGCCAAAACATGCAGAGTAAAAAGTCAAGCCACTTCCAACCAATGTGCTTCGAAACCAATTGTTTGGCTTCGCAGCCAGAGATCATAAAACGATAGGTCATAAGTATATGCCAACGCATACACATGAAACTGCAAATATTCAATACTAATGAAAAAATACATATACAGATGTAACATGTGTTTGTATGGGCAAAGAGATAGAAAACCCAACAAACGAGTATGAATATATGTACATGTGTGTGTAGAAATTGGTTCGATTTCCAATTTCCAGCATGACATGTGCCCTTACATGCGCATGCTACGGAGCACGAAAAGCACCTCGGCACAAACTGCGGATAATAACAACGCGAACACTAGTTTCCGCTCACTGCATCTCACATGACGGTCTCTCTGACACTGAATGCAAACGGACAAACAGCGTATAAGAATAATTAATCTGGAGTGCTCTCATAAAGCTTGGCTTGCTTTGTTGGATGTTTCCAACTTGTTTTGAAGCCAAAACAAGGAAATCTTCCAAGCTGACTATGTAGAAAGCAGATCAGTCCAAGGCTCTTGGATGCAGTCCAGCACCGGGATGGTCCGTCTAAGCTGCCTGTGCCGTCACAAGCCAATTTCCACGAACAGAAAGGCCTTGGTTTTAATGTTTTTTTCTAAGCGGGATGATTTGGTGACGTATTGGCCTTTGAAACACTGGATGTTCTAGAAAGGCTTGCACTGCTCTATCACTTGCTGCCATCTTTTATACCGTATTGGATCTGTAAGGCTCTGCGGCTAGCCCGGAGGTGCCAAGGTCTAGAGGGCTAGCCAAGGCATAAACTCCCCCAAGGCTAGTCTTCGTGAGAAGTCAGTGAAACTTTCTAGAAGGCCACTACGAAGGCTCCTGGAGAGCCAAGTGGTGAATCTCAGTGGCTGAGAAAAACAGGCTGTGGGCTAGAACAGATGATAGCGCCGGCAATTTTAGGCTTGCAGGCAAGCCGGTTTGCCCGGGGCGGGCAAGTGTCGAGCTCCGTGAGACTTTGGTCAACAGAAACGGCGTCACATATGCGTCAGAAGACCTCGTCGAGCAGGAAGAAGAAGGTACCTGGGCGCAGGGGTCTAGGGCGGGTAACCGAAAGGTGTGGTGCCTAGTACCTAGAGTTGTCTTGAGTCAAAGGCGGAGAAGAGGCCAAACTAAGGCTAGACGAAAGGACCTGTGGCAGGCGTTTCGTGGCTGAGGAGCACGCTCGACTTATGCGAGCACGTGGCCTCGCGGAGGCCAAGTAGGACAAAGGCTGGACTGAGAGTCGCCAGGGCTGAGTGGGACTGCAGCAGGAGGCTAGACGGCTGAACAAAGAAAGGCCAGACAGAAGGCTGAGGCCTGGGCCGAAAGCCAACCTAGGTGTGGGCGGGTGGGGCTTTTCGAGAAAACTCAAGTGCTAGAGCCAGTGCTGCGATGTGCTATAGATTCACATGCCTTCTAAAACATACGTGAACAAAAACACGAAACGTTCTAGAAAGGCTTGCGCTGCTCTATCACTTGCTGCCATCTTTTATACCGTATTGGATCTGTAAGGCTCTGCGGCTAGCCCGGAGGTGCCAAGGTCTAGACGGCTAGCCAAGGCATAAACTCCCCCACTTCAGGGACAGATCCAACCGGTAAGGCAGCAGGCAAGTATCCCCCACCGCGGGCGGTGGAGTTGGACCTGAGCCGGCAGGAAGAGCAAGGTCAAGGAGCAGGAAAAGTGTCGCAGAGCAAACAGACGGGAAGGCAGCGGTCCTCTTTTTCACTTCGGCGAGGCGGGCTGGAGTCGGTCCCGGCGCAGCCGTCACTCTGGTCTAGGCAACAGAGGGCTTGTTGTGTCTGGGGGTCCTGACCAGGTGGCCTGGGAGGCCGCAGATGCAAGTCGGTAAAGGCTGACCCGCACTCGTTCTTGAGGTCTGTGGCTGAAGGCTTGAAGCCGACCTCGGCTGAGGTCGTCCGCCCATTGGTTGTGTGCTCCTGCAACGTGAGAAACCTGTAGGTCAACGCCATGGCAGGATGACCACGAAGCTATCAGCTGTAGGAACTGTGAGAGGGGCCAGCTGGTTGTGAAAAGCTTGTTGATGCCCGCCTCTGACGGCGTGTTGTCGCTCTGCGATGGCAAGCAGACCGAAAACTGCGAGAAGGCGTGGCGTTCTCGGGCTGTCATGGCAAGTGCAAGCTGAGCTAGCGTCTCGAAGCAGGCAATGTATTTCTGGGCATCCTTGGTGAGAAAAGGCCATGTGCTCCTCACCTCGTCCATGGTCCAGGCTTCGGCAAACCAGGCCATGCTGTGTTTGGTGGTGATCCATCCCCCGATGCCAACTCTGTCCCCTTCAGCCATGGCGTCAGCTCTGGCTAGGCACGCGACAAGGGGCGGAAGTGAGAGGCTTGTTGTCGGGATGGCTTCAATGCGTGGCAGTAACCAACGTAGGCTGTCCTGGGCCGTGTTGGTCAGCTCGATCTCTGGGCAAGTGGGGTCCGAGATACGGACCCAAGTAGGTCCCGAGGACTTAGGCTGTGGCGGGAGGTCGGCCTTGCAGTGCACTGGTCGACTGCCGACCTCGATGATCCGGGCCTTAAGCGGCAGGTTGACTCCTGGTATGAGCCGGCAGATGACGGCTCTGGAGTCGAGGCTGTGGAGAAAGGCTGGCCACATCCGAGGAGAGATAGAGCAATTGCTGCCTGGAGGGCTGTTAAGGACACTGTATAAAGGCGCTACGTGGGCTCATGAGTAGGCCTATGCAGGCTTCGAGGTCTTTCCTGGGGACCTTTTTGCATGCCAATAAGGCCTTGAGCTGACCACAAAGCTTAGCTCGTTTGGTCTCG
Organism: Symbiodinium sp. CCMP2592; assembly: GCA_905221615.1. Lineage (NCBI taxonomy): Eukaryota > Dinophyceae > Suessiales > Symbiodiniaceae > Symbiodinium > Symbiodinium sp. CCMP2592. The sequence continues at coordinate 639,209 of CAJNDT010001001.1, forward strand.
CAAAGCTCGACAGTTTCGAGGCGAAAATTAAAGTGCCAACCGCACCAAACCAGGCTGTCCCCGACTGAGGCCTTTTTCCAGCTAATTGGCGCGGCAAGGCTTGACAGTGTGGCTATGAGGAGGAATAAGAGTTCTGGCGCGAAGGCGCGGAGTAAAGCTGAAAGCAGGTCGTCGACATAAAGCCAGGCTTTGTGCGGGGCGAAGGCTAGTGCGTGGTGGGCAATGCGAGTGATAAGGCCTCCGACTCTCTGCCACCAGTAGGCTGAAAACTTCGCCCCAAAGTGGCAAACCACGTATCTGTAAAGGATACTTTCGAACATGAAGAGAAGTAGGCCTTGTTCAGAGCGGTGAACCTTGACTCGCTTGTGGGCTGCCTTGAAGTCCACACTTGCTGCAAGGAATGACCCTCGCGGGTCTGACGGCATGAAGGTAGCCCGGACATCGTTGACGGTAGGCATTGAAACCGCTTCCGCGATGCGGCACATGGGGTTGACCTGGCAGACCGTGCTATCCAGAACAAGTCGAGGGTCTCTGTTCTCCGCCTTTCCAAGGCTGAGCTTGCCGACGGCGATGCCCTTTGGCCAAAGCTGCTTGGCTTCCTCAAGGCCGCCTGGCACGGGTTGTATCCACCCTGCGGCTTCTTCGTCTGCTAAAAGGCTTCGTACTGTATCCGGGTCTGCCTCGGCTGGCTTCCAGTTCCCCTCACATACCTCCAATCCTGATGAGGCCAGAGGCTGGATCTTGGCTAATGGCCAAAGCCCTGAGGGCTCAATGGGGTCAAAGACTCCTGTGTGTACCCCCACGCGTAACATGGCTGGGAGATCTTTGTCTGGGTCGTTGAGGAGGTCTGCAAAGGCTTGCATAAGATTAAGGCGAAAGGGCTGTCCTTCGGCTGCTTGCGTCATGGAGTCGTAGTCCCATTCCATGACCTCGCAGGCTATCCGAATGAGCTCAAGTTGGTCTTCTTCTGGGATGGGGTGATCTGGCTTGCTTTGTGCGAGGTGTGCAAAGACTCGTTTGGGCATGTCGCGTTGGGATGCCCATTTGAGCCAGGCTTGCATAATGTCCTGCATGGCTGCAGGGCTCGGCTGAGGTCGGCTCCAGTCCGCGGAGCTGGTGTTACCAGCGCCATCACAGATGGGGGCCCTGTCGTGTGCCAGTTCTCCATGGCATTGTAGGGCGGATGCTAGAGTTGGAGGCTGAGCTGGTGTGGTAGAGAGTGGCATGGCAGCAAATCTTCCCGCTGCCTCCAGAGCTGCAAGACCCGGGTCGACGCAAGGCCACGTGGGCAAGGGAGCTGTGGTTATGAGAATCCTCTCTGCATCTGGTTCCGGGCATAGAAAGAGCCCCCCGTCGTGAAGTGCTTCGCAGAACGGTGGCGCCTGGAAGAGGAAATGATCTGCCGGCAGAAATAGCAAGGCGGATGCTCCGGAGGAGCGGATGGCTTGCAAAAAGGCGCATGCTTCGTCGAGGTGTGGGGCGAGTGAGCTGAGGTCTGCAATGAGGCCTAGAACCACCCGTGACCAAATCGCCTGAAGGAGAAGGTCGGGCAGTTCCTGGCCGTCTTCTTGCGATAGGTCAATGGCGCAGACGTTGGCGTCGCGGGCAGGCAGGTGGAGCCTATGGGGATGGATGGGCAAACGGCTAGGGTCTTAAGGCTGGGGACTACAGGGGGCTTATGGCCTTTGAATCGGCTCGGGGTTGGCAAACCGTCGTCCCGCCGGACCCCCGGGGTTGCGTGTTACGCTTGGCTGAGGCGGATGCGGCTGCTGTGGGCCTGTGGCTTGGGATGTTGGCGACGGGTGCTGCGGTGAGCTCCCGGTTGGGTGAGGCTGCTCCATGGCTGAAACCTGTGAGGCTTCGGGTACCGTGCTGAGAGGAGGCTGAAACTGCTGTTGCGTCTGGGGCTCTGATGCCGGGCCTAGTCACGAAGGCTTCTTGTCGTGGTCGACGGCGCAGTGCTCCTTGCCGCAGCCCCTATAACCGCACAGAGGTGGGCGAATTTGCAATTGGGTAAGGCGCAGAGATTCCTCTGGTAACGCTTGCAGAGCACTTTGCCCTTGGCCTTCAACACCCAGTTGGAGGGCCATGACTCAGACTTAGATGGGCTATCTGGCTTCTGAAGGCCTTTGCCGCGGCCCTTTCCACCTTTTTCGGTGGTTGGCGTGTTAAGGCGGATTCTTTTGCTTGGCGGGGGGGGCGGGTTCCCCCCATTGGGACGGCGGTTGGGACCTGGCAGTGTAGGCGGCCGAGGTCTTGGCTGTAGCAAGTTGGCGAGGTCACTTCGAATGCTAGTGACCTCATATAAGGCTTCATCAAGGCTCCAGCCAGATGCAGCAAGGCTTGAGATGGTATTCCAAATCTTGCGATCGGCTGTCAAGAGCTCTTGCGTTGTAGGGCCTCGGAGGGAGAAGTCAGCTAGATCCGGCAAGGCTAAGTGCTCGACTCGCTTGTCAAAGGCTTTGAGGTTGTTAAGGTGGGCTGCTCCACACAGTGCCCAAGCGTTTCGGAACACTGTTTGGATGCGCTGTAACCAAGACACCGAAAGGCGGAGGTGGGAGACAGCCATCTCGGGCGTATCGTCGTATATGGCTGAGGCCAGAAGCTGTGCTTCGGTCCGCATGGGCTTGGATGATTTGGCTTCCATAATTTCAGAATACTGTTTGGAGCTGAGGCGAAGCTGCCATGGGATCCATTTGAGCTTCTCTCCTGGCTGAAGGCTGTGTTGCACAAGGCTAAGGAGGCGGATTGATGGCATGGTGTCATCGTCCAGGAGCTCTCCGGGATAGTTGGCTTTAAAGGTCGTGACCAAATCTTGCACGACCTCCGAGCTGAGCTTAGGCGGCAAATGCTCCATCCATGAGGATGGTGAGGTCGTGGGGGCCAGGGCTGCTGGGAGGGATGGTATGGCAGATGAGGGCTGAGGTCCCTCCTGTGCTTTGTGCGCTGAGCGCAAGGCTTTCCTGGCTCGTGCTGCCTGGACCGAATGTAGTGCATCTGAGACCCCCATGTCGCTGAGGTCCGACTCCGAGAGGTTCTGCAGAAAGGTGTCAAAGCTAGTAAGGTCTGGGTAGGCAAATGCCAGGTCCTCAACTGTCTCAAGCCGTTGCAGACTACTTCGTGCACCCCCTGCGCTTGCAGGAATGCTGTGAGCTCCGATTGCTCAAGGAGCGCCATAATCGTTGGCAGTCTAGTTGCGACTGATGGGGTAAGCCTAAACGGCTGCGGTAGGAATGGCATGGCAAAAGATCAGGCTGACCGGGCAAATGCACAACGACGCTCCCGCGTTTTCCTTAAGGCAGTGCGTCCAGCAGGCGTCGGCAAGCCGCTCTGCGGCAGAAAAAGGCTGTGTTGGGACATGTAGGGCAAAAGGCGGCCGTGGGGGGGGGCGTCCCGCATGCCGCTTTGTCGGCTCCCAACGGCTGTGCGTGCACGGATCCCCATGGTCCGCTTTGGAAGATGACTATGTCTTCCACTGTCGGCAGGGTGGCTTGTTCCTCCGAGTCGAATGAGTCGGCTTGTGAAGCCGCAAAACTCTCCACTAGCAAGGCCTCGATATCGTCTGCGGGTATGGTCGGAGGGAGGCTGCTGGCCCCGGGTGTCCTCTGCTCCGATGGCTCAGTGCTCGGTATCGGCTGAGTATCGGCACTTTCCGCGGTGACCTGCTCCAATTCGGCTTCACGTGAGTAGATGAACCTGTCTAGGCCCTTTCCGAGGGCTGAGAGCTGGAAGGCGTTAGGTGGCGGTGACGAGGTGACTGAAAAAGGCGGCTCCACTGTCGGGTGCTGTCCTCCCCTGGCAATTGGGCGCGACGGCCTCCCTGAGGCACATGCTTGGGTGATTTCGGTTTGTAGGGCTAGAGCTCCGAGGGTATCATCTCTCCCGTAAAGCTGTACGCTAGGGTTTTTGTGATGGCCTTGTTGTTGGCGTATTTTATCTGCGGCCTGGATTTGTGCACCGGCGCTGAGCAGGCAAACCTTGAGGCTGTGCATGGTGAAGGCGGAGGCTTCTTCCGGTGTGAGCAGCTCCGGGGAGTTGCCTTCCAGATGTTTGCGGCACATGAAGAACCGAAGGCACCCTAGCGCTTGGCTGTACGACATAGGCTGGTGGTAGGCTGCCACTGGCTTTCCTGGGAAACCCCTTAGGTTATGAAGGGTGGGCAGAATGAAGTCGGGGCAGTTGTGGGTGCCGTAGATCTGCTCCCATGTTGTCTGGACGGCTCTGAGGAAAGGTAGCACCCAAAGGCCTGTCGGGTCCCGGCCGGAAATTCCATGGAGGCGAACAGCAAAAGGCTGACCCCGCTTGGTGGTTTTCGTATGCCAGCAAACCGCTCTAAGGCTATGTCCTGTGAGGGAGAGGCTCTTATAAGGCTGATGCGCTGAAGATCCCCAAATCGCAAGCCCCCGTGCAATGCTAGCAGGAATCCCCCTAGCAAAAGGCAAAGCTCTGTGGGACACTCCTCCTGGCATATGCGGCGTTCCCAGGCGACGACCACGGCAAGTGGCAGAGGCAGGGCTTCTCGCCTGTCCGTGTCGGTCTGAGCCGTAAAGGTCCTGATAAGGCGGTCTGACAGCACAGCCGCAAGCTGGGCTAGGCCGGCGGTTTTGGCTAGCCATGAGAGGGCTTTGATCATTGGCTTGGGTCCGGTGCGGCATACTTCTCTATCTTCTTCGAGGCTGGAGTTGCATGCCCAAAGGAGGTCGCCAAGGCAGGCTACGGAGACCGAGCTGACTTCCAGGCTGTTGAGGATCAGGTATTCAATGAACTGTCTGCAGGCTGACAAGTAGGTTTCGAGCGTACCGGCAGTATAGGGCATGATGCTTTGGGCGAGAAGCTGTTGCGAATACTTGGCTTCCTGAAGGCTGCGGTACAAGGCTGCCGAGTCCCCGAGGAGCCAGAGAAGCTCCTTCCACTGTTCCAGGGCTTTGGCTTTTCTGGAAGCCTCCTGGCCTTTCCTGGTAACCTGAGTGGGCCTGCCGCCAGGGCGCAGTGGCTGTACCATGTCCGGCCACCGAGTGTGACGCATCGGGTTCGGGGCTGATGCAGGGCGAGAGGGCAGATCGTGGAAGTGGCTGAGTCCAAGAAGGCTGGCCCTCCAGCTGGGTTGAGGTCCCGGCGGTTGGTGGAGCCCCCCTTTGCTGAGAGCCGGGGAACCGCGCGCGCCTGTGCAGCGTTGAGGGCAAAGGCACCTGCAAGGAGCGAGGTCTGATAAGGCTGAGGACTGAGAAAGGCGGGGCCGGGCGCATGCGGCGGCAGGGCTGGAGGGGGCAGGCCCGGCCGTGTCTTGGGCGCCGACTGCAGGGGGAGGAGAACGTGCTTCTCAACCCCTCCTGGCGGGATAGGGCGGATAGGGTTCACTGTTGAAGCGAAGGCAGAAGAGTCTTTGCGAAAGCGTCGGACCACTGTGGCCCGTTCTTGTGTTGAACCGGCTCTCCCGGCTGGGGCTCCTGCTGCGATATGGTTGGTGGGCTGTAGGCTGATCTTCGTCCGGGTGGAGAAACCCCGAGAGCACCCACAATGGCGCCGGTAGGGACCTTCCTGTTCGCTGAGCATCGCTGTGCAGGCTGTTGACCGGACTCCATGATTCTAGGTTGCTAAGGTCGTCCGGGTCTGTGTCTGGAGTCGCCGCTGAAAGGCCAGGCTGGTCCTGCAGGTCGGGACTTGAAAGAGCGCAGCACAGTCGACGTAAGACGATCGGCGGAGACCCCGAATGCAGAGCACTCTTTTTGTGGGCCGATGGCGGCGGTCGTGCGGCGCAAAAAATGCCGTGTGCCTGCGCATAGAACGTGGCTGAAGGCTAGCTGGTATAGAAATGTTTACAAGGCTGAAAAAGGCAGTATAAGGCTGCGAAGGCAAACGGCTACCCCAAGGAGGCCTGCGGGGGTACGGCGGAAAACCATTCGAAAGGGCTGCGACCAAGGTCTGTAAATTCTTTGCAGCGCGAACATTGATGGCCGGAGTGCTTGTCCCTATGCCCTATGCTCGACGGTCCCTTCGGTGATTTCGCGTCCGCAGGCTGAATGGTAAGGACAGAAAGGCACGGTCGAGCAGGGAAGGCCGCAACGCATCTCACCACGGCTGCTGCCCATATAATACATCCTGGCGAAGGCTGGGTCCAGGTCGAAGGTGTGCGGCAAGGTAAGGCTGGGGACAATGATGCAGTTGCGCATGTTAGGGCAAGGCAGCCTTGGAAGGGCCAGGGCCGGCGGCTTGTAGAGGTCGATGATGATGTTCTTCCGCTTGTCGACCAAAGGCTCTGGGAGGGCTTTCAGGTCCTGAAGGCAAAGGGCCGGGACCGACTGCTTCCCCATTTGGCGGGGGTTGGCTTGGCCCGTGGCACCGAAGTGCCAGTAGCGAAGGACCCCAGTATCCGCCGAATACCACTCCGGGAGCGGTGGGCAAGGCGGGAGGTCCTCTTGCGCTCCGGAGGACTCGGAGTCCTCCTCCTGGCCAGGCTCGAAGGCTGATCCTGGCTCTACCGTGTAAAAGTGGGTCTCAACGTCGATCTCCACGGCTGTCTTTGGGGGCTCCCCGCCATAGAAGTTGATCCATGTACGGGAGTCCCAGATCACGGCTAATCCAAAAGGCTGGGGTGGCCGCTCGTTCCGGAGTAGGACGGCTTGTGGTCGGAAGCCATGAACTCGGCTTCGAAAAAGATTCCTTCCGGCGTTTGGCTATGCAAGGCTGAGTGCGGGGCCTGGTCGGTACTGCTGGAGGCAGGCTCTGGGGAGGGCTGTGTGCTCTGCGGTGTGGCGGTCGCCGTCGGTGTGGGCTGTGCCTGGCTGCAGGGGGGAGCTTGTGGGGGGGATAAACTGGCTGTGTCGTCCCAGGCTCCGCAGCCTTAGGTTTGGGCGGCGGGATGGCTTTGGTCGGCGGGTCTGCCTTGGCTGCGTCGGGCAAGAATGTTTGCTGTGCTGGCGGCTTCCAGTTCTGAGGGAATCGGGCGGGCGCTTCTGCTGCCGAGGGCTGCGGCTGGGAAGGATGCCGGCGAGGTCTTGGTGGGAGGCGGGACGGCGCCAGAGGGTGGAAGGCTGTGGATGACGAAGGCTCTTCCATGGGGAGGTTGAGAAGGCTGGGCCCCGTGATCCTGAGAAGGCTGGGCAGGGTCGGCAGCTTAGGCGGGACGTAATTGGAATGGGGCCTGTATAGCACCCGTCTTGGGCATGATAGAAGGCTTCCTGGTTTTGGTAAACAAGGAAGCTACGTGGGGAAAGGCTGGAAGAACTATCGCAAGGCCGAGCGTCATCCTGGACGGCTGTGTCGGCTGCCGCCTGTGCGGATGCAGAATGCGCGGCTTTGAGCTTGGCTAGTTCCTCGGGGGCGAGGGTCTTCAACCAATTGGCGAAGGCATCGTGGTCGGATGCCATGGCTTTGGAAGGCGCTGAAGCTCCCATGGGGGCTGTGAACAAAAGAGCTCTGGATGTGTAGAGGCACACTGAGCAAGGCTGGTCGCTGGCATGAAGCGGATGCACATCCGGGTCCTGTGGCTTCCACCGGCTATGGTGCTGTGACCTGGCTCAGGGCATGGAGGTTAGCAATGGGTTGTGACGAAAAGAGCGGGCCTGAAAGAGGCTGGACCTGAGCAGGGGCATCATGGTGAGGCTTCGTGCAGTCGGCATGACCAGTCTGCAGGGGTCTTTTGGCAGGCGAGCAAGGCTGGATGCAAAAGGCTATGCTTCGGGATCTCCTTCGGAGTCCAACAAGGCTGCGGGTCCTTGATATTGGCAAGCATCCACGGCTGCCTCCGTGAAGTATACCGCTATCGTAGGGAAGGCTTGCTGAAGCGTCAGGAGCAAGCCGGCTACCCTGGCGTAGGTCTGGTCCAGGCGTATCCTGACGGCGTCCACCTTGGCACTGAGAAAAACCCATGGCGAGAGCAAGCATCGAAGGCGGGGTTGCTCATGTGCGCGACGGCTATGATGCCACAAGGCTTGTTGTGCACCGCGTCGGTCGGCTTCCAGAATGCCGATGCGAGCTTCCAAAGATCTAAGGCGATCGGCTAGGGACTGTACAGTCGGCTCGTCGGTAGGCTCTTGGCTGAAATCCTGAGTGGAAGGCTGTGGTTGCAGAGCATCATAAGCTGAGCTGGTATCGGGGTCGAAGGCTAAGGGGCCGGATAGGCCCGCGTTCATGCGGCCCATGGCTGAGAGGTTGGTCACATTGGCAGTCGGCTGGCCCTGATTCCATTGCAGAGCAGGGCTGTTGGCAAAGGCGGGCCAGGGTGAGCGCTGTGCGCGCTGATCCTGGCGGCGGGGCTGCTGATTCCCCCGCATGTTGTCTAGCCGAAAGAGCTATGTATGCCGGCTGCAGTTGACCGCTTGCAAGGCAGGCAGGGCCCGGACCGAGGGCAAGCGTGGATCAAGTAGATCCTGAAAAATCAGCCGAATCGGGCTGGCCATCGAAAGATGAGGAGCTGAGGGCCGGGGAATCCGAGGGCAGGGCCGATGTCGGCTGACCTGAAGGCAGAAGAAGCGGCTTGATCTGAAAGCATGAATGACAACGAAGGCCTGCTCTGACCAACATCTTGGCGCAGGCCCGAATTGGCTTAGGAGGCTGAGGTGAGGGCCGGGGTTCGAAGAAACCTGGAGGGGCGGCACGCATGAGAAGAGCCAGCTGCAAGAAAGGGCTCATAGACGGCTTCAGAAAACGGCTTGGCTTAACAGGCTTTCGGGTTGGCCTGTGCTCGCTGAGGCTGCAACGGCCAGTCTGCTGAAGATGCCTGAGAGACAGCAAAGCATAGGCTCCCATGTGCCGGACTCGCAAAGGGCTGGCCAGCTGAGGGCCGGGGGTGTAAGGCAAAAGGGCCATATCAGCCGCGGGCCTTGGATATGCGCTCGGCGATATAATCATGGCATGCCTTGTTTAAAAGGCACAACTTGGAGGGTCGGGGGACTTAGTAACTGGTTATTTTGGGGACTTATAAGTACCATAACCCCAATTAAGGTCCCTTTTAGGGTACTTATAAGTCTACCTACTACCTACTTACTAAGTGCCCCGACCCTCCAAGAAGGCAACGACTTCCTGGCATGAGCTGGCAAACAAAAGAATATTGGCACAAGGTGCAACCCCAAAGAGGAGGCCTTCAAGGCTCCAGCCAAGAAAAGGCTCACGCAGGTCCTTGGTAGGAAACCAAAGTACCTTGCAGAAGGGCGGCTGAAGGAGCCAGAGCAGTGGAACCTTGAAAGGGCTCCAAGGCAACGGATGGCGATAGCGTAATCCTGGCACGGCTGAGTCAAGGCTGGACCCCTGTGAGTCCGACCTGGTGGAGGGTGGCGGGCTTTCGGGGGCTATCCAGATACTATCCTGGCTGGCTGCATCTGAGGCCTGAGGGGACAGAGCAAAGCGCTCAAAGTACGCGGGGGGAAGGAAGTGGTAGCTTTGGTATCCCCCCCCCAAAGGCAGAAAGGCAGGCTGTGGCTGAGACTGAGCTGCTGGCTGAGCAAAGGCTGGCTGAGCCGCAGTGCGGGAAGTTTTTCGGTGAAAGCTCAGAGTCGGGCTCCGGCTGCCGGTGCCCGAGCCAGGCAGAGGCAGAAGGCTCTGTGGGCATCAATGGCGTAGTCGGCAGACCTAGGATGCAGCTAGTCGGTAATGTCCAAATGCGAAACGATATATTCATGCGTCTCTTGAGAAAGCAGGGCTAAATGCAGCCAGGAAGGCCCACCTGCAAACAAGAGGAGGCGCGGCCCGACCGTACCTGATAGCAGGAGGTCCTGCAGGCAAGGGCTGTGAGGCTGTCCCATGTAACCTGGGAGAGGCAAGGCATCCAGGAGGTTTGGCCAGTGCCAGTGGTACGGCAAAATCCGCAAGGGAAGGAACAAGGGGTCGGGCTGTGAAGGCTGCATGGCTGGGGCCCCGGCGGATACCTGAGATGCGGCAGGGGTCAAAATAGCATTTCAACCATAAGCTGATGGCACTCATCATTGGCTAGGACCAAAGGCAGCCATTCATGAACTTGAAGGCAAATAAGAATGCGAGGGCAAACAGTCCAGGAGAAAAGGCATTCCTGGAGGCAGGGCTCTAGAGGCTGGCCCTCATGCGGCTGCAGAGCGAAACATTCCTGAAACGTAACAACGTACCAATCCCAGTCATGCAAGGCTAGACGTGCTGGGGCAAAGGCAAAGTCCGGGGGACGAATCCACCGCGGAGGCAAAGGCGAAGGCCTGGGCGAAGGCGGGGCTTGATAAAGCTCCCACTGAAACGTGGCAAGGGGCACAACAACATGTGCCGGCAACATGGCTTCGCTCTAAGGCAGAGACAGGCAAGCTACAGGGCAGTAGCTACGGCTAGATCTCGCTTTTCGAGAAAACTCAAGTGCTAGAGCCAGTGCTGCGATGTGCTATAGATTCACATGCCTTCTAAAACATACGTGAACAAAAACACGAAACGATGCGTAAACTTTCAGGGTTTCTGTTCCACAATGTGTAATAATGTTTCTGACGCAGAGATATTTTTGCAAGATTGCTTTTCAGAGTTGGAGAACTGAAACGACAAACGCTAAACACATAAACAAAAATGAGCAGTCACATGAATACGCTTTGGAAAATTAGAAGCAACGAAAAGACAATGAAACATTGAAACATCGCAAAAACGTCTTCGCAAACACTGGAAGCGCACAAAACACACGAAATCATTTTTTGGGTGTTCAAGCCTCGTCGATGAAAGACACACCGGCTCCGAAATCTTTATGGAGCTTCTCTCCGTCAGGCAGGAGCCGCAAGCGATCGAGTTTCGGAGCAGGTCGGTGTAGTTTTGTCACCGAGCTGCCCACTAACGCGCAAAGTGTCTTTGCTAGAGACTCTACCTACAGGTATCAGGCCTTGGGCTTGCCGCCACGGCGTTTTTCAAGCATGTGGCGTCGGGCCCAGCTGAGTTGCCTGCATTCCAGGAGCACTTCAGCATTGATGACAACTGTATATAGACTTCAATCAAGCATCCGCGCGGCACCTCTTGCTGCCGCTCTTCTTCGCACAAGAAGGTGTTCTTCAAACGACTGCAAGTCATGTTCAGCGTCAGTGCAGAGTACACGGTGGCCGGCCGCCATGTGTGGCTGCACAGGTCGATGCCAATGGCGGTTTTGGCTTGGGCGGGTTTTGATGACAGTGGCTGTGTTCAATTCCTGGCGAAAACAACGAATCATCGCCAAAAAACATAAACAAAACAGTGTTGAACCGTAAGAGGTTCAAGCATCAAGAACTGTGGTCTGTAGTCGACATCAGCCTTTCAACAAACCACTTGACGACGGTCGGTCTCAGCAGGTCGGAAGCAGAAATGAGCCGTGGTCCAAAATCGCTTTGGCGTGCAATTAAACTGTAAAACCCTGAGCGGTCACGCTTTTCCTGCTTGAGTCAAAAGGCGCTGCAAGTAAATATACCGTAGCCTGGGCTCACCAAAGGTGTGGGGCGTTCCTATGTACAGAATTTAACACCCTGCCTCGAAGTCCTTGTGCTGTACTTCGATCGGTCCGCGGTCGGGCATACCTCCGCCCGTGACTGCATAGGCTTTGCCACTGCGAGTCCTTGGGTTAAACACTCCGTGCAACCCACCTTTTACCGTCCCCCAATTAGGGAGGTGTGTCAGACGGTCCATGTCCTGACATTCGTACAGTAACAAGTACTTCGTCCATGTGAAACAACTTCCAAACAAACTTCCTGCGTTAGCGCTCTTCCTTCTTTTGCGCTTTCGCTGCTGTGCGTTCCGGGGTGAAACTTTTTCAGTCTTGCCTACACTCACTGCTCTGTCTCATACTCGTCCACGATGTAGGGCTTAATGACTTCCGAACAACGTACGTTCCTCCGTACTGTCCGGCGTACCGGGATCCACTACTTGCTTCGGACTCCCAAACAGATCCATCGGGATATCCGATCCTTGCGCGCGTTCTCCTGACGCTTCATACATCTCATTGCATTGTCTGCAATACTCTTCATACGATTCCTGTGCCTCTGGGGATAGCATCTTGTTCCCCATCTCTTCCACGCTTATCATCTTTCCACGGTACTCAATCATCTCCGGTTCCTTCTTCTTTTCCGGTTCTTCCTGGGCTTCCGGTGAAACAATTCTTCCCAGGGCTTCCATTCCACGAACGTAGTTTTCATCGCTTATCACCACATCCTGCGTGATTCTTCCAGATGTGATTCTTCCGCCACGTCGGTAGTCTTCCTCACTTATGATGGGCATACGCACACCGTCCGTATGTACGATTGCTGGTGTCCCCATCGCTGCTCTTCCACGTCTCTTCAGAGATCCTTTACCTGTGCCGCTCTTTGGTACTCCGGCATTCCATGCATGCTTCGCATCTTCCGTTACACGGGTCTCTTCTTTTTCCGTGGCATCCTCTGTCACAGTTCTGTCGTAACTTCTCCGCCATTGTTCCATTGCATACGTTTTGATGCATTCCGTACAAGAACATTTCTGGTGGTTTCTCTTCTCCCTTGTACATTTCCTGATTCCACACCAGTGACATTGTTTTGTGCATCCTCCAGCTGACTCTACTTCGTAGTCAAGCTCCATCACTTCCCAGTCGCTTTCATCTGGGATTGGCGGCTCTACACGTCCACGGCGTTTTCGCATGCTTCCTTCTGGCTTCGTCTCCGGAAAGCAAACCCAACAGTGTCTGTAGCCCTCCGCTACAGCTTCACTTTCTTCTTTCCAGATCCATTTGCCAGAACGCATATGGCTTCCTTGAACGTGCCAACATGTTCCCTTGTGGAACACACGGGCCTTTGACCCTGTCGATATCTTCACCATACCGACTCCTTTGATCTGGTCCACCGTGCGCATACACCTCTTCCACATACTGATTGCGTACGGGGCTGCGAGTAGCATTACGCATACGATCATACAAACCTCGAACTTCGTAAATCCGTCCATGGCGTCCATACCTTTTCCAAAGGTTTCACTACTCTCTGCTCGGGCGTTCGCTACGTCCTCCTTGAGCATTGCTGCGGTGATAGGCTTCATCAGATGAAATACCTGTATTGCTCTTATAAGGTTCTTGATTTGTCCACTTCCAACATACTCCTTGAGCTTCTTTTCCTGTTCATGCTTTTCATACTCCTTCTCTCCGGTGTACTCCAGGTTTCCTTCTTCATCGTACTCTACTTGGGACAAGTGATACAGTAGGAATGACCTTCGGGCATACGTCAACTTCTTGGTGTTCAGATCCGCTACATTGAGCGCGGTTCTTACCGTTCCAAGTTTGACAAGATTATCTCTCACCCAATCTTGCAGTTGACACAACCTAACGTCCACATGCTTCAGACGTCCAACTCCTCTTCGTTGACTCCACTGCCGTGCAGATGAGGAATCGCACCGTATCTCCACGCGTACAGGTGCGTTCACTAGGAACTCGAATAGCCTTCCAACTAGAATAGCTTCTCCGCAAGTTCCACTTAGCGCATACAACTCTGCTTCACAGCTTGATGATGATGTGGCCTTCTGGGTCCTCGAAAATGACAACACTTGTACTCCATTTAGTACAATGATCCCTGATGATGTACTCTTCCTTCGAGCTCTTTCAGGTGTCTTCAGGCTTGCCCAATCACTGTCCGAATACGCTTCCACAACATGTCCTGAATCCTTGGCAATTTCTTCATCCTCGTGGCCATTGAGCTTCGTAATCAACCGACTTCCGATTTCGGTATACGGCAACAAAGTCGCCCTTGTGGCTGTTCCACTCAGGTACAAGATCAAGTGCTTCAGACACTTCAGTGCCTGCACTGTCGGCTTCGACATACTTGATGCCAAACACTTTGAGGCATACTGAATGTCAATTCTGTCCTGTGCAAGGTACAAAATAGATCCGAGTCCAGATCTAAACCGTTTTGTCTCTTCAGCACTCAATTCTTTACTCCGGTCTTCTTTTACCAGATCCATGTGCTCTGGTGTGGCCTTGCTCTTCAACTTTCCAAGGTCATACAACTCAATGAGCTTCCGGACATACTTCTCATTTGGTTGGACAACTATAGTAGTTCACAAGTCTTTGGCATATACGGCTCGACCGAGTGGACGGCATACGCCCCCCCCCCGGGGGATGGACATGGGGGCCAAGATGACATGCACCCAGTCGATAAAAAACCGCCTATTTGCGGATCGCGTGCCATCTATTTGTGCGCGGAGGGTCTTTCTTTTTCCGTCAAGATGCGCCGACAGGTTCCTAGTCCGATCTCTTCTCGGGCTTTTGCAAATCCAGAGCCTTCGAACAAAGGTGGCTTTGCAGGGATGTGTCAGAAACATGCCTTACCTTAAACCGAGCTTCGCAAAGCCTTCGCAAGTTTTCCAAGCAGGGTTGCCTGGTGGCCTTGTGCGGATGAGCCAGAAACAACGCCTATATACATAACCTATACAAAAAGCATTCGCCACGCCGGGAATATTGCCAGCCAGGCTGCTAGACCTCTTGCAGCTATGTTTTATTCGGCAATGTTACTCTACACAAATGGCTGGCACATCAGCACCCGCACACAGGCACATGCAACACCCCATCACAATGCCATTCGTGTGGACGCCCGGCTCCAAACTTCAATGGGGCTTTGGGCTTTGGGTAAAGGATCATCTAGCTGTGGCTCACAGTTTCGGGTTCTGGCATAGTGAACAATAAAAGGCCCGGAATGAGAGATGCTAGACCGGGACCTCTTGCAGCTACGTTACTCTGCACAAATGGCTGGCACACCAGCATCCACACGCAGGCACGCGCAGCAACTTGCAAGGACAAGAAAGTCCCCGTCGTCTTCCTCGCCAGAAGCCTGAGCGCAGGCAACACGAAACTCGAACCGGAGCATGCGCGGCAGCGAGATTCAAAAGTGGGAGCAAAGGAGAAACGTGCTCCGAAAGAAAACTGCCTAACGAAATATTCGGCGGTTTGCGAGTGTGTGCGCGTGCAGGAGTGCCTTGTGCTGGTAAAGCTAGAGCCCGCCTCGCGTGTGTATAAGCATGTGTAAGCTCTCCCGATCTCCCTCCTATCCGCGTCGCTCAGGTCTGTCTGGCGAGGAAGACGACGGGGACTTTCTTGTCCTTGCAAGCTCAAGATCCAGGCCCAAAGACGCGTCGCCCGCCCAGCGAGGTCAGACCTGAGCGACGCGGATAGGAGGGAGATCGGGAGAGCTTACACATGCTTATACACACGCGAGGCGGGCTCTAGCTTTACCAGCACAAGGCACTCCTGCACGCGCACACACTCGCAAACCGCCGAACATCCGAACAAACCCTCAGAGGCGCCGGCATGGGATGACAAAGGTCCGGATCTGGGCAACACACTCGCGGGGCAAAAGGGGGACCTACGGGCACGCCAGGAAGGCACACAAATTGATGGCACATGTGAGGCACGCTTCCACGAAATGCACTGCGCCCACAACAGTCGCTCCTACACGGTCCTACACCCCTCACTCCTGCCAGACTGAAGACAAGGCCCAGGCCGGTGCACGAGTGAGGACCACAGTGAGGATGTCGAGTCAAGGTTGCCTGGGCAGCACAAGACAAAGGTTTAGGCTCGGGAGGACAGGAAAGGAGAAGTAAGCCAAAGAAGAAGACGCTGCAGTTTTTTAAAAACGCATGCACCAGCGGCCACACGAATGCATGGCACATGAGGAAGGTACCAACGCACAAGTCGAAGGAGGCGCACAGGCCCCGAGCAGCACCTAGGCACACACTCGCAGGACTCCTGCGAATCGGGATGGGGTTTACGGCAAAAGGCCGGGGCAGCAGAACCAGGCACTCCTGCACGCACACAGACACTCGCTCGAGAAAGAAACCCCACACAAACCCAGACCCTTCCAAAAACAAAAGAAACCCCGGCAAGCACTCTGAGTTCTGAAGCTCAGGTCCGGACTCACCGACGAAGCGACGTGCAACAAATGGGCCGCAAATTGTGTGTTGTTTTAAGCCAATCGAGAATTGCAATCAGATGTGCCAGGCATTTGTGTCTACTACTGCTGCTGCTGCTGCTGCGCTGCTAGGATATGTTCAAAACACTTCCGCTATGGCCTAGCCTAGAGCTCGGCGGCGGCGGCGCGGCAAGGTGCAAAATCATCGAACAACTGAATAATTGTTTCAAGCCACACTCCCAAAATATTGTGGCAGCATGATGTTTGGATTTTAAGGAGATTAGGGTATTCGGGCATTGAGGCATTAGGGCCATTAGGGTTTTTTAAGCCAATCGAGAATTGCAATCAGATGTGCCAGGCATTTGTGTCTACTCCCCAAGCCCCCTCTTCTGAGCCCAAGTTTTCGTCAGATATGCCAAGGATTTGTTCTAAGAGCCAGGTTTTACCAAAAAACGGAGTGAATGGCATATTGAAGTCGATTTCCGTATGCCAACGATTTGTGAACTACTATATTCCTTCCTGAATGAAGACATACTTCCTTTTGAGATACCGCATCTCTTCTCCTTTTCCTACTCCGTCGGCTGGATACGGTCCTTCTTTCTCCACCTTGAACACCTTCTCCAACTCTTCCACTAGCCAAACCGTTTCTTCCGGTTCTCCAGCTAGCAATTCGTCATCTACATGGATAGAGATACACAGCTTCCTTGTGGTGTGTCTAGCCAGTGCGGGTACATGAACTGAGAATATGAATCCAAGTTTCTCCAGTATACTCCGCAAGTGTTCATACCATCTTGTTGCTGCGTTACGTTGGCCTGGGAGGCATCTCTTCAACCTCCACAGCACTCCTTCCTTCAGATTGGCAGCTCGCTTCATCCAATCGCTGATCGTGATTAGCACCTCTTCTTGCTGCGGGACCTGAAGGTATGCGTCCTTTATATCTAGGACTACTACGACCCACCTGTACACCAGGTGTAACAACAAGACTAGGCGCGACGCGGCGTTGCTCGCCGTCGGGCTGAATGTCTCAGCCGTAGAACTCGCACCTGCCCTGTACTCCCTTGCCACTATCCGGCAACGTCTTTTCCACCTGTTGTCACGAAACCTCCAGTCGTAGACTTCACGCAAATCCATGCGTTTTTCGTTCCCTGTCGCGTTCGCCTCCATGAATTCCTCAATTACTCCTAGCTTGCTAAGGCGATTTAGCTCTTCCACTGCTGCTTCTTGATCCAAGGCATCCAGCTCTTCTGGACTCAACTCCGGTGGTGTTTCTCCTTGGTCATTCTTGGGAACTTCTTCCATCTCTTCTTCCATGAGATCTTCATACTCTATATCTTCTCCTTCTACTGCTGTGAGATCCTCGTGTTCATCCCAATGGAATGGGTCATCTTCCTGAGATACCCTGCCTGCGAACAAAGGCGGGTAGATTCCTTTGGAGGGTGATGATGGCGCCGATGGTTCTTCACGTGACTTCTTTGGAGATCCTTCAACTCCTTGTCCTCCTTCTACTGGTCGCTTTCGCAAGTCTTCCAGCATAGTGTCCTAACTAACACGTACTTGGTTTCCTTCAGGCTCTCCAGTTTGTACATCGTGCATCGAACTCGAGCTCCGGGAATGAGAACTCGATCCCGTGCTGGCCCTGCCTCCGTCTGAGGCCTGCCTCCGCTAGAGGCTCCACTTGTGTCCAGCATATCCAATAGTTCTTCCACTTGTTCTTCTTGAGAATGTCCTCGATCTTCCATACGAACTACAGGTTCCTGCGCTGTTTCTTCTTCGGCGATACTTGCCAACGCTGGGGCTGGTAACGGCTGTTTACTGAATGTTCCTTTTGGTTTCTTGGGGTTCCATGGAGTTACACTCAGCTTCAGTAGGGGTTCTTTTCTCCATCCAGTGGCAATACGTCTTACCGATCCAGTAGCCAAGACTCCGTCTTCAACTCCTACCAAATGCATATCCTGGGAGTTCTTACCTAGATAGATTCCTCCAATCCAATTCGCTGTTCCTTTCTTCTCTGGTTTCTTTAGAGCATATACATACTCACCGAATGGGGCTATCTTTCCGAGGTAAGGTCTGCCCACGACACTTCATAGGGCGTTGAACCTATCGCAGCGTGTCTGTGGTACCTGTTCAGCAACCACGACGCATGGCACAATCCCCAGGCCCAAACTGAATGGCCTTCGGGAACCTCTATACCAAGCTTCTTTTCCGCTGCCCGTACTAAGCATGCTGTCTGGTTCCTCACCGTCTGAATAAACCGTTCCACTCTTGCCGTTCTTCCTTTCTGGTACGGCTTGTTGTTCTGATCGTGAGTCTTCCGGTTCATCTTTCTCCGAGTCTCCACGATTGCAGCTATCAGAGACAGCATTGCCTCTTCTGAATCTCCAACGAATCCTAGTTCGTCCAAATGTCCAAGACTGTGTACCCATTTCAACACTTTCTCCACTGTCTTCCGTTCGGTCTGTTTTCCAGATACTGGGATCACAACTGACATACGTGTCCATGAACAAATTCCAACCAGTGCTGGTGTGTCCTTTCCTTGTAGAAACATAAAATCCAGCTGAATAATGGGATAAGGTACTCCCACTGAGTCCTTTCCTGCCTCGGGGTTCTTCTTTTCGTGATCCTGTTTACTCTTGGCTTCCACGCATGACTCACACCAATGTGCAAACGGTAGGTGTGTTGCTTCATGAGCTAGTCGCTCTTCTTCCGAAGGGTTCTACGGTTCTGCTTCCACTCGTACTTTCTCTTTCTCTGCGCTCTTCAGCTTCTGCGCAGACTTCTGCATCTCCAACTCTGACAACGGATTTCCGTCTCCATCGCAGGTTGGTCCTAATACTCCTTCGCTCCTTCCAGGGGCGATGTTTACCGGCACAACCGGCGTACTCAGTTCTTCCGGAACTCGCTCTTCATTCCTAGCGAAAGGTGTTTCCGGTCCTCTCGCAACCATCACTGCTTCAAAGTCTCGACAGAAAGTGAAAAAGTTTCTCTCGAGCCGAACGACTTGGACCAAACAGCTGCAAGAAAACTTTAAGTGCTTTAGCCCTCGAGCTGCAATAAGAATTGAAAAGCTTGAAGCAACAAGGTTGACATGACTGCTTGTACCGAAACTCGCAAACTGCGGATCGCACTCGTAAGACTTTTCCTTCGGTGACGATGGGATGTCAGATGCATGTGTGCTGCTTCAGCACAGGTACACTAGCTACATGCCAGGCTGGCATTCTTCTACACTAATTGCACGCAGGGAGTTGCAGCCCTCTCGGAGGGGCCCTGCTGACTTTCACCCCTCAAGAGCACCACGCCAGTGTCAGGGCGGGTGGGTTGGACAAAAAATTTCTGCTCGGCTTGAGCACACAACTCTGCATGTGAGATGGCATTGCACGAACTGACCGGAACCGCAAAGAGGTTTGCAAAAAGCTTCAAGAAAACAGAGGAAGTGCAACAAGAAAATCAAGCTGGCACAAGAAGGTTTTTCCTAAGTTTGTCCAAGGCGGCCCACGCGAGGGCCTTCGCTCTGGCTCAAGAGAACCCACTATCTCGGGGCGAGACTGTGTGGTTCTCTCGAGCCGAACGACTTGGACCAAACAGCTGCAAGAAAACTTTAAGTGCTTTAGCCCTCGAGCTGCAATAAGAATTGAAAAGCTTGAAGCAACAAGGTTGACATGACTGCTTGTACCGAAACTCGCAAACTGCGGATCGCACTCGTAAGACTTTTCCTTCGGTGACGATGGGATGTCAGATGCATGTGTGCTGCTTCAGCACAGGTACACTAGCTACATGCCAGGCTGGCATTCTTCTACACTAATTGCACGCAGGGAGTTGCAGCCCTCTCGGAGGGGCCCTGCTGACTTTCACCCCAACTTAACCTATTTAAGGAATCCTTTAGCTTCGTCCAGTGACTGCAGACTCACCGGAGCCCCTGTACTTTCTTCAAGCAAGCGGTGATGATGCCGCCCACGGTGGATCTTTCAAGATGAGTGCCCAAGAGGCACAGGCTTTTGCATTCGATCCGCGAAGGTTCATCTGCGGGGTTTGATGGTGATGGTACCCTCGCGTACCAAGGCACGACTGAAGCATCATGCTCCAATTGCAAGAAAATCTCCAATAGTCGCCTGGCTATCGACGCTTTCGCATGCCCCGAAATGGTGATGTCACGAACCCCGTTATTGTCCACGAAGAAAATTACAGGGCAGCCTTTAAAGTCGTGTGACCAAGCATCCATAGCGATTGTGAGCGCCAGCAATTCTGCTTGAAAAATGATCTGGGCTGACTTGGATTCGCCTAAGAAAATCTTTTGGGAATCGTCCAAGACAGCTGAAAAGAACTTTCTAGGCACACCACTAGGATCAACCAACACACCGCCTATTCCACAGTAACTCGTGGTTGCACCCGGCTCGTAGGATGCGTCCGTGTACACCTTCCAGAACCCGCCTTCAAGGATCTTGATAAGTCGCGGTGCATCGCACTCAAGCCTTTGCAGAAACCTTTCAAGCGACACGCGAAGCTCGTGACTGATAGCCTCCTCGAGACCATAGGCGTGTGCAGTGATCAATCCTAGACACTTCTTCCCAGTGCGGCCGAAGATTTGAGAATCTGCAAACTGACACCTCCCTCTGAGGCGAAGCGCTTCATGATGTGGAAGACGGCCGTCCTCCAACACCTTTTGCACAAAGGATTTGATTTCCTCAATACGCTTTTCCGTATTCTTAAAGTAAATCACCCCGTCGCGAACCTGACTCAGGTCAGCAACTATTCCCAATGCAGTGAAGCATTTTGCAAAGTCATGCGATTTGTCACCGGACTCAGCGAAGGCCCATCCAAGTAACTTGAACATTGCAGTGACAGACGATTCCGCCGACAGAGCTTGGCCGGAAGTGGCAAATGTTATATAGTCATCGAAAAACGACGACCAGGGCAGAAGGAGGGCTTTGGTTCCTAAGAACCAGAGCGAGTGGCTGATTCTCAAGAAACTATACACTGCCATGGAAGAGCCAAATGGCATCGCCCTCATGCGGAAGTACACTCTCTCATGAGTCTCCGGATGGATCAAGCAAATGTATGAAGCCCACTCGCTGCCCGGGTGCACCGGTAGCTGCCTATAAGCAGCGGTAAGATCAAAAGCCTTTCCCAAGAGGTTGAAGACGGCCTTGCCTACTTTCCTTTTGATGTACCTAAGAAGACGCTGGCACGTGGAAGCCACCACATCAGTGGACTGCGGTTGGGGAGCTTCATAAGCCTGCACTGCTAAGTTTACCCAGACGAAGTCAAGTTGTCAATGCACCTAACCTTCGGGCCTTGCCGCAATCCGAACCGCCTGCTCACCAAAGTTCCTGAGCACAAGTTGGATTCGCTAAGAGGGCCAATGATCCAGCCCGCCTCTAGCTCCTTCTTAGTCTTTTCAAAAACTTCGAACATTAGGGAGTGCTCCTGGGGTTTAAGGGACTTATGGACCTTTTTCCGAAAATCATGAAAATCCTCGCGCACTTGCTCTGGCGTGGCTTGCATAGGTTTGAACTTCGGCTTAAAGACGCCCGAGATGGGCGCGTGACCCACTAAGGGAATCCCTTCCTTGAGGAGACTGGACACTCCAGGGTCAGGATAAGCGTACCTCGCCATCAGAGACTCCCACAGCAAAATGCGTTTCGGTTCGGTGATGGCACGGACGTCAGGGTGCATGCTTGCTTTCAACTTTGCTTCATCCTGAGCAAGGGAAACCGAAAGGTGAACCCACTCCTTAATAACCCTAGCTCTAAGCTCGGTTACTTCGGCGTCATTCTTCTCGTCCAATGCATCAAGAGAATCCTTAAGTGGCTGAGGGAGCACAGATCCAATGGTCCGAGGATGGCTGGACTCATTGGCCGTCTTCATAAACTCTTCTGGGTCCCAAGGATTTCCCCAAGCCATTTCCCACAAACCTACTTTCACAGTCTCGTCGCCCCCACTTTGACCTACCGGCACGTGCCTGAGAAGCTGGGATTTCGCAGGAATGCAGGCGCAGGGAGCATGGCACCCCTGAGGCACGAGCCAATCTGTAGTAAGACGCTGCATGGGCTGGCACGGTAGTTGGAGGCCAGGCGGGTGGCGAAGCACGACCACACGCTTATGTTCCGGGACGAGCGGGGGAATCTTGCTAGCCGGAGGCTGAGCACCTGCTAGAGCGCGTGACATCGGCACCTGAAGTCGAGGGTCGAATGCATCGAAACATTGGCTGGGCGGTTGCCAACCTTTCTTGACGAAAACTTGGGCGAAGCAGCATGCTACTTGCATTGCGAGGTGAGCAGGGTAACCGGTGCCAGGATCGGGGCAGCGATTCAAGACTTTGCACGGAGGGCCGGGGCAGGAACGAGCCAACTTGTCAAAGCCACTATCTGACACTGCGAAAACGGTGTGATCGTCATGTCTGCCACCGAAGGTACACTCCTGGCAGGCAACAAAACGAAAAGAGGAGGCAACAGCCCTCCACTGAGGGTTTTGCCAGAAGCGACTTTGTCGAGGATTCGCGATGGCACAAAGGACTCCATTGGTCAAGGATGTGGACAACACATGCAACAAGAATGTGATTGCATCAGCATTGGCAGCGGTGAAGGCTGGGGGCGTAGCAAAAATGCCGGCCAATCTAGGAGAGGCGAGCCACTCCTTGCACAGCTTCTGGCCTCGAGCCGAGGTGAGGTCCGCCGGTAGACAGAAGGACACGGACTTACTAGGATTACGGTCAACCCCAGCAGCCGAAAGTCCCAACTGCTTGAGGCAAGCAGTGACACGGCCGTTGCCCGCAAAAAGCTCGATAACAAGGGGGTCATTCCAAACGACATCAGAGTTCGGAAGAACCGGTCTCGTCGGCAGCAAGCTGGCCTCTGGCAGTTGCTGTTTGAAGGTTATGGACAAATCACGAGTATGCGCAGGCTTAAATGCAACGAGAAGCACTCGCTCACCGACCCACGGCATGGTACAATGGGTGCGTCGCGGATCTACGACACAGGGCCCATCTGCAACCGGAAGGAGCGAGCCCATGAGTGGATGGCCCAACTCATCGCGCACAACAACGGATCCCTGTCCTTCTTGCCACACCTCGCCACCTGTGAAAGAGGACACAGGAATCAAGTAATTTACCGATCCCGGAGAGTTGTTAATGTCGACATGTAGAGGTGTTCGCAAATTCTTAAAAACTGCAACCGCGCCAAAATCGGCCTCCGGAAAAGCTTGGAGCACAAGCCTGCAAAGCATGCGCGTACAAGCGGGGAAAACAGAAGCATGTTTCCGAAGCCCTCGCAAAGGACCTTTAGCGTATGCGCCTGAGGTCCAAGAAAAGGTGTTCTCAGAAGATTGACCTCGTGAAGGTTTCTCAGACTCCAAAAGTGTAATTAATTTCAAGATGTCAGCCAGCACAGGAGGCTCACACTTTGCAGAAAATTTTTCACAACAGCATGTGCGAGCATAGGCAACAGTGCGTGCAGGAACAGTCAATAGCGCGCGCGAGCACATGCACACGTGCATTGGACAGAAGACAGTGTCATTGCTGCAACTAATACTAGTACTACGACTGCTACTACTACTACTACTGCTACTACTGCTGCTTCTATACTACCACTTTACCACTTTAGACTGTACTACTAGCACTACCACTACTAGTACCACTACCGCTACAACAACCGTGACGACGACGACTAGCACTTCTACTATTACTACTACTACTACTACTACTGCTGCTGCTACTACTACTGCTACGACTACCGACTACTACTTCTGCTGCTGCTACTACTACTACTCCTGCTACTGCTGCTACTACTACCACCACAGAGAACAGTGTCGTGTATATTCTCTCTGGCAACAATATAGACATCATTTTTGAGCTTGCCCTGCCCCACCCCCATTCCAATTTCCAATCTGTTTTCCGGCTGCTTGCTGCTCCTGCTTTTGCTGCTGTTGCTGTCCACTGTTCACTGGTCATGGTCTTCAATGCTCACTTTAAATCCTGCTTTCAAGCCCCTTTAGGGCTCCCAAAACGAAAAACCTTCGATACCAACGAAAGGAAGGTCAGTTGCTTTGAACAGGGATTTTCAGAGGACGACGACGCAACGACGCGACCACAACGACGACGACCCGACGACGAAGCGACGACGACGAGGCAACGACGACGTTGCGGCGACGAGGAGGACACGGCCGAAACGTTGCCACCAATGTTGCTACCACGGCCGCACCAAATGTTGCCACCAGAAAGTTGCCACCGAGCCACGCAAATGTTGCCACGCAGTTGTTGCCAGCCACAACGCAACGAGGACGCGACGACGGTCTTGTTTGGCCAAAATGTCTGCCTAAATGTTCTGCCGGGTCTAATGTTCCGCCAAATGTTCTGTCTAAGTGTTCTGCCAAGTGTTCTGCCTGCCGATTGCAGTGCCAACGGCACCCTGCAGCTCTAGTCTTGCTGCAGCGCTCTTCCAGGCTCAGGACGTCCTCACAGTCGTTGCAGCCTCCAGCTCTCACAGCTGCTACAGCCTCCAAGCTCCGAGTTGCAGCCCTCCAAGCTCTCACCTATGCTGCAGCTCCGGCATTCTCACAGTCGCTGCAGCACCTCAAGTGCTCCTGCATGAGGACAGCAGTGAGGACACCGGTGAGAATAGAGGGGGAGAGACGAGCGCACGACCGCCAACGCTGGTGCTCCAGAGATCGTACTTGGAGCTAATTCAAAATCGAGAGAGTGTTACCTTCGGACATGGAGCGAACGGAGCGAACGAGGGAGCGGAGTGGACTGCGATTGCGAGGAAAATTTTGGAGCGAAAGGGCCAAAGATCGTTGTCGTCAAACGCACTAACCCCTGTCGATCTTTCGTTTTTCGTTCAACACCCTTTCGATTTTGAATTGCTCAAGCACGACGATCTCTAGAGCAGTCTAGAGGCACAGCATAAGAGAGAGACGAGCCTCTGGCACGAGCTGGCATCACTACGGCGCAAGTAGGGTTGACAACTAGGTGATTGATTACTGGGTTGACAACTAGGTTGACAACTAGGTTGACAACTGGGTTGACAACTAGGTTGACAACCAACACGACGGGTCTGCCTGAGATCGAGACATTTTTCCGTTTGTGTTATTCTGAACGACGACGCAGCAAGTTGGGTTGACAACTAGGTTCTCGAATGGGCTGACCCCACGCTCAAATTCAATGTCTTGCAGGAGCAACTGTGCAGGGTAGCCCGGCAAGCCACTGGTAGCAACCAGTGCGCAAGCATCGAATGCTGGTAAAATTCAGTAGCCGTATCCTCGTCCTCTCGTGGCGGGCGTTGCGCCTCCAAACTGATGGAGGTTTGGTGGAGCGATGCGTGGAGCTGGAAGGCCGCAACAATGCCCCACCGTGGGCCGTAGGCGCGTGCTACCAGCAGTGAGCCGTTGGTGTGCATCCCTCCCCTTCATGGTGAACCTGCCGGCTTTGTCAACCAGGCAGATATCCATGGTGCCGGCACACACTGTAGTGGTAAAGAGGTCAATGAACGCTTCTAATTCATTTCTGTGATCGTAGAAGAACGAAAAAGGGATTGGGCTTGTGCCTCAGTTGTCAACAATCGCGGGGAAGGGAGATCGGGCAACCGCTGCGAAATGAAATCCGAGAATGACGCACCCTCATCGCCATGTTCCAACTTTCTGTCTTCTACTGTAAGTCGCAAGCCTCTCCCGATCTTCCGGCTCAAGCTGCTCTGGAGCTGCCTCGAGAGCCTCCGTTTTGGGTCTAGGCTTTAGGGTTTAAGGTTCCAAGAATTAGAATCATATAGGGGCCTTATAACTGTGGAGGGTCCAAACCCTGTGGCGGGAGGTGTATGGTTTTGGTGACCCCCATTCTGGGACCCAACAAAGCATGGGTTGCAGCTCTTACGGCCATGTTTGCTTGAAGCTCTGAGTTTGTTCTGATCGAAGACGTTTTAGGCCAAGGCAAACAATTTGGATTCCTGGGAGTTCAGGCGCCCGGAAGCGGCCAAAGCATTTTTGGCAGACCAAGACCTCAAGGCGCCTACGTCTTGCGGATTTGTTTTTGCAAAACAGCTTGGAGTGCATCCCATAAGCCGGCAGCCTGCAGAGTTAGACCGTGTAGTAGCAGTGCTAATGCCATCCGTATTCTACAGTCGGTCAGCGGCTGCAGGTGTGGCTTAGTACCACTGTAGAGTGCGATGGCAGCACACGCAGTTTCAGATTCCTTGATGACTTGCAGTTTGCAGTTTGGCACTTGCAGCCAACTTGAGCCTTGTTGTGATTGGACGTCGATGCTCCGCGCCGCGGTTCAAGCATGGCAGCAATCCACAGCTTGCAGATTCTTGCAGAGCTCTCAGTGTTGCAGAGTTTGACGTTTGGCACTGCAGCTTGGAGGGCATCGCACAACCTGGCAGCCTGCAGAGTAAGACCGTTTAGCAGCATGCACGTGGCAGTTTGTTTAACTCGAGGTTGGAAGCATCCAACTATCCAGCAGCCGGCAGAGCTCTCAGAGTTGCAGAGTCAGACGTTGGGCACTGCAGTTTGGAAGGCATCGCACAACCCCGCAGCCTGCAGAGTTAGACCGTTTTGTAGCATAGCAGCTTGCAGAGTTCTCAGTGTTGCAGTGACAGGAGGCATCCAACTACCCAGCAGCCTTGCAGAGTTCTCACTGTTGCAGAGTTTGACGTTTGGCGCTGCAGTTTGGAGGGCATCGCTCATCGCACATGCAGAGTTAGACCGTTTAGCAGCATGCTCTGGCACTGCAGCTTGGAGGGCATCGCACAACCTGGCAGCCTGCAGAGTAAGACCGTTTAGCAGCATGCGCTTGGCAGTTTGGTTAACCAGAGGTTGGAAGCATCCAACTATCCAGCAGCTTGCAGAGCTCCCAGTGTACTATCCAGCAGCTTGCAAAGTTGTCAGTGTTGCAGAGTGTGACTTTGGGGGTTCAAGTGTTCAAGTGTGCGTGGATTCTTGATCAAGTAGTTCCATTCGACCCGTGTTGAAACACGGATCTGGGAATCTCGCGCTTCTGCAAGCTCTCAGGTGTTCAGCCTCTGTTTGCACTGAACGCGACTATTGTGCGAAGTTTGAGCAAGAGCATGTGTGTTAGGACCCGCAAGATGCTGAACTTTGCCTGCGAAGTACTGAGTGAGTGAGGTGGGTGAGGTGGCGGGTGAGGTGGGTGAGGTGGGTGAGGTGGGTGAGGTGAGTGAGGTGTGAGTGCGGTGAGTGAGGTGAGTGAGGTCAGTGGTGAGTGGGTCAGTGCCGGAAAGGGCTTTACAAACAATTTTCCAAATGCAGTGGTACGGAACGCGCGGCTTTTGAAACGTGGCCTATGAAATGCAAAACTGCTGTGAAGCATTTGCTAAACACTGGAAGAAAGGGCCAAAAAGAAGAAGAACTTGCCGGAAAGGCTTTACAAGCAATTTTCCAAATGCAGTGGTACGGACTCTGCGGCTTTCGAATTGTGGCCTTTGGATTGCAAAACTGCTGTGAAGCACTTGCTGAACGCTGGACGAAATGGCCAAAAGGAAGAAGAATTTGCCGGAAAGGCGTTACAAACAATTTTCCAGATGCAGTGGTACGGAACGCGCGGCTTTTGAAACGTGGCCTATGAAATGGAAAACTGCTGTGAAAAGCATTTGCTAAACACTGGAAGAAAGGGCCAAAAACAAAAAGAACTTGCCGGAAAGGCGTTACAAGCAATTTTCCAAATGCAGTGGTACGGACTCTGCGGCTTTTGAATTGTGGCCTATGAAATGCAAAACGGCTGTGAAACACTTGCTAAACACTGGAAGAAATGGCCAAAAAGAAGAAGAATTTGCCGGAAAGGCTTTACAAACAATTTTCCAAATGCAGTGGTACGGAACGCACGGCTTTCGAATTGTGGCCTTTGGATTGCAAAACTGCTGTGAAGCACTTGCTAAACACTGGAAGAAATGGCCAAAAACAAGAAGAATTTGCCGGAAAGGCTTTGCAAACAATTTTCCAAATGCAGTGGTACGGAACGCACGGCTTTTCAATCGTGGCCTATGTAATGCAAAGCTGCAGTGAAAAGCACTTGCTAAACACTGGGAGAAATGGCCAACAAGAAGAAGAATTTGCCGGAAAGGCTTTACAAACAATTTTCCAAATGCAGTGGTACGGAACGCACGGCTTTCGAATTGTGGCCTTTGGATTGCAAAACTGCTGTGAAGCACTTGCTGAACGCTGGACGAAATGTCCAAAAAAAGAAGAATTTGCCGGAAAGGCTTTACAAGCAATTTTCCAAATGCAGTGGTACGGACTGTGCGGCTTTTGAATCGTGGCCTGGTGACAGCAATGCCGCTCACTGATGGAGGACGCTGCCGACCATAAAACGATTGTTGTTACGTCTTGGGCAGTAAATTTTGCAATGTCTGTTGCTTAGGATGAAGAATGAAGAGTTGCAAGAGAATGCCGGCAGTGATGGTGACCATTTAGCCTCGCATGTGCCGGAAGCAGTTTTCACAGAAACCCCCCTTCCCCCCATACAATGGCTAAGCTTGGTTCAACAAGAGCGACACGGAATGCTGGGCTTGCTGCTCCAATTGCGGTATCTGCTTATTGTAACCTTTGTAATTCCCAAAAGCCCGGACCAAGGTCCGCGCTCGCTTTGCCGAGAAAACCGTGGTCCGCGGTAGGTTTGTCGGTTAAATGCTCGGGTCCGCGCAGGTCCGCGCCGGTTTGGTCGAGAAAACTATGGTCTGCAGTAGACTTCTTAGCCAAATGCTCAGCTCCGTGCAGGTCCGCGCTTGCTTTGCCGCGAAAACCGGTCCGTGCTGGGTTTCTGGGCTAAATGCTCGTGTTCCACAGCTGAGAAGACCGTGCGAACGGTTTCTGAGCTAAAGGCTTGGGTCCGCGCAGGTCCGCCCCGGGTTTGCCAACAAAACCGCAGGTCCGCGCCGGTTTTGCCGAGAAAACCGTGCTAGGTTTCTGAGCTACATGCTTGCGCCCGCGCACGTCCGCGCCGGGTTTCCCGAGAAAACCGTGCCAGGTTTCTGAGCTAAATGCTTGGGTTCGCGCCGGTTTTGCCAAGAAAACCGTGCCAGGTTTCTGAGCTAAATGCTTGGGTCCGCGCAGGTCCGCGCCGGGTTTGCCGAGAAAATCGTGCTAGGTCTCTGTGGTAACCTTTCCTGGTATGAGCTCGCTCGACCCGAGATTTGGTGGTGGCTGCTTCTCGATGAGCTTGCAGGACTCAAGGGTTCGCTCCCTCGTGCCCTGGCAGGAAGGAAATCTCCAGTCCGGGACGGCAGCTTGGTGCAAATGTCCTTAGCCCCCAAGCGTGAATCCACCGTCCCCCGAGAACCTTTGCAGACAGGCGCCGACGCGGCGCCGGTTCCAGCCAGCGGCGCGCTACTGGAGGAGGCGGCACGAGTGTTGAAGCGACACAGGGGACCCCACTGCTACACTGTGGTGTGTTGCTGCCTGTACAGCTGCTGCTTTATCTCACACGGGCATTTGCTGACGACCCATTGGCCGCTCCACTTCTGCACGGTCAGCACATTGAGGTGCGAGTCACATGCAAGGTTCCGGCTGCCCTGGTGGGCCGACCCCAGATTACCATTGCTGACCGACTGCTGGCGGGCTTCGAGAGTGGAATCCTCCCGGCCAGACGCGGCGAGTTTGACCCGCGAATGTTCACGTATCCGGGCACATATAGAGGCACTTTTCGCCTGCTCTTCCCGCTTGCGGACATCTCACTGGGTTTGCAGGCACAGCCTTCTCTCTCGATTCAGGCCGCGGGCCTGCTGAATAGCGCCCTGTGGCGTCTTCGAGCCGCGGCCACCTCCGAGGGCTGGGATCTTCGAGCGGTCGTTGCACAAAAGAAGAAGTTTTACTTCCCCACCCGCTTGTGGCGCTTCGCACATTTCGATGCAGTCGATGAAAAAGCGATGGTCCTCCTCCATCGGTTGATCGCCCGAGAGGAGAACCAGGCGCAAAGGCTGCCGAATGGTGACCGCCCCTGGTTCAGGTTGGGGCATCCCCAGGCGCAGGAACGCTGGAAGGCTGCGGCGGAGGAGTTCCTCAGGGATGGGGGCCTCGGCCCTGGCCTCCAATTTCCTTGTATATCCACCGATTTAATGCCACATCTTCATGGCGACGACCATGACGATCATCAGTATACTCAGTATACATATACAAGGGTGAGAGAAATCTACAATGAGAGGAACTACCAAATGCTCTATCTCCTAAAGGAGAGTCACTTTCCTTCCAGTGGTCGTGACATGCAACGCCTGCTCGACAGCTGGCCGCGTGGTGCGGCGGCTGGCTCATCTAGGTGACCTCCACAATGGCCGTCCGTGGGACTGACGACATACGTCGTTGTGTCGATGCTTTCCTTGAGTCTTCCGCATGGGCTGCATGGCCCACGTGGAAGCTGGGCACAACTGTGTGGGTGGCGGCCCTTGCCACTATGCCGACTCGGACACCGATAGTGCAGGCTCGGTCGCCAGCACACCTGGCAATTGGACTTGGGTGGTTTGGTTGGGACGGACCTCTGGCGGCAAGTCGCTTCCCTTTGGCTGAGTCGCTCTCCTCGGGGATGCATTGCAACCGACGACATACGTCGTTGAGGTTCTCTTCGCCCTCCATGCCGCCCCCGCTGACGCTATGCACCACCACTTGTGATTAACCTGGGTCCGGTGTGCACGCTCGAAATGGATGAACATGGTCACTGGATTGCCTGCGGGGAGGTGCCTGGCTCGCGCGCGCTGAGGTGGCGGCGCGCCGCAATTGTTCCCTGGACACCACAGGTGCAGGCTCTGTTACCAGTGCACTGGGCAATGAGTTGGGAGGCCTGGTTGTGACGGAACCTTGCGGCAAGCCGGGTCATATCTGGCTGAGGCCGCTTTCCTGTGGAAGTCGTTAGGTTCTCTCCACCCTCCCGCCACGTCCGGTTTGAGCGATAGGCACCAACTGAGTCAACTCTGACCGGTGTGTACTTTCGTAATGGGTGACCCCGGTCACTCTTGCCTTTGTGGCGGCCCCTGGCTTGTGATGTTCAAGGGTGACACACAACACTTGGCCCCCACGGTCTACATCACTTGTCCGGCCCATCCGTGCTATGACAGGCGACTTGTGGTCGCTGGATGCCGGTACTCGCGACGCCCTCGCGCTCAGCACGCCGAGGAGTGATCGGTTCGTCCTTGGATGGTGTATGCGTCGCCGGCTGGTTGTGAGTTGCTTCCCTGCGACTCTGGCCATCGCGCTCCTGTCTGGAAGCCGCTCACGTTGCAGTGGGTTTTGGACTTTTGGATTTTGGTGTGCACGATCGCGACGGAACAAAACACAGGGGCTGTCCGTTGTCTGGCGAGACTAGAACGGCTGCCGGAGCCTGGTCTTGGCTCCACCTGTTGTTTTGGGCAGCTCAGAGCGACGGCTCTTTGTTGCTCCGGACCGGTCGCTGAGGCTCCGTAGATTTTGCTGAACGGCTAACACCGGCAAAGCCTGTGCGCCGCAGCCCCTTGTAGAGCTTCGCCAACTGTTTCACCGCTTTGCCAGTTTGTAGTTTGTAGTTTTGTAGTTTCTGTTTGTTTTGCTTGTTTGTAGGGACCGAGTGCTACAGCCGTAGTCGACGAGGCCCAGTCAAGCCAAAAAAACTAGAAGACAATTGGCCCGAAAGCATCATCAGCGAAGAGTGTGGGGCTATGTGATAGATCCAGTGTGTAGGATCGTATGCAGATACAGTCAAGAGTCATGGAGTCCATGAGTCATGAGTCATAAAGTCATAGAGTTACAGTGAGATAGCGTCATAGAGTCATAGTGAGATCAAGTCACAGAGTCATGGAGTCATCTATGTACCATGCACTTGACTCGATGTAGTTCACTCTATGCTCTATGTGTGGGAACGCTTAATCGAGATCCCCGTAGCGTGGTGGCTCATAGCCCGACCGGGACCTCGAGATGCAGATACAGTCAAGAGTCATGGAGTCCATGAGTCATGAGTCATTAAGTCATAGAGTTACAGTGAGATAGCGTCATAGAGTCATAGTGAGATCAAGTCACGAGTCATGGAGTCATCTATGTACCATGCACTTGACTCGATGTAGTTCACTCTATGCTCTATGTGTGGGAACGCTTAATCGAGATCCCCGTAGCGTGGGGGCTCATAGCCCGACCTGGACCTCGAGATGCAGATACAGTCAAGAGTCATGGAGTCCATGAGTCATGAGTCATAAAGTCATAGAGTTACAGTGAGATAGCGTCATAGAGTCATAGTGAGATCAAGTCGCAGAGTCATGGAGTCATCTATGTACCATGCACTTGACTCGATGTAGTTCACTCTATGCTCTATGTGTGGGAACGCTTAATCGAGATCCCCATAGCGTGAGGGCTCATAGCCCGACCTGGACCTCGAGAGGCACATACAGTCAAGAGTCATGGAGTCCATGAGTCATGAGTCATAAAGTCATAGAGTTACAGTGAGATAGCGTCATAGAGTCATAGTGAGATCAAGTCACGAGTCATGGAGTCATCTATGTACCATGCACTTGACTCGATGTAGTTCACTCTATGCTCTATGTGTGGGAACGCTTAATCGAGATCCCCGTAGCGTGGGGGCTCATAGCCCGACCTGGACCTCGAGATGCAGATACAGTCAAGAGTCATGGAGTCTATGAGTCATGAGTCATAAAGTCATAGAGTTACAGTGAGATAGCGTCATAGAGTCATAGTGAGATCAAGTCGCAGAGTCATGGAGTCATCTATGTACCATGCACTTGACTCGATGTAGTTCACTCTATGCTCTATGTGTGGGAACGCTTAATCGAGATCCCCATAGCGTGAGGGCTCATAGCCCGACGTATATTATTCTTATCGATATATGCATTTGCCAATCCTGCTAATCCCTCTGAAAGGTTGCCAATTGACCTGTTGCACACCTACCGATTAGAACAATCGAAGAAGCAAATCCCTCTCAAGCCAATCCCTGTGAAGGGTTCCGCGAGCACCGCAAAATGTGTAACTTCACCTCGCGTTCGAGCACTCGACAACGCCAATCCGTGTGAAGGGTTGCAAAATTCATCTCAATGCACATCAGAAATTGCAACTTTACCTCGCGTTCGAACACTCGACCACGCCAATCCCTGTGAAGGGTTGCAAAATTCATTTCAATGCACATCAAAAAATGCAACTTTACCTAGCGTTCGTGCATTCGACCATGCCAATCCCTGTGAAGGGTTGCAAAATGCCAATCCCTGTGAAGGGTTGCAAAATGCAGTTGAGCTGCGCCCAAACCCTGTGAAGGGTTGCGCGGCGCCCGCAAAATGTGTAACTTTACCTCGCGTTTGAACACCCGAGGAGGCGAACTTTACCTCGCATTTGAACGCCCGAGGAGGCGAATCCCTGTGAAGGGTTCACCCGCGCGCCTAAAATGTGTAACTTTACCTCGCGTTTGAACGCCCGAGAGTTCCAATCCCTGTGAAGGGTTCACCCGCGCGCCTAAAACGTGTAACTTTACCTCGCGTTTGAACGCCCGAGAGTTCCAATCCCTGTGAAGGGTTCACCCGCGCGCCTAAAATGTGTAACTTTACTTCGCGTTTGAACGCCCGAGGCAGCGAATCCCTGGGAAGGGTTGCGCGGGAACCCTAAAATGTGTAACTTTACCTCGCGTTTGAATGCCCGAGGAGGCGAATCCCTGGGAAGGGTTGCATTCCCGATGGACGACAACGGTGCCACCCCTGGCTTTAGAAGAGAGAATTAGATACCGAGATGTAGAGAGTAAGTCATAGATGCATAGAGTCAAGTAAGTAAGTAAGTAAGTAAGTATAAGTAAGTATAGAGATAGCATAACATAGAGTCCAGTGTCAAGTGTCAAGTAAGTAAGTAGAGTGAAGTAAGTAAGTAAGTAAGTCGTAAGCATAACATAGAGTCAAGTATCAAGTGTAGAGTCAAGTATCATAGAGTCAAGTGTCAAGTGTAGAGAGTCAGTCATAGAGGTCAAGTAAGTAAGTAAGTAAGTATCAAGTGTAGAGTCAAGTATCAAGTGTAGAGTGAAGTAAAGTACGGAGTCAAGTAAGTTGATTCTATGTCTGTCATCTATGTACTCAGCTGCGGCGTTCCACACGGAAGAACCCTTCGCGATGCTTTCGGGAAAAAGTGCAAGACAGAGTACACTGACGGCGACGACTTGTGGCATCGTGTGTGCATTTCAGGAAGGTTTTGGACCCAGGTGAACCTACGTTTCAAATCAATTTGGATTCAAGTTCATCCGAACGTTTGAACCCAGAGTTCAAACACCTCATGTTCGAACCTCGTACGAACACCAGTGTTCGATAACATAGGTTTTTGGGGGGTGTTCAAACCCAAGGTTTGGAACTTAGAGTTCCGAACCCAGGGTTCTGGAACTCCGAACTAAGAGTTCGGAGCCTCGAACCCAGGGTTCGAACATCGAGGTTCCCTCCGAACCCTGGGTTGAACTCTGAAAGGCGAAGAGTTTGAACCCAGGGTTTGAACATAGAGTTTCCGAACCCAGAGTTCGAACTCTGGCGCTAAAGAGCTGAAACCCAGGTTTCGAACATAGAGTTTCCGAACCCAGAGTTCGAACATGGAGTTTCCGAACCCAGAGTGCGAACTCTTGTATCATTGCTTCTTGTTCTCTCATTTTATTTTTTCGCAAAAACCACCATTAGCGATTTCGTGTGTCTTCTTCTTGTTCTTTTGCTTGTGCTTGCGGTTGAGTTTGTGGTTTCTGTCATTGTAGCTCTCAGTAATTTCATTCGCAAAACCCCCACAAGGCGATTCTGTGTGGCTTCTTCTCCTTTTGTTTGGTGATTGTTGGTGTTCGAACCCCGTTCGAACTCTGGGGGGGAGTCTAGAACCCGGGGTTGGGCGGTTCATTTGTTCGCGCCTTTGGCATTCTCGTAGGAGACTTCATGTCCTTCTGAAGCCCCCTTGAGAAGAAAGACTCTTCGTCATTGACAATCTTTTTCTTTGTTTTGTTTTTCTTTTATTTTTCACAAAAACCGGTTTCGTGTGGCTTCTTCTTCTTTTGTGGCAGGGACTGGTCGTTGGCAGTCTTTTTCAACTCCTCCTCATTGACAATTTTTTTCTTTGTTTTGTCTTTCTTTTATTTCTTCGCAAAAACCCCCATAAAGCGGTTTCGTGTGGCTTCTTCTTCTTTTGTGGCAGGGACTGGTCATTGGCAGTCTTTTTCTTTGTTTTCGGCAAGCTTCTAAAAACGCGGGGGGGTTGGGGGGGGCGCAGCTCCCTCCAAACGTGGAGTTCCCGAACCCAGGGTTCGAACGCCCCGGGGGGGGGGACGAATTCCAGAACCCGAGGTTCCAACATAGAGTTGCCCAAATCCTGGGTTCCAACATAGAGTTCCCGAACCCAGGGTTCGAACTCCCTGGAGGACGGGGGGGGGGTTCCGGAACCCGGGGTTCCGGTATAGAGTTCCCCAAACCCCAACTTTGAACGTAGAGTTCCGAACCCAGGGTTCGGACTCTCTGGGAAAGGGGGAGGAGTTCCCGAACCCGGGGTTCGAACGTGGAGTTCTCCAAACCCCGGGTTCGAACATAGAGTTCCCGAACCCAGAGTTCGAACATAGAGTTCCCGAACCCCGGGTTCGAACATAGAGTTCCCGAACCCAGGGTTTGAACATAGAGTTCAAACTCCAGGTTCAACCTGGGTTCGAGAAGTTCGAACCCAGGGTTCAACCCTGAGTTCCGGAGTTATATGTTCTCCCCCCCCCCCGGGCCCCCCGGGAGTTCGAACCCTGGGTTCCGGAACACTCCAAAAACCTATGCTCAGTGTTCGAAGCTGGAGACCAGTGTTCGAACCCCAGATTCGAAGAGTTCGAACCTCGAGAGCTGAGAGTGGTCTTTCTTCCTGGCTCTTGCCACTGGTTAGTTTTCTTTTTGCTTCTTAGAATTCTTGCAGTTCGAACTGGGACTGAGCAACTGCTGTCTGTAAGGTCCGTCGACGCCAAATGGTGAATGTTTCTTCCTTTTTCTTTTCTTGAAAAAAAAAACACAAATCAACATCCAGAACCAGGAACCAGAGCAAGAGAAAGTCTACGGTGGAGCTTGCATGCCAAGGTGCGCCTCCAAACTCTTGTACCAGGAGTTTGACCTTATGAATTAAGGTGCTTCTACGAATTTGTCGCTCAGAGACGGCTTGCATGACTCTCGCAGTGCTTCTGGGTCAACGTTTCGCTTTTGTTCTTGTTTCGACGAGAAATTGTCTGTGCAACATTTCTTCTCTAGGTTGTCCAGGTTGAATCCAGATAAAAAAACCGAACCTAGGTTTTCAAACCTAGAAGATTTGAAACCCGGTTTTTAAAAACCTTTCACCCAAGTTATAACCCAGGTTGTGCTCCTGCGAGATGTAGAGGTGGGTGAGGACCACCAACAGCCAGAAGCTTTGCCGTAGGCGGAGCCAACCAGATCCAGGTTAAACGCCACTCCGTCAGTCGCCTCAAGACTCTCAGCCTGGTAAGTGCTCCTTGCCATTTTGAGTTTAGCACCCGCGGCAGCTGGATTGGCCATGTACGTGAAAAAACCACTAGGTTCGAGATGTTCAGATCCGCACAGGTGATCCGAAGCAGCCTACAAAGGGGAGGAGGCAACGAAGTCCAGTTTGCTGCCATTGACCGCCTCCTGCAAAGCAATCGCCCATACAGGGGAACGTCTGATTCAACGACTGCATGTCGGGCGGGCGTGCCACGAGTGCTCGGACCCGTTTGGGTTCGCGCGTTCAGCGCTGGAGGACATGGCGTTGGCGGTGGCACCGCCGATTTTTTCACAGAGACACGCAAAGAAGCGACAAACCCAAAAACATCCGATGCTTTGTTCCAGGTTGTAATGACGGGGCTCCCTGTTCGAGACACACCTTGAACTTGTCGAGCAATCGATGGCAAAATGTTTTTCGAGTGCATGCGTCAACTGGGAAAATCCTTGGGCCCACGATGTCACAAATCCGGCTAGCCGCCGACCTGCTGGACACGAAGCCCAAAAACTTTCAATCCGTAAATCCTGACTTCCACAACTTTCAACCCGAAAGCCCATCCTCCAAACCCGTAAGTTCAAAACCGACCATGACTTTTGGAGATTCCCTTGACAGGCAGTTTCAAAACAGGAAGATATGGGATTTAGACTCCACAAAGAGGGTTTTAAGTTTTCAAGTGAGGTATCTCTCGTTGGTTATTGTTCAAGAGCTTTTGAGGGTTAGGCTTAGCCTATGAATCGTGAGAGAAGAATGCTTGAAATAACATACACACAGGACAGCTTCGAAGAGTGCGTCTGTGAGCCTGGGTATCGATTGTCGAACTGAGAGCGTTTGGCTGAGCTTTCGTGTTACTAAGAGGGTTCAGGCTGAACCTTTGCCGGTAGACTCTGACCCCTGCACCCTGAGCCTTACACCCCAAACCCTGAACCTTTTCGGAACTTCAGGAGTTTGGAGTTCAGGGGCGCTTTCTTGCTTTCATCCAGCCCAAACCCCAAAGCCCGAAGCTCCGTACCCTTGAAGCCGCTGAAGCACGGAACACCCCCCCCGGTACAAACCCTGGGCATATCCGGGCCTTCTTCCCTGGCTTGCGGCGGAGCTGAGCCTCTGCTGCTCCAGCTCGCTTCCTCGATGCGACTTGTACGCAACATCATGGTCGTTGCTGTGCTTGTTATTACGAGCATGATCATGATTGTTGTTGTTTGTTGTTACCTTTTCTGTTTCGACTTTTGTGCACCGCATCCGTGTTGTTATTGTCATGATGATTTTCGCCGCAAGTTTTGACGCCTTTACCGGGGATGGTAATTAATGGTTTTTTTCCGCTTCATGTCAAAGTTTGTGGGGATGGGTGTGTGCTTGTGGCCTTGTGTTTTTAGGTTTCCATACAAGATTACATAGGTGCTCAGGCACGCATACATGCATGTTTGTGCCTTATGTGGAGGTTCGGATGCTTGTATACCCATATATATGTACATATATATATGTATATATATATATATGTATATATATATATATATATATGTACACATGTCCATCTCTGTACATATACATATATGCACACATAGCACATAGTACTTTACGTGCTTGTTCTAATCTTGATTACACTGTTGTCCAGGCGCAGAGCCTGTTGTAATGTCGAGGAACGGTTGGTCTAGGGCTCCCAGGACTCTTTAGGGGAGGAGGGTTGAGGGTTTAGGGTTTAAGAAACCTGTGTGACTGCCCTCTTCAAACCTTGTGCTCTATCCCAGAATACTTACGCGGAGACTCCAATATCCTTGAATTTAGTCCTGTGCCCGAAGCGGCCATCCTCCCAAACCCATCCTGATTAGGTTAGCATCATAAGAAACCCCATAATTTACTATAGATTTCTTGCATGGTAACTAACCTTTTCAAGTTCTTTCAACAAACCCAGGCCTCAGATAGAAAACACTCCAAAAGACAGATGATTGCCATCACTATGCCTACTCTTTGTAGCCATTATGATGCTGTACTTATGCCATATGCAGTTATTTATCCCAAGGTCCGATGGCCCTGAATCCGAACACGCAATCCTACCTACATCCACCTCGTGTGAGTCAAGACGCACCCAATCTCCAGACCGCGGAACTCTCAAGCTTACAGCATAGACCCCGATACTACGTCCTTGTGTCCTGGACCTCAACATAAGGGAGCCCTTAATGTTCTGAAGCTTTACACAGAATCCCGAAGCCATAAGCCTGAACCCTGATAGAACCCCAAACCTTAAACCCTGAACCCCAAGCCCCTATCAGTCCTCAAAGCGCCAGAGCCGAGGCAATGCCGACGCGACAGCAAGCCGAAGGTGAAAACCTCCAGGTTCGGCTTCGGATTCACGGTCTAGGGGTTTAGGGCGAGGGGTTTAGGGTTTTAGGGGTTTAGGGTTTTGGTTTTTATGTGTTTTGGCATTTTGGTGGGGTCGCGGTGGCCGGTGTGCGCAGGAGGGTGTTCGGGATTGAGACAGAGCAGAAACGCTAGGTTGAATGTTTCAACCAGTGGTCTAAAAAACATGCAGACTGGCAAGTGAGTAGAAAACAGGGCAATGGTATATGTTTACCGGCCGCATACGGCCGCTATGGAAATATTCATGCAAACACCACGGCGACTCCACATACGTTGTTACATTTAACACTGGTAGTGAGCAAGTGCGATGGAGGTGTTTGCAGGCTTAGTAGCAGTAGCGATGCTGGTGATGGTATAAGCACAGATCCTGTGCTCAATGTCCGTGTTGCCGAGCTGCTTTGCTGGTGTCAACCCGCATGCCTGCTGCCTTTATTTCCGTTTTCCTTGCTTGCTCGCATCTAAACTTGGGAGAGAAGGGTTTCAAGCAAATGTACTATATGGCCAGGCTAGAGGTATTCTGAACTTCCAAGCAGTTGTCTCAATCCAAGACCCAACACTCTAAACCTTGGGTTGCTAGACTGTAAACCTTGTGGGGCTTTGGGTTTAGTTGTTGTCTTTAGGGTTTGCATGGGTTGCCTTCAAGATTTGTATGGGTGTTTTAAGCAATCAATCAGCCGAATCCCTTAAACCAAAATCCGCAAACTCCTGAACCCTTACACTCCTCAAGCCCCCCTCAAACCCCAAAAGCCCTAAGCCCCAGGTACGGCCCCCACTCAGTAATAATATTCATAATACAGATATAGTAGGACCTTAATAGTAGCCCTATTATAGACTCTTACTGTATGGGGGCCGTACCTAACCTAAGCCCCTAAACTCCAAAATCCCCTTAAACCCACAAGCACGAGCCTCTCAACTCCTACTTGGAGGGGTGGTTATAAGTGGGGTTCCTCTAGGGGTCCCTTTAAAGGGATCTATAGGGGATTCTATAATGGTAGAGGCTTGGAGGTTCAGGGGGGTAGTTATAAGTGGGGTCATAAGTCCCCTAGAGTGGGTTATAAGTATAGTTACCCTACTTATATCCCTATTTACAAGTACCCATGAACCTCCAAGTAGGCCCTAAACACTATACCCTTATAGAATCCCTATAGATCCCTTTAAAGGGACCCTTATAAAGAACCCAAAAAGCCTCTAAACTCCTATCCCAGGGCCGCACCGAGGGCAGAATCTGATGCTTGGGCGGCAGCTGCGAGTACCACAGCGGGTTGGGTGGCTCAGAGAGCTGTCACGGTTTGAGGGCTTCAGGCTTTTAGTTTTAGGGGTTTAGGTTGAGGGTTTGAGGGTTTTAGGGTTTTAGGTTGAGGGTTTGATGGTTTTAGGGTTTTAGGTTGAGGGTTTGAGGGTTTGAGGGTTTTGGGGTTTAGGTTGAGGGTTTGAGGGTTTTGGGGTTTAGGTTGAGGGTTTGATGGTTTTAGGGTTTGGGGGGTTTGTGGTTCAGGAGTTTGTTGGCGGGTCGGGGGTTTCGGATTGTCACCTGGAACTGTGTTTATGTGTTCAAGGCCGGAGCAAGCAGGAAGGTGCAACGGTACGTGGTTTTGCCGGCTCTCATCTGGCTTATAGTGGGAGGGCGAAACATGAGAGAGATAAAGCGAGAGCGCGAGACGAGAGATAGTGGGCGTCAGGCAGACTTCAATCACCCGGATGCCCACAGACCCCCCGCCACATCTCATGTGTGTGATCATGCATGTTTTGCCTCACTGTTAACCCTAAACCCTAAACCCTCAGTCTGCCTTGACCCGCTGCCGCTGGGCTTCGCCATGGCGAGGCACCGTCAAACGTACGGTGCTGGGACCTGACATGTATCCCATGCACTTAGGAGCCAAGAGGCAGTCTCCATGGAGGCATTGTGCCGAAGCGATTGAAGGACCCGAAGCTTGAAAGCGCTACCCTCTCCAAGTATTGAGCCTCTGTGCCGGAAGCCCCATGATCCAAATGAAGCTCGAGAACTCTACTCCGGAACCAGGGGCTCTTTAGACCAAGCCCAAGCCCAAGGCCTGGAGCAGATCAGAACGGCCCTCGATAGTTCGGATCACTGAGCATGTGAGCTTTCTGCCTAGCGCCAGATACCTTTATAGTAACCTTTGTAGATCCCTTAAAGGAACCCTCATAGTAATCCTTTCAAGGAGCCCTTAAAACCAAGAACGCCATGGCGGATGAGGGAGCCGAGCCATCCCGGAAGCGAAAGGAGCCGGGCCTATCCTGCAACGAAGAGCTACATCCGAATCCTCCAAGACCCCAAGAGCACGAGTGAGAGGCATCCTCATAACCCCTAAACCCCTAAATCCCTTCAATCCCTAAACCCTAAACTGCCCTAAAACCCCTAAACCCTAAATTGCCCTAAAATACCCTAAACTCCTAAACCCTAAGCCCTAAGCCCTCACCCTTACAAGCTCTCACCGGGCCGTTTTCTTTTGTTTCTTACACTCTTCGGCCACAGCGCCGAACCCCAAAACGACGTCGAAGCTGAAGCCAGAGCTCTCCGAGACTGTCCGGGCCCTTCAACCCCAAATCCTACGAACACAGGGGGTCGGAAACATCACCAGCATTATTCTTTGTGGGTATCTTATGATGGATACGGTATAAAGGGCCCTCCAAAACCCGAAATAAGAAGCCACAAGACCCGATGCTCTTCAGAGGACTCCGGGAAGCTCTCAGTTGGAAGTCTAGCCCTCGCATCACAACATGGCTTAAACTCTTACTTCGACACCGAAGATCCAAAGTAAGCCCCGCCTGGACCCTAAGGAACCTGCCTCTTTTAGGGTTCCCTAATATGATTTCTTTAAACAAGTCCTTAAAATGGTAGGCTATTTGGGGTGAAGGCAAACTCTGAACCCTCACCTCAACCCTAAAACCTGCCGGCACCTGGAAAAGGAAGCCCCCAAAAAGAACCCTAAACCCTAAACCCACCCCAAAAAAACCCTAAACCCTAAACAAAAAATCACTAGACCCCGAAACACAAAAAAATTTTTAAACCCACAAAAAAGGCCTAGACCTTAACGTAAAGCCCCAAACCCTCAACCAAACAACCTCCGCAGAGATGTCCCTAAGAGCAGCTTCGCGGGGAAAGGAGCTGCCAGCCGGAGAGCTGCGACAGGTGGCGCCGAGGCCAAGGCTTACTTACCTTTGGTTAGGGAATGGAGGAATCGGGTACAATTATAACTACTATTACTACCATTCTTCCATTCCCTATTAACCAAAGGTAAGAAGGGCCCCCCTT
This sequence comes from Symbiodinium sp. CCMP2592, assembly GCA_905221615.1. Taxonomy (NCBI): domain Eukaryota; class Dinophyceae; order Suessiales; family Symbiodiniaceae; genus Symbiodinium; species Symbiodinium sp. CCMP2592. The sequence continues at coordinate 681,068 of CAJNDT010001001.1, forward strand.
GACAAAAGGGCTCCTTTTAATCGGGTTTATAAGGGATCTATAGTAGGGCCTTAATAATTATCGGGTTCCTGTAAAGGGGTCCATAAGTGATCTATAGTTGGGCTCTATAATATAGGGGCTTGACTTCTGATCTGCAGGGTTTAGGGTTCAGGGCTCCTTTTAAAGGGGTCTTTTAGCCCCTTGTTAACGGCTTTTCACGAACGTTACGACCAAGAGGAGGTTAACAAAAGGTGCCATAAATAGTACCTCAGGTTACCATAGAAGGGAAGCAGATTACTTACTATAGACTATAGATCCTCAGTAGCCTTAGTCTTACCTTTGGTTAGTAGGGAATGGAAGAATGGTAGTAATAGTAGTTATAATTGTACCCCATTCCTCCATTCCCTACTAACCAGAGGTAAGTAGCATGACGACTTTGGGGATGGATCGACAGACCACAAAGTCGAAGCTCCGGGTTGGCGGCTCCGGGGAAGCCCAAAAGATTCAAACCTAAACTCTGAACGCCCAAGCCGCTAAAGTCTAAGTCTAAGCCGTACGCCCCAAACCCTTTGGAAAGTTAAAGACTCCCAATTCTGCCCCCGCTGGAGGCTAGAGCGCCCTGCTGATGACGAGGATGCAGGCCCTACGGTTGCTTGGAGGTTCATGGGTAGTTTTAAGTAGGGTTTTAAGTAGGGTAACTATACTTATAACCCATATTATGGGACTTATAATCCTACTTATAACTACCCTGAACCTCCAAGTACGGTTGTGGGTTCAGGGTTAACGGTTTGGGGTTTGATGTTTGAGGAATCAGGCCATCTGGTGCGGTGTTTGTTCCTCGTGTATCGTGTGTGTGGCATTTCACAAGTCGTTCCTTGATGACCTATTCTGTGTTCATGACACTGCTACTCCTGCTCTGCGGATGCTTTTTGCTGCTGTTCCTTTCGCCAATGCTGCTGCTGCTGCTGTAAGCATCTCGGCTCAGGAAAGGTCAGGCTAGTACAGTTGCCTTTTTCCTTTCTTGCCATGGCATTTGTCAGCGCCTGAGCAGTCCCGGTCCCAAGTCCGGGAGGGAGTATTAGATTTACAGCTCTCTAACATCTCCCAGAGGTGAGGGTTGTCGGTATTGCGAAGCCGACACGAGCCGTACTCAACATGAGTGCTGCGAAACAGCCTAGTGGTTCGACCAAGCATCAGCCCGTTCCTAAAGGGAAGGGTAAACGCTCTTATCAAAGGGCAGCACGTAAAGCTCTGCTTGAAGGTAGTGCGGTCTACAAGGGAAGGACGACGTCGTCAACAGAGCTTGGAGTTGCTCCGGCACATGTAAAGCCCACCAATTCCGGCAGAAGGACTCGGCCTTCGAAATTTACAGAAGATAAGAATCTCAGCTATCTATCCTGGAACGCAGGATCTCTCACAACAGCAGTTTGGGAAGAGTTACTCTCCGTACTGCAAAGTGCCGCATTTCAGGATGTGAAGCTGGTAGCAATTCAGGAAACACACTGGAGGGGCTCTTGGCAATTCAGCAAGTCAGGCTGGCACGTGATCAGCTCTGGTTCCACAGGGGAGAAGGGAGCCGGGGTCCTCATAATGGTGCACTCCACGCTGTGCAAGTCACAGGATCTTCGCTACAACGAGGTTGTTCCAGGAAGAGTTCTCCAGGTCCGGGTGCCGAGCAACGGCATCTCACTGGACGTCTTCAGCTGCTATCAATACGTTTGGCGCTCTAAGGAGACAGTCGCTCAGAATAAGGAAACCCGGAAGCAGACCCTTCACGCCCTAAGTAAGTCCATCCGAGCTGTTCCCAATCGCAACACTCTCCTTGTGCTAGGAGATTTTAACTCCTCGCTCAAAACCGACAACAAACACGTAGGGCCATGCACGATCCAGGCTTGCAGACTCGGGCATCGCGGATCTAAGGATCTCCAGACCCTACTGTCGGAGCACCAGCTAGTCGCAACCAACACTTGGGGAGTGCATAGACCAGCCACCCACGAACAAGGCAACTCTGTTTCACAGATTGACTTCTCGTTTGTCAGGATTGCACAGTCCCAAGGCCCTGCCAGGTTTTGCCGGCCACTAAGGACCTTCCCAGTGGCATCCTGGAGGGATGGTAGTAGGCATTTCCCCCTTCTTGGTAAACTGAGGCACAGCAGGAGATACTCCGCCCAAGCCTCAAAACCCTATGACCAGCAGGCAATGGAGGACTGCTACAGACACCGTTCCCCGAAAATACAGGCATTTGCCAGGGAGGTAGACTCCCTCCTTCAGGATCATCCCCAAACCTGGCAGAGTCTCCATCAAGCAGTGAACTCAGCCCTCGCGACTCACTTTCCCAAGAGAAAGGAAGCAGCACAAAGATCAGATCTCAGCATCTGGGAAGAGCGCTCTGTGTTGTGCTCACTCCCACAAGCAGTCAAGGTCTTAGCAGAGTTCTTGCCCGAGCTGCAGGTCCGTATGGTGTTCCGATGCTGGTGCTCGTTCTCCCAGCAAAGTGCACAGGCGAGGGTAGCAAAGCGTCACAAGCAGGAGCGGCGGAGGCAGGAAATAGATGAACAACTCCAGCAGGCAGAGCTTAAGTCCCAGCAGGACGGGAGTCATTCCCTTTACAAGGTAATCAAACGCTTCAGGTCGGGGAGGCCCCAGGAAAGAGTTCAGCTTCGTGATTCTGAGGGTCGCTTCCTTACTGCCAAGGAAGAAAGAAGACAATTAGAGGAATATTCCCTAGACCTGTTTGGAGCAGGGGATGACTTCTCGCTTTGAGGGATACAAAGGAGCCTGCACATCACTGAGCAAGAAGTGCAAGAACAGCTTGGCACAATAAAGCTGGGTAAGGCGGTTCCTAAAGAGAGTCCTCCCGTAGTAGCCTGGCGCTCCCTAGGTCCCCAAGCAATCCGGCTAATCTCGGACACCCTTAATAGGGAAGTCACTGCAGGAAGGCTCTCGGACAGTGTCACCTCGTCACAGATCTCCTGGCTCCCAAAGCCTCCCAAGAAGCCAGACAAACCAACCTCACTCCGTCCGATCGGGGTGATAGCACCTGAGGGTAAGGTCCTAGCCGGACTCGTGAGGAAGAGACTCAAGTCTACCCTCCAGCTAGCAATGACCGGCGTCTCTCAGTTCGGCTTTGTCCCAGGCAGGGGCACAGAGGAGGCTATCTGCAAGGCCCTCACACATGTGGACCAGGCCAGGTTCAGACAGGCCCTCACCACTAGGGCTGCAGGTAAGGGACAACAGGGGCTCAAGCTCAGAGGCAGTCTCACCATGAGCGTGGACATGAGCAAAGCTTTTGACACTGTAAACAGGCTGCAATTAAGAGAGGCCCTGGAAGCCGAACAAGCAGATCCTCTTCTGATAGAGGTGGTAGGCCATCTCCACATCAAAGCCTTGTACAAGATGACAGCCAGCGATCAGAGCTTTGAGATAGCCACACGCAGGGGGAATCAAGCAGGGATGTAAGCTAGCACCCTCTTTATTCGCCTTTGCATCAGGGCTTCTCTTTAGGAAGCTCTCTGGGAAAATCAGCCCAGCAGAACTAGTGAAGCTCCTCACAATGTACGCTGACGATAGCTTGATCCAGTCGCATTTCGACTCTGAGGCCGGCCTCATGACAGCACTAGGGTACTGCGACCTGCTTCTGGATCAGCTGGTAGAGCTTGGGTTCAAGGTCAATCCGTCCAAGTCAGCAATTCTGCTACAGCTGCAAGGGGGCTCAGCCTCGACCATTTGGAAGAAACTCTTTCGCCAGGTCGAGGGAGAGAAGTATGTTGAACTCCCTTCGGTCAGGCTGATATCGCTGCGCTATCAGGTCCCATACTTGGGGGTCATTCTTTCTTATCACGACTATGAAATGAAGACTCTCAAACATCGGCTGTCATCCAGTAAGCTTGCAATGTCAGAAGTAGCCCATGCAGTTCGGAACCACCGAGTCTTATCAGACAGACGTCGTCTGTCGATTTGGACAATAACTGCGTGGGCCTCTGCTCTGTATGCACTCCACGTGGTGGGGATGACACAGCAGGGATTGCAAAAGCTCCATTCACACATGATGTACCAACTCAGATTCGTCCTGAGGAGTTACTCCCAGGAAACGAAGGAATCAAACCAGGAGTTACTCCGGAGATTACGGATTCCTCACGTGAAGGAGCAGCTGCAAAAGAGAATGACCCAGTTTATAAAGAGACAGCAACACTCCGATCCCCAGCTTCTCCCACACTATAAGTTGCGTGCTGAGGCAGTTAGCCAGGCATTGGAAGGCCTCTCCACGGACTTCTCCTCGCACCATGTGGAGGATAGGCTTCTGACCTGCGGTGAATGTGGAGCATGTCTCTCTGGCACCGGAGCACTCCGTCGCCACCTGCAGAAGGCTCACCCAGATTCTCAGCAGTGCCTGAAAGGACCCAAATTTGATCCTATTTTGCATTCAATGCCAGGGTCAGCAACTTGCATCGCCTGTCGAGCAACATTCCGAACAGTGTTTTATCTGCGCAAACATGTCGAAGCATCTACCTGCCCTAGGGTAGAGCTTTTGCTTAGACAGCAGGAAGAGCTACCCTTAGAAGCACAGAACCGGATCTCACTCGTAGAAAGTCTACAGTCTGATGCCCAGGACAATCCAGAAGGCGCCGCTCGAAATCCGGCGTTCCATGATTACCTGATGGAACACTGCGCACTCTGCGGTCAGGTCCTCGTAGGCCAGAAAGGAGCCAAACAGCATTTAAACAAGCAGCATCCTGAGGTGATGGCCAAGCTGGAGAAAACTCTCCAACCAAGACTCAATCAATTCAAGGTCTTCTTCCACAAAGGAGATAGCTGTCGATACTGCAAACTTCGTGTGGATGCCCCGGGTAGACATGCTCAGCAGTGCGTTCCATTACTGCAGGTGCACGTACTGCAGGAGGTAGCGCGCCAGCAGCTCAGCAAGCAGCCCCGCGAATATACTCGAGCAAAGTCCACGGCATCGGCGAAGACAGTCACAAAGAAGCCTTCAGATTCAACGCCAGGAATTCCTCACCCCGTGTTTAGACTGGAAGGCTTTCTCCTGCTAGCCAATACTCGCAACCACTGCTATGCCAACTCAGGTCTGCAGTGTCTCCACTGGCTATCAGATCCTTCAGAGGCGACTTTTCAAGAGGCATCCCGGATCAGTCAGCTTGCGAGAATAACCCCTGAACACAGAGTCTTCTCGGAGCTCACCATGGGCTGGCTCTTTGACGGAGGCCAGCACGACTCTGCTGAGTTCCTGCAGCAAGTGTTTCGGAATCTCTCTGCATCAAGATTTGGACAGTGGGAAACTAGAGCCTCAGTACCGGAAGGCGTGATAGTGGACGAAGAAGGGGGCTCTCCCATTCATCTTGCCACGGCGATCAAGACCAACTTACAGGACATGCTAGTGGCATGGTCGTCTCAGGAGCGCTCATGTGCTCTCATAGAAGCTGCACAGCAGGTGTGCTTAGCCTTGCCGAGATTCGCAGGTGAAGCTAAGGATCACACTCGCATCACAATCCCACAGCAAGTCCAGATCCCTGTCTTCCTGGACCACACATCCCGAGTTTCGTTCTGTACCTACACAGTAGAGGCAGTGATCATTCACCTAGGAATGGAGTCCACTAGTGGCCATTACCGTGCAGCTGTACGCACAGCAGATGCCTGGTATGTTGGTGATGACTCCCACCCCCCTAGTCCCTGTACCCTCGAAGATCCCCTGCTTCAAGAAAATAGCTACGTCATCTTCCTAGCTCGCAGCGCCGTCTCTCACGAGCCCCAGGACGTAGCCAATTTCCCGAGTAATGTCTCTGCAAGAGCTCTTCCAGCGAGCATCGATGGATGAGAGCTCTGCCCCTAAACGGGGAGACGCAGGTCCGTCAGGTGGAGATTCTCCCCTGAAGCGACAGCGTGGTGGAGGTACTCCCCAGCAACGAGGCAGAGGACAACCCTCCCTTAGGAGGAGACTCTCCCCAACAATCGGAGGAGTTTCTCCCCTTGCCATGTGTGTACAGCTGGTGGAGTTTCTCCCCAGGGGTTTTTAAACAGTAGGAGAGCATCAGGTGGCAGCCGGTTAGCTTTCAGCAAGTGCCGAAATCGTAACTCGCATAAGACTCTGAAGACACATTCACTTCCCACTTCACAGCTTGCAGCCTTGAGGGGCGGAGCGTGCGCAAGTGCAGTGTTGAGGCACGGCTTGCCGTGAAGAGTGACCGCGCAAGTAGTAAGCAGGGCACTAGGTCGATCCCTCGCAAAGCGTGGACGAAAAGTTTCACCACAGACAGTCCTCCCCCGCTGCGTGTGAATGAAATGCTGCTGCTGCTGCTGCTGCTGCTTTTCATGGCAAGCCCGCCCCACACTGATTCAGGCTAGCAGGCACTCGTTTGGGACTTTCGGATGTTCGGGATCCCTGGTGTTGCAATGCGCAGGGTCAGTTCGAGGGATATCATCGTATCGTTTCCACATGAAAGCAGGTAAATTGTATACTTATAAGTACCCATGAACCTCCAAGTAGACAGGACACGAGATGTCAGAATGTCTGGTCTGGCAGGAAAACAGATTGGGCCCGACTCGAAACTGCTATCTACTATACTCACTTCAACAAGCTTACGAGAAAATCATAATAACAATCAGAATATCAATAGTAGTATTAATAATAATAGTAATAACAATAGTAATAAATATAAAAGTAGTAATAATAGTAATTGTAATAACAATAGTATTAATTATATGGGCTGGTGCCTTAAAGCATCGCTTGACGAATCTGTGGGCCTGTGAGTCCTTGTGGGCCTGGGCCTAGAGTTCGAAACCAAGCCTTCTCCCCACAACCTGAAACCGGGTTTAGGGTTTAGGGTTTAGGGACTGGCAACCCTGAGCCCTTACAGAAAAAAACGCTACAAACAGTAAATCACTTAAGTTACTAAGCGCTGTAGAAGCCTGAAGAAAACCAAACTCGAAACGGCAAAGCACCTAAACCCTAAACGCTAAACGTCCAAGCCCTAAACCCTTAGATTCTAAATTCTTAAACCCTAAATCCCTAAACTCTACGCGTCTCGTACCTTAAATCCTTAGACCCTAAATCCCGAAACCCGAAACTCTAAACTCTAAACACTGAACGCTGCAATGAACCCCAGAAAGTTGGAACATGGATTCAGGATGATCCATGCTTGGATTCCCTATACGTCACCTCAAAGGCATGAGGATAATGATGTTCCAACTTTCCGGCTTCTACTATACTTGGGAGGTTCATGGGTAGTTATACGTAGGGTGATAAGTAGGGTAACTATACTTATAACCCATATTAAGGAACTTTTAACCCCACTTATAACTACCTCCCTGAACCTCCAAGCCTATACCCTTATAGAATCCCTATAAGGTAAAAGCTAGAAATTTGGAATATGATTATCCTAACCCTTCTATGGTAAACTATAGTGTATCCTACCATGAAACCATATTCCAACTTTCTGGAGTTCCCTGTAGACCCTTAAAGGAACCCCACTTATAACTGGCCCTGAACCCCCCCTAGTACAGCTTGGCCAGGCCCCAGGGCGCTGCAGCGGCTCGAAGGCCTTCGAGCCCTGCGAAGCTTTGCCTTAGAAGTTTAGGGTTTAGGGTTTAGGGTTTTGGAACCCTTATAGATCCCTGTAAGGAACCTTTATAGGGGTCTATTCCTTAGAAGGGGCCCCCACCCTGCAATAGTGAATAGTGGTACAATAGGAGTATAACAGGGCCCTAATATGATCCTTATAGTCGCTATTACAGGGTCGTGTCCGATTTTTTCGGCTTTGGGGTGAGTGGGGAGTGTAGGGGCCTTAACCAAAAGGCTCCTTTATAGTACAGCTATGATCGTGAGCCCTAAGGGAAAAGTTTCCAGATCAGGGCTACAGCTTCAGGGCAAGCGGATGTCGTGGTGCCCTAAACCTTGACTTTTTGGTTAGTATTAAAGAGACTCTTTTTTAAAGGAATATGCCTCAAATCGTATAAGCTAAACCCTGAACCCTAAGCAAGAAGTCCTGAACTCGTGACGTTCGTGCACTCCGACCCCGAGGTTTGAGAGGATACGGTTGATGATGTAAATCCTGCATTACCTCAAGGACCCTAAACTATGGGAATTATGGTATATTCCTCATTATGGGTGATGCAGGATTTATATTATCAACCGTATCACCCGCCCATGCGGAGGAACAGATTTCAGATTCTGGCCTGCGCCCTGATAGCTCGAGCCGACAAGCTTTCCATGGAACTGCAAACAGTCCCTAAACCCTAAACCCCTAAACCCTAAGCCCCTAAACCCTAAACCTTAAACCCCTAAACCCAAGGCCGAGGCGAAGAAAAAATAAGATGCCTGGAAAAAGATGCCTGGAAAAGGGCAAGGTCAGGACATATCGGTGGATATCGGCGGCCTCAAGTGGCAGGGGTGTGCAGAGAGAGAGAGAGAGAGAGAGAGAGAGTGCTTGTGAGAGAGAGAGCGCAATGCGAATAAGCACAACCAGCTGCGTGATGCGTTGTGCCGTCCTCTCCCTATCTGTCCCTGGTTTGGTCCCAGCTTTGTCAGTGACTACTTTCTTAGAAGTGTTTGCAGAGTGAGGCGCCCTCGCAATAGTCCTGATGCGCCTGAGCCTGATGCTGTTTGCGGTGTTGTGCTCTGGCTCTGTTCTGTTAGCGCTAGGCAGGGGCAAGAGCACAGAGTATGGTGGTGGGTCCGGCTCCAGTTCAAACCCTCAATGTAAGGGCAAGGGTAAAGGCACTACCCAGCACGGCGGAGCGAGCTCCAGTACAGACCCACAGCCTAGCCCAAACACAAACCCTCACACGGCGGAGCGAGCTCCAGTACAGACCCACAGCCTAGCCCAAACACACAGTATGGGGGGTCTAGTTCTAGCGCGACCGTTAAGGGCAAGGGCAAAGGGTGCAACCAAAGCACCCAAACGGAAGAGGCGCAATGCATCATATCAATGAGATTGTGAGGTTGAGCCATTGGTGACGGTGGGTTTGCTTTGGAGGAAATGTGGATCCAGAACATGGATGTACGGTGGTCCTCAGGCCGACAGCTCTCTCTCACGACGTAGTATGTACAGTGGCTCAAACCCCAAACCAGAACCGACCCACTTAGGCCGCTAAGGTGAAGCTGCCAGCTGAGCAGCGGCCCAAGTAACTGCGTTCGCGGAAGTTCACAAAGCCCCACCCTAAAACCCCATTCGTGTAACTAAGTCCGACCTGTATCTCATGAAACTTTTCATTGAACACTTTCCACCGCGCAGCCGTGAAGCTTCCCCTGTGGAACCTCAACTTGCAGGCACCTGTAAGTACTAACGGTGAACCTAGAGCCCGAGCCTGCCAAGACCGCCTGCCTCACAGCTCTCAGTCTTCCAGGGCATGCAGAAAGTGAAGACCAGCATGCAGCTCGACATCGGCAAGACCGGCAACGCTACCCCTTCGAGCGACGTAACAGCGAGACGGAGGCCGAAAAACAGCCACTCTCCGACGAGAACCTCGGCAAACACGTGGGCCATCTACCAGATGGGTAGATGCTCGACTCCGAGATGCACTACGAGCGGAAATACCCGACCCTCCCCGGCGCCAACAACAGCCGCTACATTCCGAACTGCCCCTTCAACACGATCCACCGCGAGGACCACGGCACGACCCGCCCGAAGGTCATCAGCAAGCTGCACGGCGAGATCAACAGCAGGACATGGCTGACAGCACGACGCAAGACCGGCACACGCAAACCCATGCCGGGCGAGTTCTGCAACACGGCTACCAGCCGGGACCACGACGTGACCCTCCCGCAGACAGCCTGCACATATGGCGGCCGGATCAGCGAGAATCAATGCATAGCCTGCCCAAAGATCAAGGAGCTCAACACCCTGCAGCTCGACAGCCAAGTGATCCGCTACCCGCCCTACTACACGATCCGCCCGAAGACCTCCGGAGCGAAGCACGCCGGAAAAACCGGCGAGGACCGGACCCAGGCCCGCGGGGAGGAAAAGTGCCACTACATGCCAACGACCGCTACAGCGAGATCCACCGCAAGGACCGAGGCACGACCCTCCTGAAGAACACCGCCTAACCGCCCGCCGAGACCGTGAACGAGCACCCGACCATGATCCACCGCAAGATCCGGGAGCACAACTACATGCTGAGCAAGCCCTACGACAAGAAGCCGAACAACAAGCCACCGCGAATGGAGATGAAGAAGCCAGCTTCTTGGGCCTGAGGCCTCTGCTCATCACTGTCCTGCCAGCGGCGGCGTTCGACGAGCCCTTCCTGGCGCACGACGCACCCAGATGGTTTTGGCCCCTCTTGGACCCGGGATCATCATTGGTCCGCAGGGCATGCGAGCCCGAACCCTCGCCCTGGCCCTGGAGCGCGCGTTCCAGGCCATCGAGGACCCCGGCTACATGGAAGATACCGAACTCATTCGGAACCATTTTGGCAGAGCCTGGTTCCGACATTGGCAGAGGCGACAAACCCCGGACAGCACAGACGCACGCCTCGACCAGCACGCCCAACACCTCGTGGATGAGATCGCCTACGTGGTCCACCTGGCATGGTGGCGGGAGGGAACGATGACTTCGCACGGCCAGCCAATGCGAAGATGCGGATGCCTGGACATGGACTGGGAAGACGACGACGACACTTCAAACAGTGAGGATACCGCCTCAGAACACAGCCGCTCGAGAAGCCGATCCCCTCCACCCTTGACAACAGCTGAGCGCGATAGACTCTACAATTATCGACATCATGCCGAACGACCCCCACGACCTGGAGGAGCCCACATCCACAATGCCTCCGCAAGCTGCTCAGGCAACGCACTATGGAAGTGGCAGGGCCAAACGACTTCACCGCCGACGCCTCCTACGCCCACACCCTGGACTATGACTTCGAGCACACCCGGCGACTCCACAACCGACGGGTACATCGACACGGAGGAGACATGGCTCATGGCGGACAGAGCCAAGATCCCGGCAAACAAGAGGAGCCCCACGAGGCTCTGGAAGGAGTTGCCGGAGAGCCGCAAGAGCTCTAGCACATGCGTCCTGCGACCACCATGGAAGAGGCAGAATAATCCACCACTCAAACCGAGACCACCGAGCCAGTCACCGCCAAAATGCCGACCCGGGCCAAAGAAGAGGCCGCAGCCACGTGGAGGCGAAGTAGCAGCCCCAGCGACTCCTCCCACGGCACCGACTGACCACCCAGAGGAGTCCGAGGAAATCAGCCGGGACGATGCGGTGGCCATATGGCAATCGCTTCTGGAAATGGAGTCGCACGAAGCTCTGGCTCCAGCCGAAGTGCCGGTACTCCCGGCGCTTGCTGCCGACAACATCGTCGAAACCCTGGTGGACAAGCCGGAGCCGGTGCACAATGCCCTACTTGATGCCTTGCCATACTTCTTAGGCCGCCTCCAGGTTGACATAGCGGATGCCGTCGATCGCGCCAGAAAACTCCGACAGCAAATGAAGGAGGGCACGGATGGAGGAGCCTCAGCGAGCACTGCGGCGCCCCGCCAAAGACCACCACCGAGTGCCTATGAGACGGAGGAGGACGGGAACGAGGACGACGAGAACATCTACATGCAGACATCTATGAGCTCAAAGGCAAAGACACCTGACACGGTGAGCTCCTCGACGCCCAAATCTGATCCTCCTCCAACTGGAACGTGCTTTCGGAGCACTCTCGCCGAAAACAGCGGCAAGCCGTGCCATCAAGATGATGTCCCTGCTTCAAGAACATGATGGTCCGCTCCTTGCCGACCGGGCCCAATTTGAATCGCTCTTTGTTGCCTACTGTGACGAAGTTCCTGAAGCACCTGAAGCAGACGCCCTCATCCTGGAAAGTGCATGGGTAACAACATGGTGGCGACGCATATGTGGTTACCCAGAGCTCAGCAACGAGGACATTGACAAGGCCATGGAAGACATGGAGGAGCCCGACGACCGCCTTGATCGCCAAGCGCAGGAAGCGCACGAGAACGCCATGGAAGCGCAGTACATCCAGCACCTTCAAGAAGCAGCTGCCAAGCATACAGGAACCCTCCTAGCGGAGCAGGCCAAAGAACAAGACGCCAAGGTGATCGACGCGGCAGGTGGATGGAGCTGGCGCCCGCCGAGCAAACGCTTGAGGATCGGCGTATGCATAGATGATGGAACAAAGTCGCAAGCCTGGGATTGGGAATTGGATGCAGGCCACACCTTCCAGCTGCATGTGAAGGCCAGCAAACTGGACGAACCCGGAACCTGGCTACATCGCGGAGTACCAGCCCCTCTACAACATGTACCACCTGAGCTCCGAGATCCTCCACGTCCACCAGCACCACTTGCACCTAGGGCTCCCCGGACCTATGACCTCCACCGACCAGCAACGCGCGAGCTCTTTCGCCGTTGGAAGGAGGGGCTCATCTCGGACCAATCGGTTGTGTCGGCCAGCGACACAGGGATGCTCAACTTTTTCCGCGGAGTGGCCGACATCCCGCCAGAAGTCTTTGAGGAATTGGACAACCTCGACACCTTCAGCCTCCAGGCACCCCAAGAAGCAGGTGAACAACAAGCCGCAGCATCCACATCCTCGCCAGCCGGGCAAACAGCGGAGAACACCATCGACACCGCCGACCGCGAGACCGTCCTACTGCCGCCGACTCCCAACACCCTTGCACCGGCCCTCGACATGCAGTTGCAACAAGAAGACGGGGATGCACAGTCGAACCCAGATCTTTATTACAATAGCTGCCGCTGGCTCGAAGAACATGGAGCAGTACCAGATGGTGCCGAACGTGACGATCGCAGTGACTCTGCAGACTAAGGCTGTAGATAGTGCCTGCCCCTGACATGGAAGTTCTACCCTCACCATAATCTTTGTGCTCAGTTCTGCTGCTGTCACCAGGGGTGGACACAATTCTGCTACTGTACAGGCCGTCCTTGCAAGAAAGACTTGCGCAGCACATGTTACAGCAGTGCCAGCGGAAATACATTCATGGTAGGGTCGGCTTCTTCCCTAGCATAGGTTGATGCTAACAGCACAGAATGCGATCACGGCAAAGACATCCTGGAACCAAGTAGTTATCTTGCTGTATGGCTAGTTGGTGATCAGAAGCTGTGCGAGCTGGCGTGAAGCAACCTGGTGCTATGTAGAACACCTGCATGGCACACCTGGTGCGGGGCCTCAGAGTGACGAGTTGGTCGTCCCTTCCTTATTATAACTATATCCTATCCCCAAACTGAGGCCCCAACCACAGGCTCCTCCTGGTAAAGGAATTCTAGCTTCTGGACAGATGGAAAAGAGCCCACACAAAAAAAAAACCTCAACCCGTAAACCCTAAACCCTAAACTTCACCGAAAACTCCGACCCCGCGAGCCCTCGAACTCCAAAGTCGCAGGTGCGGCACACCCTCAGCTCGAAAATTGAGATCCCCAAAAAATGTAAGCCCCTAAACCTCTAAACCCAAAAAGCCGCCAAGGAGAACTTCCAGATCTTCTAGCAGGGAATAGCGCCACAGCAAGGCCCCAGAACCTCGATGTCATGGATGTTGCCTTTCAGGGGAGTTGAAGGTTTAGTGTTCGCGGTTATAGGGTTTCAGGTTCGGGTTTGCGTTAGCAGGTACTTTTGAGAAGCAATTATTTTTGAACGTTAGCACGCAGAGAAGCTTAGATACTGTCAGACAATGATGACGTTTCTTCTCCAACATTCTGCATTACTTCATAGAGCAACATTTTCCTTTAGCAACCTGATCTGATTCTAGATCCCCCTGCCTCCAGAACTTTTCATCAGCCTCGCAAGGGACCAAGTCCCAAAGAGCTTCACAAAACGGGGCTTCAATGTGTTTGTGTAGGGCTCAGTGCGGTAAGGGTGTAGCCGGTTTTTTGTTAAGGTTTCTCAGGGCCTTGGAGCTTTCGGTTCAGAAATTTAAGTTCAAGTCTGGGCGCCATTGAGAAGCGCAGGACCTGTGCATCAAAAACGTATCAGCCTTTCAGAAGCGCAAGTCCCGGAAGGCACTTCGAGCACGATCGCCCTAGACGCCCCAGAACCAAAGCAACTAAACTCTAAACCCTCAAACCCCAAACCCTCAAACCCTGAACCCTAAACCCCCAAACCCCAAACCCTAAGCCCCTAAATTCCTAAACCCCAAACCCTTAAACCCTTAAACCCTAAACCCTAAACCCCCAAACCCCAAGCCCTCAGCCCCTAAATTCGTAAACCCCAAACCCTTAAACCCTAAAGCCTAAACCCCCAGCCCCTAAAATTCCTAAACCCCAAACCCTTAAACTCCAAACCCTAAACCCCCAAACCCCAAGCCCCCAGCCCCTAAATTCCTAAACCCCAAACCCTTAAACCCTAAACCCTAAACCCCCAAACCCCAAACCCTCAGCCCCTAAATTCCTAAACCCCAAACCCTGACCCCTTACCGTGGCAGGAACCTCGGGGCCTGCAGTCGCAACTGGTTCTGCCGTGTACGGGAGTCGCTGCTGGGCGGTGCTTCGGCCCTGTCTCAGTTCCTTTTAAAGGGATCTATAAGGGTTAGGGTTTAGGGTTTTAGGGTTCCTTTACAGGGATCTAGAAGGAGTACCATAAGGGTTCAGGTTTTTTTTTTGCAGTTTTGCAGAGTTGAGGGGTTGTCTAGGGTTTCTGGGAGTTTAGTTAGAAGTGTTTTTGGGCTTTGGGGGGAGTTTAGGAAGGATGTTCAGGGTTCGGGGTTTGGGCCAGAGGCCAGTAGAAGAAGGTGCTGAGCTTCGGGAGATTTATGAGGATGCGCAAACAGGGGCCGAATTCTGCTCTACTTGGAGGCTCATGGGTAGTTGTAAGTAGGGTTATAAGTAGGGTAACTATACTTACAACCCATATGAGGGGACTTCTGAGCCCATGTATTTCTACCCCTGAACCTCCAAGTACCTTCATCTACGGGACTGCAAGGCACTCTGCCTCTGCTTATGAGCTCCAGGTTTCTGTAAACCTCGGAACCAAAGCAGGACCATCACCACCAGCACGACGACGACGACTACTACTGCTACTACTACTACTACTACTACCACTACCACTACCACTACCACTAGTACTAGTACTACTACTACTACTACTACTACTACTATACTAGTACTAGTACTAGTACTAGTACTAGTACTAGTACGTACTAGTACTAGTACTAGTACTAGTACTACTAGTACTACTAGTACTAGTACTAGTACTACTACTACTACTACTAGTACTAGTACTACTACTACTACTACTAGTACTAGTACTAGTACTACTACTACTACTACTACTACTACTACTACTACTACTACTACTACTACTACTACTACTACTACTACTACTACTACTACTACTACTACTACTACTACTACTACTACTACTACTACTACTACTACTACTACTACTACTACTACTACGATCCTCGGTCCCAGAACCACTCCTACTTTCCCTGGTCTCTGACAGGGCTCGTGGCCCGGGTCGCCAGCGCGGCGAGCGTGCTGCGCCAGCGCGCCCCGCAGCTGAGCTCCTGGGAGATCGAGGTCCACTTTTTTTATATTTACGGAGGTTATTACCATTGGTATTTATATGAGAGTTATTGTTGTTGGTCTTCTTTTGTGATTCTTCTCATTAGTCTTGTTTTCTCAAGGGTTTTCAGGGGTTTGATCGGTTTTTTCAGAATGGTTGCTTTTCGTGTCACAGGGTTTGTATTGGGGTCTCTTCAGGCCCAGAGGATTTTCTAAAGGTTAAGGGTTTAGGGTTTAGGGTTTGGGAGGTTGTAGAACGGGGCTTTGTTAGTTCTTTATCTTTATAGGTTATAAGCGGTTCATGGGGGAAAAGGTCATGGGCTTGTGGCGGGCGGAAGGCTCGGACTCAGCACCTTTAGGGGCCTTAACAATTAGAATAGAGTTTTGGGGTATATTCTACTGCATTTATAATAAGGACACCCCCCTCCCCCAAATAATGAATAGTATGGGTAATTATTTGCAGATGCGAGCTCGGAAAGCCTCAACCTGGATTAGACTGAAAATCCGCAGCTGCGAACCTCCGCACCTGACCTCTAATCCGGAACGCTAAACCCCCCACCCGCAACCCTAAACCTGAATCCCTCAGAAGCCCGGGACCAATATTCGTGGAGAGGCAGCGCTGCCAGTGATGGAGAATGCTGCCAAGGATGTGTGGGAATGGCTATCGTGGCATCGCTGGTAGAAGAAAGTTTGTGCTCGGGCTCGTTAGTCATCAACATGATGTTCAGTAGATGCTGCCTTTTCGGGCGGCTGAAGAAGCTCACACTGCCAGGGTCTACAAAGTGCAGCTTCACGAAGTGCAGCTTTGGGAATTAAATCATTAAACAATCGCGGGATCATGAGGTTGCTTTCGACCGCGGATGCATGGATTTGCTGGCCTTCAGGACATCTGCGACTTGTGGCACCAGCTGCGGAACAAGCTTGAGATCCGCCTGCGCAGCGAGCGGTGGCGCAGCCTCGCGAAGGATCTCTCGGGGCCGGGTGGGGGCGCGGAAATCGAAAGCAGGGCACCGACAGCCTAATATAGGGGCCTTAATATTTAGAATAGGGTTTGGGGTATATTATAGTTTATCTATAATGTGGAACCCCCAAACCCTAGTCTAACTGTTAAGGCCCCTATAGTCTAGAGCTTCTGGATAGCTTCATTAATGGATGCAAAAGGGCTCTTGCGCATGTGGATAGGCCTCGGGGTGTGTTTATGACTGCATGGAGCCTATCAGAGGAGATGTCTCTCAGCGACGAGCTTGTGGAGAAGCTCGAGGTTATGCATGTCGAGACGCAGTCCTTTGGTGTTCCCGGCCTCACGGTTATACCGCCTCCACCGGTGCATCCGCCCCCCCCACCACCAGCTGCCGCCACAGCCGCTGCTCCTACCGGTGCAGCTCCTACCGGTGCAGCTCCTACAGCTGGGGCAGGCGCGGCTCCGCCGGCTATGCCTCCCATGCCTCCGATACCCAACATCTTCGGATTGCCCATCCCCCTGCCAGTCCCAGCCGGGCCGGCGGGCGGTCCTGCCGCCATTCTCCCCGGCCAGCCTTCTCAGGTTCCTGGTGGGGCGGTGCCAATGGCTCCGATGCCCCCCGGCACTCTGCAAACCCCACTCATCCTGCCCATGCCCTTGGTGAATCCTGCGGGACCCCAAGCGGCCCCTGCAGCCCCCGCGGGCCCTGCCGGACCTGGCGTAGCCACGCCAGCCGTTGCGGCTGCCACCGCTATAGCTTCCAGTACAGCACAGCAGGTCGCCGGCGTGGTGCACCAGCTGATTAACCAAGTCATGCAGGCAGGTGCTTGAATACCCGTGTCGACAGCATGCCTTGGTGCGAACTGAACATCAGTGTGAGAGGTATCCTTGAACCTGTAATCTTCCACCTTCGCAGAGTTCTAGACACTGGCCAGGCTGGCCCCAATGGCGGAGCTGGAGGTGGCCGTGCCGACTTTGTGTTGCGTACTTCTGGGATCGATTCAAAACCCTACAGGAGCAAGGCGATGCGAAATTTCGGCTCTGGGGAGGCCTTGGGCTAGAAGCCCTAAACCTTAAATCGGAGGAACCCTAAACCCTAAACCCTTTAGGTTTTTGGGTTTAGGGTTTAGGGACCCTAAACGACTCCCGCCGTGCTCCCCCGATGCTCTTTTCGGACATAAGTAAAGCCCTGCCACCCGCTGCTACCCCTCCACCACACGATCCCCCCTACCCGAAACTGGACCCTATATAGTATGATATCACTACAGCATAAGATATTCCGTTTAGTTACAATGTAATATACCATGATCTCGTACAGCCGATTATTCATATATTGTTATTAAGTATGATATCATGCATTGTAATGTGCTAGAATTTTTCTGCTACAGTATACTGGGATCCCAAACCCTCAACTCTGGGAAATCCAGAGGCCCCGAAACCTTCGGAGCTCTTGCCCTCCTGGCTCACTTGGAGGGTTGGGGGACTTAGTAAGTAGGTAGTAAGTAGACGTATAAGCACCCTAAAAGGGACCCTAATTGGGGTTATGGTACTTATATAAGTCCCTAAAATAACCAGTTACTAAGTCCCCTAAGTCCCCTAAACCCTAAACCCTCATAGAATCCCTATAGATCCCTTTAAAGGGGCCCTTAAGGAACCCCTTATAGTTACTAAGTCCCCCGACCCTCCAAGCAGGCCCTCGTCGGTTTCGGGTTTTTTGTTTGAGGTCTACGGTATAGGGTTTAGGGTTCAATTCCAAGGATCCCTACACCTTGAGTCCTAAACCCTGCAGCCCTAAACCCTAAGCTCTAAATCCTAAACCCTAAGCCCTAAATCCTAAACCCTAAACCCTAAATCCTAAACCCTAAGCCCTCAACCCCAACCCAGCCCCGTAAGTCCTAGCAAGCCGCAAGCAGGCGCCGGAGCCGCCGGGCCTCCTCCGACAGGACCGCCCCCAGGCCCTGAAACCCGGAAAACCCCAAGCCCAGTGAGGTTTAGAGCTTAGGCTCTTCAGACTTTTAGGCCTTATATGGGTGGTTGCCAATATTAGGGTCCCTTATTGGGCCCCCAGTATAGTACGGCATCTAACATTAAAGGAACCATAATTTTGACAACCACCCATATACCGGGGTTTAAGCCCTTCGAGCTTTAGAGCTTTGGCTTTAGAGCTTCAAACTGGGTTTAGAGCTGTAGGGCTCAAGCCCTGAACCCTAAACCTTAAAGGAAACTCCAGAAAGTTGGAATATGGATTAATGGTAGGATCCCCTATAATTTACCTTGAAGGGGTTACGATAATGATATTCCAACTTTCTGGCTTCTACTGGACCCTACACCCCGGTCCTGAGATGCCCCAAGCCCTGTGACCCGAAACTCCCAGCAACGAAGGGCTGGAAGTCGATACGGGAGTTTCCGAAAATGAGGGGTTGGTTCCTTTAAAGGGATACTATAAGGGTACGATAAGGGTTCCTTAAAGGGGCTGTATAAGGGTTTAGAGTTTCCGAAAATGAGGGGTAGCTTATGTTGGGGTCCTTATAATAAGGATCCTATTATTTAGGATACCATATTAGGGTCCCCTATTTTCGGAAACTCCCATATGGAGGAGCCTCATGTAGGGGATGCTACAAGGGGCTACAACGCGCCTTGCTATAAGAGTCCGCGTTAGTATAAGGATTATTTTATAAGCGTTGTGCGCTTCTTCAGTGGCACTGGAACCTGAACCCTGTAATTCTTAATGGCAAACCTTGAAATCTAGCACGTAAGCCTTTATGAATGCAAAGAAAGAGTATCCTGAACCCTTCTTAAACCACCAAGCTCCCTGCCAGTGGCCCTGCAAGCCCTGAACCAACTCTTCAAGGAACACTTATGATTCCTTTAAAACCCTTACCCTAGACGATAAAGCCTAAACCCTAAACCCAAACACCCTTAGCCCTAGACCCCAAGCCCAAAGCCCCAAACCCTAAGCCCAAAATCCTCAACCCCAAGCCCTGAACCGTAAACCAGAAGCCCTAAGCCCTAAGCCCTAAACCCTGTGTCAGAAGTGAGAGAGGGTCTAGTCACCGCCTTCCACAATGTGGATTGCACCGGCCTTAACTGCTAGGAGCAAAAAGGCGTTCAAAAAAAACAAACCCTCAACCCTTCCTTTTGAAGCCCTTTCGTGAAGCCCGTCGGAGAACCAGAAGCCCTAAGCCCTAAGCCCTAAACCCTCAAAACCCTTCCTGTTGAAAATTAGAATAGGTTTTGGGGCCCACTATACTATAATTATAATATTAAACTAGAATTAGAATATTCAATTATGATTATAATATTAAACTATGATTATATTAAGCCCTTCAGAAGCCCGTCGGAGGCCTCGGAGGGTTACGGGACAGCCTGCGCCTGAACGTCATCCGCGCACCTGGGGCTCGAAGATGTCTTTCGAGGGAGGAGAAGGGGAACTGTAAGGTAAGGGATCCCGACTAGGATGCCCAGTAGTACCCTTATTCCCTTTTTGTAGTCCTAGGTTCCTTATAAAGTTACCCAATACCAAAAAGAGAGGCCTTTTTATTCTTAGGTTACTGGGTATCCTAGCCGAATTAAGGGTTCTATATCGGGATCTGGGAACTGTATTGCATCCCGTAAGGGTTCTTTAAGGGATCTATAGGGGATGTAGAAGGGATTTTCAGGGATCTATACGGTTTTATCTGGGATCTACAAGGGCTCTATAAAGGCTTCGGGTTTGGGGCTCGAAGGCTTTGAGGGTAGGGTTTAGGATTTCGATTCAAGAAGGTCGAAGGCGGCTTAGATCTTAGGGTCGTAGGCCTTTCATACAGTTATCAGGCCTTAGCTTCGAGCTGCTTCTGATTTAGCTGAAAGTCAGCCTCAAGCCGAAACCCGACGAGGTTCTCTGAGTTTCCAGCCGTTGGGGCCTCTCTGGCGTGCTGACAGAAAGAATGGTCCTAGTCACAAGGCAAGTCGAAGCCGTAAAAAGGGCTTTGGGGATTAGGGAGTACCTGCAACAACCGAAACCCAAAACTCGAAACCTTAGACGCTGCACAAACTACGGTTGATGATATAAATCCTGCAACTACGGTAAGGGCCCTAAACTGTGGGAATTATGGTATAGTCCTGGTAATGCAGGATTTATATCATCAGCCGTATCACAGCAGGCCCACCGTGTCTTCCAGATACGGGTTCAGGGTGCAACATGTGCAGTCTAGGCTCTTCAGGACTGCGTTCAAGGCACAACCACGAGACGCAGTGGGAGCCCTAACCCCTAAACCCCTAAAGTCTAAACTCCTAAACCCTAAACCCCTAAACCCTAAACCCCTAAACCTTAAACCCTAAACCCCCAAAGCCCTGAACCCTCAACCGTCGGTCTTGGGTGGAAGCCCGGAGCCCTCCCCCGGGTTTTTGGGGCAGCTCCCGAAGAAAGCAAAGTTTTTGTTGGGGGCCAGCGGAACACCCCAAGACTCGGTGAAACTCGAATATGGGACTTTCCGAAAATTAGGGGTACCTTATTTTGGGGTCCTTAGAATAAGGATCCTACTATTTAGGGTACTACATTAGACCCCCTATTTTCGGAAACGCCTGCCAGCATGCCCCACTTGGCCTCTGTTTGAGGTGCTGCACTTCAGCCTGGGGGATCAAAGGACTCAGACTTGCTGTGGGGAGGTGAATTTGGGCATTTCAGGACCAGCCGAAGCGACACCGATGTCGCCCTAAACCCTAAACCCTAAACCCTAAACCCTAAACCGCATCACCGGCTTGAAGATGGGAGTGGCTTGTTGAAAATGCTTCCAGGTCCAACAGGCAGGCAAGGTGTTGAGGTGACATGTTGAAAAAGGATATCCCCGATATTGAACGAGAAGCACAAGTTTCTTCGCAGCCGCCTTCCTAAACCCCGAGCCCTAAACCCTAAACCCTAAACCCCAAACCCTAAACCCCAAACCCTAAACCCTAAATCCCAAACCCTAAACCCTAAATCCCAAACCCTAAACCCTAGATCCCAAACCCTAAACCCTAAATCCCAAACCCTGAACCCTAAATCCCAAACCCTGAACCCTAAACCTGATGGAGACTGCGTGGGGTCGACGGTTTCATGTTTTGTTAGGCTCTCTGGGTTTCAAGTCTGCGGTGTCAGGTGTCGGGCTGACTTAGAGTGCTTCTTTGTCCCTAGGCTCTCGGGTTTAGGGATCAGGGTTTAGGATTTAGGGAGCCCGGGTTCAGGGTTTAGGCTTCTAAAGCCCCACAGTTAACAGCCTATGCTTGATTCCGTGTCTTGTTCGCTTCTTGGGTTTTATGTTGTTCGCTCTTCGTATTTTATGTCAAAAATCAAACAAAAACTGCTATACACATTATTTTTGTACACAAAATTTATGTGCTTTTTATCAGTAATATGTATACACTCCCTTTTGTGCAACATAGTTCAGCGTGCTTCAATTAAATGAGTGAGCCGTGCATCCTACACTGCTAGAGCTGGCCATGCTCCCCGAACCAAAGCTGAAAGCCGTTTCTAAAGCCTACTTTAGGGGCTTAAATAAGTACCTATACTATTTTGGGGGTCCTACGAAGTGCCCATAAGTGGTGTAGGATGTTGGTTCCTCCTTTGGGTCCCGGGG
Organism: Symbiodinium sp. CCMP2592; assembly: GCA_905221615.1. Classification (NCBI taxonomy): domain Eukaryota; class Dinophyceae; order Suessiales; family Symbiodiniaceae; genus Symbiodinium; species Symbiodinium sp. CCMP2592. The sequence goes on from CAJNDT010001001.1 coordinate 703,081, forward strand.
GCTCGTTCTCTATTTAAAGGGATCTATAGGGATTCTATAAGTGTATAGGGTTGTTCAGGGCCTACTTGGAGGTTCATGGGTGCTTATAAGTAGGGTTATAAGTAGCGTGAACAGGGGATCTTTAAGCTTTTTTGGCCTTATATATTAAGCTCTATCTTACGAAGTTTGAGCTTTTTGAGGCCCGGCTGTTGAAGAAGAGAGTAACCCCAAACCATAAACCCCTAAACCCCTACCCCTAAAGCTCCAAGTACCCCTTGCTGGGACGAATCCTGGCAGGATCGCCGGGCGGCTGCACTTAGGGATCGAGTCGGAAGTGCAGAGAGAGACCCAGGTCCGGTTTTTTTTCGAGTTCGGGGAATTCCAGAGACCCCAGTATCCCTTAATTTAGGAATATACCTTAAATCATATAGGGATCATACTATAACTTAGGTTATACTCCTAAATTCAGGGATATTGGAGTCTCGTTTCCTTGCTTCAAGGGTTTCGGGCTCCAGGGCTTGGGGTCAGCCTGCGTCCATCCCTCTGGATCCATCGTGGCCCTATGGTGCAGGGCGACCGGACGACTTCCCCGGCACGTCCCGACATTCTCTGCGTAGAGGCTGGAGAGGGGACGGGATGTACATCGCAGAGGATTAGGGTGCAGAGGTTCATATTAGAAGAGCTCCTGCACATTTGTCTTCTGATTGTAATAGATGAGAGATGGGCTTCTTTAGGGTTGTTTCACTGCAGGTCTTCTGCTTTGAGGCTTTCTTCTGTGCATGCTTCGCGATGTTTTGCTAGTCTATGCAGGGTGGAAAGGATCTCCAGTCCATCGAACTAAAGACGAATTAAAGAGGCTTGGGGTATCAAGAGTGTTGGGGCCTTTTAAGACTTTTACGGCTTGAAGTGTGGTTGAGGGGTTTGCAGAGCTTTGAGGGGATTGAGGTCTTTCCAGAGCTTTCAGAGGCTTTCGGGGTTGGCTGGACTGCCTGGTGTCTATGTCTATTTAATTTCTTTTTCTTGTGAGTTCTGCAGGAATTTCAAGACCCTGAACCCCAAGCGCGAACCCGAGCCTACCCTAAGCCCTGAGCCGTGAATCCTAACGTCCGAAGCACTTCAGCAATTTTTTACCCTGGAAGGTAGAGCTCGCCACTGGTGACGACGCCTTTAAGCCCTTGGCGGCAGCCCACCGCTCCGCGGTTGAGCAATAGAGGGGGGCTTAATAATTACCTATACTATTTGGGGGCTTCTTAGTATGATTATAGTATCATAGGCCCAAAAAGCCCTATTCTAAGTATAAAGGCCCCTATAGTAGGCTTTGGTAAGCTTGACGGTGACCCAAAGCAGGGCTTAGGATTCAAGGTTTAGGGCTTCGGGCTTTGGGTTTTCTGCTGAAAGCAGCAAGTGCCCAAAATCCCCATAAATCCCAAAAGCCCCCATAACACCCTACAGCAGCAAGCCCACACACCCTTCTTCACCGCCAAACCCCAAACCCGAAACCATAACCCTAAACCCTAAACCCTAAACCCCTAAACCCCTAAACCCCAATAAACCCTAAACCCCTATAAACCCTAAACCCTGAACCCTAAACCCTAAACCTTCAACCCTAAACCCTAAACCCTAGGATCCCAAGCCCAGGAATGGTGCAGTTCTCGCCTCCGGGTGCGGACGGCAGCCGGTCGTTTGGTCCGTGGACCTGTACAGACAAGCGCGAGGTGGGTGTCATCGGGTTTAGGGGTTTAGGGGTTCAAGGGTTTAAGGGCTCAGGGGTTTAGGGTTTAGGCTTGTAGGGTCCAGGGGTTGGTAGTTAGTGTAGTTGTGATGGCTATTGCTGGTATTTTTTGCATTGTCAGTCCCATCACTGTGGTTGTTGCTATGTTGAGCGAGTGCTACAAAGGATCTGATGGCGAAAGGCATAGGAGAACTCACAGAGGTTTGCTCTATATTTGCTGTTTTTGGGGTCTTGTAATTTTTCACAGGCTGTTGTACCTGGACCCTAAAAAACCTACCTTTTTAAGGACTTATATACGGAAATCATAGTCAGGAACCCGAAAAAGGTAGGTTATTCAGGGTGAAGGTATGAGCTCACATGCAGTGTTGGGTTTGCCGGGTGAGTTGTCCCAGGCTTTCGCGGGTTGTTTTAGGCTCTTCGTGGACGGGTTCGACTTCTCCTTCTGTCCTCCATCTGGGAGTTTCCGAGAATTAGGGTACCTTACTTGGGGGTCCTTATAGTAAGGATCCTACTATTTAGGGTACTATATTAGGGTCCCTTGTTTTCGGAAACAACCATCTTGTTCAGTGGCAAGACGTGACTAGGCTTATGCATGATGGTATATAGTATATATCGCAAAGCTTTGAGGGCGATATCTTGTGAACCTTAAGCTTCATCTGGACCCTGAAATCTCAGAACCCTGCGCATTAGATCCTAAATCCCAAGCCCCTTGCCTAAACATGAATTCTGTAAACCGTAGACAATCTAGCCCTTATTGAACCTTTTAGCCCTTAAGCCGGAAACTTTAGGCTTAAACCGCAAACCTCAGGCTTAAAGCGGAAACCTTAGGCATGAACTGGAAACCTTGGGCCTCAAACCGGAAACCTTGGGCTTCAATGCGGAAACCTTGGGCTTCAAAGCCCACGAACCCTGAACCCAGTCGAGGTGGAGAGGCGTTGGCTTGAGATGCGCGCGAAGGCCCTGAACACCCCGGGGTCAGATTTCAGGCTCGCATTCTGCACTCAAACATTCTAAGGTTAGCAGTTTAGGAATTTGGGTTTGGGGAGCCTGACATCGGCGTTTCAGAAAACGATGGACCCGTATAGTCCTAATTTTAAGAAGACCCAATGCCCAGAAGGCTTCACTCACAAAACCCTGGCGGCTGCAAGAGAACACAATCTCCTAACTCCCTTGACCCTAAACCCCTCACGGTTCTACAACACCCTTCACCGTGAACCGTAAGCCAGTTCGGATCATGATTCGGCACCTGCCGCACATTTCGCATCGACCGAAGCTTTGCAAGGCCTTGGGTGTGCTCGGGCTGTCCCTTGAGCTGAAGCAGGCCCACTTTCCTGCCGGGCTTGCGGTGTAGGGTTCAGGGTTTAGGCTTTGTGGTTTTGGAGTATGTTATACTGCAGTTATGTTAGGGACTAGAAAGGAAAAGGGGCTTGTGGTTTCGGATTCAGGGTTTTCAAGGCTCAAAGTCTCAATGCACACTTCTTCGGAGGTGATCAGGATATTGCGGCTCTCTGGTGCACTCCAGACCTTCAGGTCGTTTGTGTCATTTCGGTTGCGGGGGCGGGAGCGACTGCTTGTTTGTTGAGTGCGGAGGCTTGCAATACAAGGAACCAAAGCAGCATCCGCGACTAGGGACCAGTGCACCAGTGCCACCAGCTGAGAATTGCTTGTTTTAAACCTACATGATGTAGGAAATGTAGGAAGAACTACCACGAACACTGTCCACACCCTGAATCGCCGAACCTGCTACTAAAGCCCAAACCCCACAAAAACTAAATCTCCAAGGAACACTAAACCCTAAACCCTGAACCCTAAACCCTAAACCATTAAGCACCCAAGTCTAGAACTCTGAAACTCAGCCCAAAAGCCCTTCAACCCCAGCCTCCCCGCTGGACCTGAAGCCAGAATCTCGGCATGGTCATTAGGGTTTGGGGTTTGGGGTTTAGGGAGTAAGGGTAGTGGTAACGGTAGTCGCGATGGTAAAAGTAAGGGTCAGTACTGGTGAAAGTGATAATGATCGTGTTTGTTAGTGATAGTGTTACTGATTATATATATATATAGTCGCAGTCTTAAGAGTAGTACGTCTGTCAGCACTAGTACCCATGTTGGCACCCGTCCTAGTGCAAGTATGAGCAGTTGCAATAGGAATAGGAATAACAACGCAATAATAACAATAATAATAATAATAATAATAATAATAAAAATAATAATAATAATAACGATAATAATGATAATAATAATACGGCCCAGTTCATGCGCCTGATGGCCGGTCTCTTGGGCGCAGCGTTGCTGGTGGAGCCGGCGGCCGGGTGAGAAGTGCTTGGGGTTCACTCTTTTTTCTTTAGATTTCTGTTGGTTTTAGAGTTTAGGGTTCGGGGCTTGGGGTTGAACATTTCTTGGGATTCGTTCTTGGGGCTGTGCATGAATGCAGGATCCGACTACTTGCCGAGGTTGCTTGGGCGTAGAAGGTTTAGGGCTGAGGCCGGGAGTCTCAGAAACATGATTTTACTTGTTATTCTGGCTGTTGCAGTTCTTCTGATGGTCTCGCATTTTAGGGTCGCTTTCTATGCAAAATATCTTTCAGAGCATACCAGACTCCAGACTGGTACGCATCTTTAGTACTTTTACAATAGCATGCCCTAAAACTCCATTCCAGTGGTTACGGTCCCCAGAGGAATTTCGAACCTGGAGCAAAGGTTTCCCACCGCCGCTTGTGGCAAGGGCTGAAGACGGTCTCTGGGCCAAGCCAGTCCGCACGCCTGAGGAGCGGGGGTTTAGGGTCTGGAGGATTTTGTGGGTTGCCCCGGAGGTGTGGCCTCATTTCGGGTGGTCATCGTCGACACTGAACTTCTACACCACCTCCGCCTCCAGCTAAGGGACCAATACTGTTCCAGTACCGGGTCTGACGTGGGGGCTGCGGTTTCCACTGCCAGGCTTGAGCGCCGCGGTCTCTGCCTTGAGTTTAGGCCTAAGCTCTGGATCCTGGAGGCCCGAACCCCCGCTGGGGGCCGAGGGCTCTGCACCTGCCAGGCCCTAAACCCACCACCCACGGTCAAGCCCCTTCGTTCCTCGAGACACTTCAAACTTCAGGGCTGCTAAAAACCAGGGTCAGTTCTTATGACAGGAAAACTCGAAGAGATTATTGAGATTCGATTGAGGCTTTGCCCCGGACTCAAACTCCCTAAACTAGAATCCTGAATAGTTCCCTCACAAAACCCTATCTCAATTATCAAAGTCGCTGCATTAAGGCTTGAAGCCAGACTTCAGCAATTTCTGGAATCTTCCTAAGGGATTTAGCTTAGGGTAGGAAAATTTGGAAACCATATTATTTAGTATAGATCCCTAGCATGGCAACTTAAATTTTAGACCCCAGTATACCCTCGAAGGACCGTAGTAACTTAAAGTAGAAGTTCCTTAACAAGAATCCAGATTCACTGAGAACAGGATTGGCCTTGGAGGTCTCGGATTGGCGGGCCTTGCCGAGCAGGCGGAGTGGGGGTATGAATCTTCATAGTATGTTATAACATGTCATAGGCCGTCATAATCTATAATAGTATGAGTGGGGACGAATCTAGCTGACCCTTGAGTTTAGGGTTTAGATTCACGAGATGATGCGAGGCCAGAATGCCGAATGCCTTAGGAGTGGTAGTAGCTCTCAGAAGCGCGCGCATGTGAACACCGCCCACTCCCACAAGCCGGAAATCGTGGGCTTTCCATGTTCGGGCTCCTTGATGCTCACACTTGGGGGTTTAGGGTTTAGGGTTTAGGGTTTAGGGGTCTGTGATGGGTTTGGGTTTCAAGCACCTTTCTGACTGTTCATACCCGCGCTGCTCAAGGCTCAAGTTCTGCAGTCTAGGTCTAGGTTGGTGACACTTTTCGCTCGTGTTACCTGTGAAGATGGCGAAGGGGTGGCTTCTGTCCTTCGGCTGCCTCGCTGCTGCACTGTACAGCAGCTGCCTGTTTGTGACACCCGCTTCCGAGTGGCGTAGTTGCTTGTCCTCATGATGGCAGCTGGGTCATTGGATGTTTTTGTCAGACGAGCTGGCTGTGTATTTTCTTCGGTTCAGCACATGTGCGGTAGGGGGATGTGCGTGCATCCTATGGTGATGCCTCTTGAGCGGTGTAGATCAAAGCCCTCGACTCCTAATATACTCTCATTCTGATATAGGGGCCTTCGTAAATGTTTCGGAGTTTTGGGTATACTATGCTATGTTTTGAGTGGAACGCCAAGGAATCGTACTGGTAAGTGTCAAGGCTTCTATATCAGGCTTTGCCTCACTCTGAGTTCTTCTGAGGTTCCCGCAACCGAAGCCTCGTGACGCGGTTTGGTGTCACGAAGGAAGTGCTCCAGGAGGGCGACGGCAAAAATTACCCAAAGCCCGCCGCCCGCAGATTTGCTGGGTGGAGGAACCACTTTAGGTTGACTGTTGAATCGAATAGAAGATGTATCGCCCTAAACCCTAAACCACTAAACCCTGATTAGTTGCAGCTTCCTCCGGGAACGGGGACCCCTGCGGCTGTGTGATCAGGAAAGGTGATACCGTGACCATGCACTACACGGGAACTTTGAGCAACGGCAAGAAGTTCGACTCCAGCCGTGACCGAGGCCTGTCATCTATATTGTAGTATACTGTATTATACTTTATTATGGTACATTTGGATGAGAACTACTACAGCACATTACAGTATATTGTATAATATCGTGATTTGTGCCGTATCGAAGCCATGTACGTAGGCATCCAGCCATGCACAAGGCCGAAGATCCCCCCCTGAATCCGGAATCCTAAGCCCACACTCCTAACCCTGAAACCCCAACCTGTAAGCCCTAAACCCTGAATCCTGAGCCGGTACGGCCTAAAGCCTAATGTAGGAACCTGATTAAGAAACCCTGGGCCTATAACACCAAAATAGTAGGATTCATATAAGGAACCCGAATAAAGGCCCAAGGTTTCTTAATCAGGTTCTACATTACTATAGTACCCTTGTAGATCCCTTATCTTACCCTTGTAGATACCTTACAGTAACCCTTATAGACCCCCTTTAAAGGAACCCCTTTTGACGTCGGATCTTCAGGGTTCAGCTGCAGCCTCCTTCGCACTGGACCGTGCCACGTTGGGACTTCAGGGTGTAGGGTTTAGGGTTTAGGGGTTTAGGGTTTAGGGTTTAGGGTAAAGGTTTATGCGATTTTATGCCTCATGCAATGTGGGACAGAGGCGAATGTCGTGCTTGATGTTGGGTAATGTGCCCTGACATAGTGCATAATGTTCCTATAGAGCCCTCTTGTACTTTTGCATACAGGATACACCGAGACCCTGTTCGAAGACCCCGTATGAAGCTGTAGCATCAGAAACCGTCGCCGGGAACCCCTATTCTAATTATAGTAACCCTTATAGAGCCCCTTAAAGGAGCCCCTATTCTAATTATAGTAACCGGGGCTTCTTGGGGGCTTAGCATCGCTTGGAAGCTTCGGAGGCCAGCCGTTCCGGACGCAAATCGGCGTGGGCCAGGCGTGTGCTCCGGAAGTTTCTTGTGATCACATATCTTGGTGTTGAGATATCAGCGATGATGTTGATGCCGTGGCAGGCCGTGGCAGGTCTAGGGGCTGCAACAATGACGACGACGATGATGGTTGAGATGATGATGATTATGATGATGATGTTGTTCACTCTGATGACGATAATCGTAGAGTTGATAATGTGCTGACGCCGATGATGAAGGTGCTGGCGGTGTTGGTGCGGATTATGGATATTGTCATGGCGGTGAATTTGACGAGGTGATAACGACAATGATGGGTGCGGATTGTAATGGCGACAACGATGTCGATGACAGCGATATCGAGGATGACGATGATGATTGTGGTGGTGGTGCTGATGATGGTCATGCTTTGCATGATGAGCTGACCACGATGCCGCTGCTGCCGCTGCCGCTGCTGACGCTGCTGCTGCTGCTGATGGTGCTTCTTTTGCTGCCGCTGACGATGCCAACACGGCCAACCGTGAGGGCGACACCGGGGATAATGACAGTTGTGGTGACGAGGATTCAGATGATGGCACGAAGCCCACCCCAAGCCTTGAACCCTAAATCTTTGAACCCACATGAAGTCCTATACCTCAAAACCCTAAACCATCCAGGTCATCCGTGGCTGGGACGAGGGCGTACCCACCATGAGCCTCGGGGAGCATCCTGGCATCATAGTGAAGGGACATGGTGGTGCTGGTGACCTGCTGGTGATGATGGCGCTGACGATGATGTTGATGATGTTTCTTTTGACGACGACGATGATGATGACAACGATGCTGATGTGATGGAGGGTATGACCATGGCGACGACGATGATGATGCCGCTGATGATGACGTTTATGAAGAAGAAGATGATGATGCCGACGATCGTGAAGACGGTGCTGATACTGTTGACGATGACGGGAGTACTGGCGACGGTGATGAGCGTGATCATGCATCATCATCATGTCGATGATAACGATGGTGCTTCTACTGGTTGGTGACGGGCCAGCTGGTAGTAGCAAGTCAACGTCGCAGTTCTTGGTTAGCCCTTACAGCAGTTTGCTCGTTTGTGTAAATGTTTTCAGAGTTTTCAGGTAGCGACTTCTTGTGGTCGTCAGGCCTTATCATTAATGTGGCCTTTGCCAATACTAGTCCTAGCAGCACCATTAAGGTTTGCTGTGTTTGCCAAGATGTCTCAGCAGCCGCTGCCGTCATCCAAACGTCTGGATCAGTGTAGTACACCGGGGCTTCCCTTGTCTTGAAAAAGCACGTACGTGACTACCCGCCCCGTGCGCAGAAGCTCCGGGAATGCTGAAGAGGTCAAGCTGAGGCAAACCTCAGGGGCGCATCGGCACGTGCCATAAACCCGGTACCTTGCGCTCTGAAGCCAAAAGCCCTGTGCCCTCCGGCCTAAACGTCCTAAACGCCGCAAACCCTAAAACCCTAAACCTTAAACCCTAACCCCTAAACCCTAAACCCTAACCCCTATACCCTAAAACCCTAAACCCAAAAACCCTAAAACCTTACAGAAGCCCTCGGCGATCCGAGTCTTTGCTGCGATGGCAAGGAAGGCGATCCTGCGCATGACCTCGGACTTCGGCTACGGCCCCCGGGGCGCCGGGAACGTCATCCCGCCGAATGCGGACCTCACGTTTGAGGTGCTATATGTTGTTAGTAGTATCAGGATTCGTGGTAATTATTGCTAGTTCTATTGTCTCCCAAGTGTGCATTTTACATTTGTCTGCCACTATTTATGTGCAGCAATTTTGATATCGTTTAGGGTTTTGGGAATTCCAGTGCCGTTAGGACGTTTATGGTTTGGGTTGCATGTTCTGAAAAGCAGCCGTCCAGCATCATGCTTCGCTTGCTGTTTCTTGGGATCGTGCATATGGGAAACGGAACCGACGGAACCCTCGATGATGCTGTCCCTTCCCCTTCTGCATCATAGTCGCATTGAATTGATTGTGTCTAGCAGCCTAGCAGGAGAAACATAGCTTTTCAGACCTTATGAAGCACGGGTCTGTGTCAGACCACATGCAGGTGGAGCTCTTGCGGATCAACTGAAGCTGCAAAATTTTGTGCGAATGGCAAGAAGCAGGGTCTAGGTTTGTGTGAGCCGTTGACCACAACGCTCAGTTAAAGGGTGATGTAGAGGATGTCCCGAAAAGTGTGGTGTTCTTGCCCGGTCGGAATGGCAAGGCTTGAGCCACCGTTCCGATCGGCTTAGTGATTGTGACGGGTTCCAGCAGAGATCCGTCTGTTCGGAAGCGCAGATCGAGATACAACCGAATCTTGACTCTCACCTTGCGGAGTGAGACAGAAAAAGGCGAGCAGGTCTCTAAAACAGGCTTGGTTTTTGATCCCCAAACGCATAAGTCACTCTGATGGTCTTACAACCAGGACGCTTAAACCTGTTCGGAGTTTTTCGACATCCCGAAAGAGCCTGGAGCCACGAGACATGCTCAGAGAGCTTTATCAGTAGAGCGTGGTTCCTATTGTGGGCAGTTCAGATACTGAGCCGGGTATAAAACACCTCACCGCACTTCGGAGTGGTCCCAAGCCTTCACATCCCGCAACAGAAAAGGCAGCCTTGCTGAGGTCGAGGGTCGAGGGGCGTGTGTGGCCGGACCAGCAAGTAGTAAGTTCAGTTCATGCGCGTTGCCATGGGCCTCGCAGGACTCTAAACCGACACCATCCAGCGAAAGCGGGGAAGCCTCAGGGGGTAGTGAACGTGGTTAGGTTTCTATGATTGCTGAACAGGGGTGCCGCAGTGCTTTCGGGCTTTGGGATTCAATGGTTTTCCGGATTTTAGGTTGGCTGTTTGCCGTATGGGGTGAGATGCGCTGTCCATGTTGCTCTTGGCAGGTCCAGAATGCACGGCCTTTTCCAGACATGGACAGCTGGGACGTGTGATGTGGCATGTATGTCAGCTTAAAGAGGAGACTAGACCCTTAATGATTTAATGGCAAGGTTGAAGTACCTCTTAGGGTGTGCAAGTCGCACCGGCATTAGAAAACACATTTTTGGTCATGGATTCTTGTGCTGTTGGAACATGCACTTTAAGGTATATTCTTCAATTGAGGGCTTCGTGAGCGTATTCGGTGGACGATCTCAATCAGGAAGTTTAGGACAAGGTGTTAAGATGGCTTCTCGAAACGAGCGAGGAGCAAACTCAACACAGTCCAAGCCGAAACCCAGCACCTTCCAGCATCCGGAAGCGACATATAGGGGTTCAGGAAAGTATAGGTTCTCGACCGTGTTAGCACCCCTAAACTTTAAACTCCCTAAACCCTATGCCCTTTAAACACCCCTTAACCCTAAGCCCTAAACCCTGTAAGCTCGCCACACCCCGAAATCCTTTCAACAAACTTACCTTGGGTTAGCAGGGAATGGAGGAATGGGGTACACTTATAACTACTATTACTACCATTCTTCGATTCCCTACTAGCCCAAGGTAAGCAAAGAGCAGCTCCGAGCCGACAGGACAACGGTTCGCTGCCACTTGGACCCGCCGAGCTGCTTTCGCATCCGCCTTTCTCGGACTTCGTCTGAGACGGAAGTAATACCCAGAGCCTCCAAAATCCTTTAATTACAATAAGGAATATGCCTTAGATTATGGTAGGATCCTTAATATGGTTTAAGGAATATTCTTTAATTAAGGGATATTGGAGTCTCTGGGTATGGGGTTTAGGGGTCTTACAGGGGTCTATAAGGGCTCCTGTAAAGGGATCTAGAAGGGTTCTATAGAGGGGTTTAGGGTTCAGGGTTTAGGGTTCAAGGACAGGTTTTAAGGTTTAGGTTCAGGGTTTAGGGTTCTGCTTGCAGTATCAGTGTCAAGAAAAGTGGCAACAAGAATCATGACCTGAAAGTCTGAGATCCTTAAAGCACTGAACCCTGAAAGCCCCTAAGCGATAGACCTAGTGCTTCGCGGCGTCCGGGGAAGTCTAGACACTTGCCCTCGAGGCAGCTTTAGGAGGCGCCCCCCTTTGCAAAGGGAAATTCCTATGACCCTAAACCCTTAAAGCCATGAAAGCCTTAAAGCCTTAACCCTAAACCCCAGGAAGGTCTAGGGTTTAGGGTTGAGGGATTAGGGAAACCCTTACTTAACCCTAAACCCCCTTAGCCTTAGCCCTAAACCCTCATTCCTAAACCCTACTTGGAGGGTCGGGGGACTTAGTAAGTAGGTAGGAAGTAGACTTATAAGTACCCGAAAAGGGACCCTAATGGGGTTATGGTACTTATAAGTCCCTAAAATAACCAGTTACTAAGTCTCCTAAACCCTAAACCCTTACAGAATCCCTATAGATCCCTTTAAAGGGGCCCTTAAGGAACTCCTTATAGTTACTAACCTTATAGTTACTAAGTCCCCCGACCCTCCAAGTAACCCCGAAGGCCACAAGGCGGCTGTGAATCTCCCGTCTGGAGCTTCCTGCAGTGGAAGACGCGGTGCACGAAAAAGGGCTTGAAGAATGAGGGTTTAGGGTTTAGGGTTCAGGGTTTAGGGTTTAGGGGGCCTTTAAGAACGAGGAATATCATGATTCCCGTCTTGTCCCGATCTTGGAACCTGTTCAAGTTATTTAGGCTGCCATATCACTCCAAGATGTCGTGGTACAGCACGGTATCCGAGTATGTGGCGACGGCGTGAAGCAACTATGTATGTAGGTCCATGTCCATGTGTGTGTGTGCGCGAAATATGTACTTGTGCGTTTAGGTGAATAAGTCGGTAAACAAGTAAGTCAAGAATTAAGAACTACAATACGTAGTTAATGATTCTCTCTCTCTCTCTACTATGTATATGTACATATCTCTATATAGACATATATATATATATATGTATATTTCCACATACGTATATATATATATATGGTATGTTTGTATACATATACATCTATAAACAACTTTTGTTCCATCCATTCATCCATCCATCCGTCCGTCCATGCATGCATACATACGATCAAAACAGTCCCTAAGATTGCAAGTGCCTGCATTCTTCCTGTGTTTATCTCTCTCTCTCTCTCTCTCCCTCCCTCTCCCTCTCTCTCTCTCTCTCTCTCTCTCTCTCTCTCTCTCCCTCCACTGCCTGCCCTGTTGGTGCACGTATGTACGTGTGTATGTATGTGCGGTGTTCACTTTGTTTGATTAGGTTTAGTTTGTTTATGTTGTGTCATGTTATGTTATGTACGGCATATATGTCGTGCATAACATTTTCGTCTTTTGTGTATGTATGTATGCATGCATGCACTTACAAACACATAGGTAGCCTTGTGCATACGTTTATGTGTGCCTGCAAGTCCGTGTGTGTTCTTCTTTGCATGCACGCACGCGGACATGCATATATACACATACATACATGCATGCATACTTATATTCATGCACACATGCATACATGCATACATACGCGAAGCTGCTTCTTTGTTGATTGGTTTATTGTTTGTTTATTCGCGTACATGCGTACATACTTACATACATACATACATAAATAGCATCCTGCATGCAGATGTGGTTTCTTGCCAGTACTGTGCCACCTTAATGTTGTGTTGTCGATTGTAGTTGTCACATGGTTTGTGGTTGTTGCTGCTACCGTTGCTGCTGCGGGTGCTGCTGCTGCTGCTGCCGCTGCTTCCCTTCAGGCTGTTCTTTTGCGATGATACTGTTGGTGCTGGTGCTCCCCTAAAGCCGATGATGACCACGAAATGATGATGATCGTTATCCGCATCCTGGCGTATTCGCGAGGTGAGCTGATCACGACCGTGTTGCAGGGAGCTAAGAGCAGGAAGTATTTGAGACCTGTGCTTTCAAAGCTTGTTTTTCCAGACGTGTCCTTCTAGTTGCTGGTTTGCTTGGGCCGGGTTTCTGAATTTTCTTTAGTAAAGGTTATCGGGATTTGGGTTGAGGTCAGCATATTGGTTTATGTTAAGTCATGAGCCACCTCCAAAACTCTATGCCATTTATCCAGCCCCCTCAACCCTCAACCCTAAACCCTAGACCCTAAACCCTAAGCCCTGAACCCTAAACCCTAAACCGCTCGGCACCGCTTGGTTCGGTCCAGAGGTTCTATCCCGTTGAGCTCGTGCCGGACTCGGGCCGTTTAGGGGTGATCTGCCTGGGAGGGGAAACTTGGAATTAGTTTGCGTTTAGGGTTTTTCGGGTGGAAGTTTAGCATAAATACAATCTGACCTTAAACCCGAAGTTTATAGCCCGGGGTCTTTGGGGCACGGATAAAAGCCGGGACACCCTCTGTGAAGGATTTTTCAATTTCCCTCAGAGGTGCAGACCATGAAGCTTTTTCGAGGCTTCTTTATTGCTCGGCGCCAGGGGTTGTGCTTCCGAATTCAGGAGTCGGGTATTCAGATTGGGGTCGGGGGCTTCAGGTCCGCCCTTGGCACGGGGTCTGAAGCTTCGGCTCAGTGAATCCACGAAAAGATTGAGGTTCCTCAAGTTTGGGTTTCGGGCCTTCGTTTACTTCAAATGTTCCGGGCTTGAGGAGCCGTGACCTGAATCCTAAGAGCGGCTTTGTGCCTTGTCCCGCAACGATGAGCTGCAAGGCCTCGTCGAGCTCAAGGCCTAGGCCCCTGAAGCCGCGAAGTCCAGACCACTGATCTGAATCTCTGAGATGTATGGGAGGTGTCAGCCTTCACAAAGTCACCAAACAACCCTAAACCCCAAACCTTAAGTCTTGCTGCATCAGGAGACAGGTCCAAGTCGAGAAATATCTCCTGGTAGTCCCGCTCCCTCTCTTTCTCTCTCTTTCTCTCTCTCTCTCTCTCTCTCTCCCCCTCTCTCTCTCTCTATATATATATATATATATACACAGATAGACAGATATAGATAGGTAGATAGACAGACAATGATAGACAGAAAGGTGGAAAGACAGATCGATGTAGGTATGCATACCACAATTTACTCCAAAACGCTGCTCTTTATGCAACTCACTGTCCATGCGCCCTTCCTGTACAGTAAAGCTTATTAGAACCCTGCCCAAACTCATTAAAGCCCATAAAGCGCTTTAGAGACACTTTCAACCACCTCTACATAGCTTAAACCCTAAACATTCAAGCTTAACACTACCACCCCAAATCCTAAACCCTAAACCCTGTAGCCCAAAGCCCGTAAACACTAAAGCCCCGAACCTAAACCCTAACCCCAAGCCCCCAAGCCCATAAACCCTAAAGCCATAAACCCCTTATATTACCCTTATGGATCCCTTATAGTAGTCCTTATAGAAACCCTGAAAGGAACCCTAAAATTCTTGTGTAACCACGAAGGTCAAGAGCCGGATGCAGGCGGCGGCCCTGACCTACGCGAGTGTCGATCCCGGGAAAGTCTTTTGGGATTTCGGGTGGAAGGAGGGTTTAGGGGTTAGGGTTTAGGGAGGAGGAGGTGGAGGAGCAGGAGCTGCAGCAGCAGCAGCAGCAGCAGCAGCAGCAGCAGCAGCAGCAGCACGTGAGCCTTTGCTCATACTTGTGCTGTGAAATCCTGGACCGAGAAGCAAATATTCGCCCCTCCAGTGCGGCACAGAGCAGTTTCTCTAGTGACGTCATTGGTAGCTTGTGCAGTAGTTGTAGCAGTGGCTACAACATAATGGGTGTAGTAAATCGTCGCGGTGGTGATGGTGCTGCTGCTCCTGCCGGTCGTTGTCCGCGCCGGTCGTTTCAATGTAGCATCACCAACACAACCAGGTTCGAGCTACGGCTACAAGGGCCTGGCCGACGGCATTCTTTGTATCCTCCGCGACGAGGGGGTGCAGGCTGGCAGAGAAACAAGTTGACATTGCTGCAAGAGGATGAGTTTTGTCGAATGCTTCTCTTGTACGTGGTGTGAGCCATTTGTGGGAAGAGAGCTGTGCTGCTCTCATAAAGGTCCAAGCTGCGGAAGCATCTCTGCTGCTTGCACTCCTCGACTGACAGGGGCTCTTCACCGGACTGCGGCCTGTGATTGTCCCGTGGTCAGCACTAAAGTAAAAGCCAGAAAGTTGGAATATGGTTTCAGGGTAGGATCCCCTATAGTTTACCTTAAAGGGTTTAGGATAATCATTTCCAACTTTCTGGCTTCTACTGTATGGCCCTGGGATGGGTTTGCTAATTCTTCGTGTCTCCTAGGGTTTACAGAACTACTGGCGTTGGGGACTTTCAGTTGGGTGTTCAGTTTGAGGCGTATGGCAGGAGAGAAGGGTAGCGGCCACGAACTGCTGATGGCAAAACCTACAGCACTCGAGAGGTGCAAGCTCTGCAGTCTATGATCTTCCCAAGGGAAGAGCCCTTCATGCCCTGTTCCTTCAGCCACTTCAGCCACTTTGAAGGACAGTCCTCCCGCAGGTCAGGAGTCGTCGCATGCTGGGATATTGCACTCCAGAACCTCAAACCCCTTTCAGGCTGCAGAGCTTTGCGGAAAGGAGCGAGGCAAGAAGCAAAAAGACATGCAGAAATCTCGCTCAACTCGTTCTAGCTACTGGCTCCGGAAACCTCGAAACCCCAAACCGCAAACTCCGACTCCGAAAATCCCACCCTAAAATCCTCAAACCTCAACCACCCCTCATCTCTAAACACCCATGAACCCTAAGCCCTTGCAACCCGAAAGGCCCGAATATCCTGGCCTGAATAAATAGAACAGAGGTTTGGGGCCCATTATGTTATACATATAATAAGGAACCTTTACAGTACACTTATAGGATCCCTTTAAAGGAGCCCTTTAAAGGAACCGTATGGTATTTCTTAATGCCGCCCCTAAACCTACCCTAAACCCTAAACCTACCCTGAAGTGCTTGAAAGCCTTTTTGCCTGTCTCAGCTCCGGGCCTGTGCCTCGGATTTCGCCGCTCCGACCTGCCTTTTTGGGTTTCATGGGCAGGGTTCAGGGTATACTTTAGGGTTTAGGGTTTAGGAGGGTTCTTACCGTGGCTTAGTGGGTTCAAGGCTTAATTAATGGTTTTCGTAAGGGTTCAGGGTTTCGTCGGTGTTTGTAAGTTATAAGGGTTTTACAGTTTATTTTCTTTCTCGCAGGGCTTCATAGGAGTTTCACAGGTTTGCTCCCTCTACGGGCTGCTCAGGGTTATTAGAAGGTCTATATAGGGTTTTCTATAGATATCACTGGGGTTTTGTTGGGTTTATAAGAGTTGCATTGGGCCTTCGTAGGCCTTGCAGGGGTTTCAGAAGGGATTCCTCAGGCCTTTTATGCTTTGTTGTTTGCCCAAGAGCCTTGGTTCAGGGTTTTGTGGTTTAGGGGTTTGGGGTTTAGGGTTCAGGGTTAGACTCTAAGCCCTAAACTCCTAAACCCTAAACCTTAAAACCCTAAAACCCTAAAAACCCTAAACCTCTAAACCCCTAAACCGTAGGCTCTGCAGCGGCAACTTTAGAGCCTTTAGCACGAAAACCTGAGATGTCGGCATTTAGCAGGAAGTCGTATTGGTGCAGTAGTAGGGATGATGTTGTGCGAGACATGGCGTGTCCGCGTCAGGTTTGGCCAAGTATAGGATGTACGTCCCGAGCTGAGGGGCCGTAGTTCCAAGCGAAAGCAGCTTCCGACCAAGGCAGCTAGGTTCATATCGGGCAGAATAGAAGTATTAGTCGCATATCAACAAAAGCATTGACATCGGTCAGAATAGCAGTATTAGTGGCTTATCAACAGCAGCATACTTCGAGGGTTGTCTGGATGCGCACGAACCCTCCGATTGGATTTGCGGCATAGTGTTTGGGTTCAAGGTCTGGTTTGGGCGAGGTTGGCTTTGAGGCTTTGCAGCATGTCAATCGTGGGGTGTTTGCTGATCAGCCATGCCAGGTGGCGGTCTACGCCGGTGAGAAGCTTTTGCAGAGGCTCGAGCATGGACCATGAGAAGCCGCTGCCCGACCACTCAACCCTTAACTCGTTGAGCCTGGTTGAGCCTGAACCCAAACTTGGAGGTTCATGGGTAGTTGTAAGTAGGGTCATAAGTAGGATAACTATAGTTACAACCTATACCCAGACCCCCGGGAGGATCTAGAAAGTAGATGCCCTAATTTGGGGCCTTATACTACTAAGGGTACTTTATAGGAACCCCCATTAAGGGATCTACTTTTTGGATCCTCCCGGGGGTCTGGGTATTAAGGGACTCATAACTCAGTTATAACTACCCATGAACCGCCAAGAAGCCCCGGGTCCGGATGGAACACGCAGTAGGGATCGGGGCGAGGCTTCAAGAAGCGGACACTCAACGCACCCTACGCCTTCGACTAGACATTGCGGGAACCCTAAACAACACCGAAACGATGAACGGGATGCCTCAAGAAACAAACTCGAAATCCCCAAAAAAAAGCCATGCTCTAAAAGCTTTAAACCACCCAAAGTCCACTAAATGCTTTACTTGCCCTAAAAGCCTCAAACCAGTGCCCTAAGAGCCCTTAACCCTAAACCCTAAACCCTAAACCCTAAACCCCAAAGCCCCAAGAGCCCTTAAAACCACAAAAAGCACGGCTTCAGGTTCCGCGTGGAAGGCGGCTTCGCCTTGCAGGACCTCCTCTGGAGAACATTGGGCTGTCTGGAACTCGGGGTGTCAGGGTTTAGGGTTTAGAGTTTAGGGTTTAGAGTTTAGGGTTTAGAGTTTAGGGTTTAGAGTTTAGGGCTTAGGGTATAATGTTTAGGGTTGGGGATTAACATTCTGGTTCTTAGTAGGGAATCGGGGAAGGGATCCCTAAAGTAGTCCCTGTATAACCCCCAATAATAGTGCCCATAACCCATTCCCCCATTCCCTACTAAGAACCAGACACTTTATTTGTCACTTGGTGTTGTGGTTCACGCCATGGTGTGTGGCGGTTGTGCAAGGCCTTGTAGGGGAGAAGTGTTTCAGACCGCCTAGACTCCCTAGGTCTAAGAATGACACGAGTTACTACATGAAGAACTAGGATCACGTATGACACGAACTGAAGCAGACACGACCGACCTAAGACTTGTGGCCGTAGTATGAAGATCCGTGCTTCCGGGTACAAAGTTGAGTCGGGTACTGTTTTTTTTGCAACCTGTGGGTAGGGTTGCAGTTCGTTGTCTTCACGCATGCCGCGGACCTACCGAAACTCGAACCCTGTACATTAAGCCCTAAGCCCTGATCCTTCCGCCCCAAACACAGCACCCAAACCCCTAAACCTTTGGGCAGCGTTTTCAAAGCTACATCTTCCAGCCGTGAACCGAACCCAACCCCTTAGAGGACCCTTTCCAGAACCCTTTCGGAACGATGAAAGGAACCTTTCGAGCACCTTTTTCTTACCTTTGGTTAGTAGGGAATGGAAGAATGGCAGTAATAGTAGTTGTAATTGTACCCCATTCCTCCATTCCCTACTAACCAAAGGTAAGTATTGAGGCTGCGTGAGTGTCCTGACCACGCTGCCGCTGGAGGGCATCGCGACTCGCGCGGAGCTCGGAGAGCATACTTTTAGGGTTGCCCTGTTGCTTTGTTTAGGGTTTATAAAGGATGCATGGAGAGTTCAGAAGGATTCGATAAGGGCCCTAGTAGCGCCAGCTATTGTGATAAGCCTGACTGATGTATAGCTATAATGTAGGAACCTGATTAAGGAACCCCGAGCCTTTATTTTTGGTTCCTTCTATGAGCCCTACTATCCTGGGGTTACAGGCCCAGGGTTTCTCAATCCTTTGTCATAGTTGCGTAACATTTTACGTTTTTATGGGTACTTAAACCCAATAAGGAATAGAAATGTACATGCTTAATCCTGTCCCAACAATGAACTAGAATCAGCTAGTATAAAAGACCGTCAACCACCAGTCTGACTGTGCAAGCTCGTATGTTCGGCTCGGCCCGAAACCGCACTAAGACCCCAGATGTACGTAAGGTTTGGGATTCCCAACCCTACACCCCAAAAGGGTTTGGGGCTTTGAGCCGTAAGCCTTGCAGGTTTCGATTCCCAGCTGTGCTTTTCACATGAAAGATTCGGGCGTAGGAAGACTTCGCAGGTCGGAGCGATCGGAAGCAAACTTTTGGAGGGCTTCGGTCTTGCGGCTTGATGCTGATGGTGATGATGAGGATGAGGATGGTGAAGATCACGTTGGTAATGATCATGGTCATGGTCTGATGATGGTAGATGTAGTTGGGATTACTGCCGGTAGCGAATAACATCGAATAACAGTATTTTTGGACGATGATGCTTTGTGAGTATGCACACGCCTATGCCGATATGAAACTAGTAACTAGTATTTGTATCAAGATTGGTATCACTGGCAGCGTGATCGCTGTTGTTTCTTATCATCATTGCTGTTGTTACCAATCTCCGCACTTCTCTTCCTACTTTTTGTTCTTCCTATATAGTATCTTGAATGCATCTTAAGGACCGCTCCATTATTCAAGGAGAGTTCCTCCGGGTAAAAGTCGCAACATTCAGGAATAGGCCTTAACCCTTAAAACCTGGACCCCAAGCCGTAAACCCTAGACCTCGAGACTCCAACTCCTAAACCCCTAAACCCCTAAACCCCCAAACCCCTGAACCCCTGAACCTCTAAACCCCCAAACCCCCAAACCCCTAAACCCCTAAACCCTAGACCCAAACTGTATGCATTTTCCCATGTCCAAGGGTTCAAGCGCCCTCTTCCTAGCTCGCGAGCTCTCGCCCAGCCCTTGAAGCCTGAAGGGCAGCCCGTAAAGGCATACGAAATGAGCGGTTTAGGGTTTAGGGTGGTATGGAGGTCTTATGAGAGCCCAAGTGCCCGAAATTCCTAGAAGAAGAGTCCTCGACGAGGGTGGGAGAGCTTGCCGGGTTTAGCTTGAAAGAACCGAACCGATGACTTCGTACCGTGGAGCTGTGCTGGTGCTTGCAGCCGCATGGAGATGTTGGGCTGAGGCGGGGCTACTTTCGTGAAGTTGATATTGCTGCTGTTACAACTGCCATTATTATCATTGCGGTTTTGGTCCTTCTCATTCTTACTTTTATGATCATGATCGTATTTTGGTTGTTTGTGTTGGATACTGTTCAGGGATGCTGTTCAGGGATTGCGGGGTCGACATTCTGAGTTGAGAGCTTTTTGGGTTCAGCGTTCGGGATGGAGGCTTGAGGGTGTTGGGGGGGATTTGCACCCCAATCCCTGAACCCTACACCCCCATTAAACGTCGGTTCAGTTTTGTTGGAGTTCTCGGCTAGAATTCACTTGACTTTTTATGTGAAATTTGTTCTCCTCTGAAACGATTCAGGGGTTGCGGGTGCCTACCCGAAACTCTACATGCCAGGGTGCTTTGGGGTGTTAAGTTTCAAAAGTCAGGGGAGAAAACTTTGGCACTGAAATTAAGCTTCGGGTGCGGGGTGATTGGATGAGAAGCTACAGATGCAGCTGGGGCAGGGGAAAAAATCGATATGAACATCTCTACCTGCTTTCATGCCAGCTTGTTTTAGCATGTAATGGAAACAACAGATGATGTGAACCGTAAGCGAAGCATTGCTGAATTGATGGGCTGAGAGGCGAAGAGATCGTGATCATGCACAGTTAAGTCCTACGTCTGCATCTATGGCTGATGTAGCTGTAGCCATGGCAGTCAAACTGCGTACAGTGCATGAGTTATTGCTTCATTCTGCGGAACCGGTGCTGGAGGCGGTATGGAACGATGCAGCAGGCCCTACCCGGAACAGAAACTTATACAGTATGGAACTGAAATTAAGCATCTGGCAATCGAAGGGTGCAACACAAAGTTCTTGATTTCAGCACCAGTTTAAAACAAAAACTGGAACTGAAATTAAGGATCGGAGGGTGCATGTTTTTAGTTCGGCGCACAATTTTTCGAAAAGAATTTGAAGTGAAATTGGTGACCCTGGCAATCGAAGGGTGCAACAAAAAATCCTTCGTCGCAGAGAAAATCCCGGTGACTGGGGCGCTAGGGCTCGGGTTTTGGGGTTTAGTTTAGGGTATGTTTAGGTCCTACTTCTACTGCTAGCAGTGCTACTATTGATCAGTAATAGCAACCGTCCAGCTATAGCATGAGTTTTGGTTTTGTAGTGAATAGACTCATATTATCGCGGCAGCGAGCTAAACAGCAGGCATAGTAGGGAGATGGCGCTAGCTGAGCTAGCCCAGGGAGGTTTGACTGTTGATTGGAGTGGTCAAGTCCTTAACGGCGGTGCTTGAGGTGGTTCAGACCTTAATTTCAGCAACAAATCCTTAATTTCAGCACCAATTTTTTTTTAAAACCAGTGCTGAAATTACAGCTTTTTGGAGAAAATGCATTTTGAATTTAAGCAAAAAACACTATGATTTTCATTGTTCTTTATTTAAAACACAAATGCAAAATTTAGAAAAACAAAATTCGCATTTCTGAAAACAGGTCCAAAACCATTAAAATCATTGATTTTTGCAAAAATAACTGAATACAAATTTTTGAAGAAACAGTAATTTCAGCTCAGAATTTTGCTAAAAAAAATGGTGCGGAAATTCAGGATTTGGCGCCGGAATTAAGGATCTGACAGACCTTGGTATTCAAATTCAGGATCCGGCACCACATCTAGCTTGGATTTCAGAACGGATTTGTCTGTAAGGGAAAAAAAGCTGCCGACCACTGCAGGATCTGCAGAGGTTCATTTTTGCATTACGGCTCAGGGCTTCCACGGGCTCAACAACAAATCCTTAATTTCCGCGCCAACTTTTTCTAAAAAAAAATGGAGCTGAAATTAAGGCTCCGGCCTTCGACGGGCTCAACAACAAATCCTTAATTGCAGCGCCAACTTTTTCTAAAAAAATTGGAGCTGAAACTAAGGCTCCGGCCTTCGACGGGCTCAACAAAACATCTTTAATTTCAGCGCCAATTTTTTCTGAAAAACTGGAGCTGAAATTAAGGCTCCGGCCTTCGACGGGCTCAACAAAAAATCCTTAATTTCAGCGCCAATTTTTTCTAAAACAACTGGAGCTGAAATTAAGGCTCCGGCCTTCGACGGGCTCAACAAAAAATCCTTAATCTCAGCGCCAAGTTTTTCTTAAAAAACTGGAGCTGAAATTAAGGCTCCGGCCTTCGACGGGCTCAACAAAAAATCCTTAATTTCAGCGCCAATTTTTTCTAAAAAAATTGGAGCTGAAATTAAGGATGTGGCAATCGAAGGGTGCAACAAAAATCCTTAATTTCAGCGCCAAATTTTTCTAAACAAATTGGAGCTGAAACTAAGGATCTGACAATCGAAGGGTGCGACAAAAAACATTCATTTCAGCATTGATTGTGTTTTAAAAAACATGGAACCGAACTGAAGAGTTCATTCGTCGTAGGGTCCAGCACTCCGTAGTCTCAGCACCAGGTTTTCTAAACAGCAGTTGCCATCATCTGGATTGTAGGAGAAAGGTGAAGCCTGCGAAAGAGGTCGCGAAACATTCAGTGAGCGCACATCACATGCAGTCTCAAATGCGACACTGGCATGAATGTGGCTGTTTTGTCTTTAGGCATGTCCCCCAAAACCTTAATTTCAGTTCCCAATTTTTCTCAACCCTTAATGACGCTACTTTTGAAACTTAGCGCTTTGGGGTTTGAAGAAGTGTCAGCGACGAGCCCCTTCAATCATAAGCGCCCCAAGCCCCAGACCTGAGGCATAGCTTAGAAGGGGCCCCCACCCTGTAATAGTGGTATAATAGGAATATAATAGGGCCCTACTGTAATCCTTATAGTGACTATTACAGGGTGGGGGCAGCTTCTAAAGCATAGCGCAGAACGCTGGAGCTGAAAACCGCCTGCAGTCTTCAACCCCTTCTGCTTGGTGCGGTGGGGTTTGAGTGCAGGCTGTTGATGATACAAATCCTGCACTACTTTAAGGACCCAAAACTATGGGAATTATGGTATATTCCTTATTATGGACCCTAAACTATGGGAATTATGGTATAGTCCTTATTATGGGTAATGCAGGATTTCTATCCATAAACCCTAAACCCTAAACCCCCTATAGATCCCGTAAAGGAGCCCCTTAAAGGAACCCCTTAAAGGTCCCTTTAAAGGAACCCTAGGATTTCTATCCTCAACCGTGGTCGTGAAATGCTTCGACCTCACCAGAGACCCTGCGAGCCTGAAAGCCCGAAGCCAAAGATCGATGAAGCAAAGGGGAAGACGAGGGACCCTTAATTTAGGGCTCTCAGGGTTCCTTTAAAGGGATCTTTAGGGTTCCTTTAAGGGGTCCTTAGGGGTTTAGGGTTTAGGGTTCCTGTAATCAAAGGGGAAGAGGAGGGACCCTTAATGGGGACCCCCACCCTATAATGGGCGATATAATGGGTATATAATAGCTATATTAAGGGTATATACCGAGGGGTCCTTATTAAGGGTCCCTCCTTTTACCCTTGGAATGAAAGAGTGCCGACTTCTTTTTCAGATAACTCCATGAGTATTGAAAGCTTGAAGCTCCATGTGGAACACACGCAAGCAACAGAAAAGCCCTCGGGAGCCTTGAATGGAGGACCTGGAGGCGTGCTCTGGGGAAGACTGTGCTGCCGTGCTCCTTCTTCAGGAGATGCCGATGTTCGCCAAGCCCTACCCTCTCCCCGGGCAAGTAGCAGGGGTAACCAGAGTACTATAGGGGCCTTAATAATTGCCTATATTTATTTTGGGGGTTCCTTACTATAACTATAGTATGATGGGCCCCAAAACCCTAGTCTAATTCTTAAGGCCCCTATATCAGGCAGGAACAGTCGCAGCAGAAATAACAAGACTAGACTAGCGACAGCACGAGTTGTGACGAAACGGGAGCAACACATGCAGCGTCCTGCCAATGATGCCAGCACAATAATCAACCATAGGAGCAGTCGAAACAGCACCAGCACAAGCAACCAACCCAAGAGTGTGAGTCGCCCCGATCATCATCTTAAATCATGGTAGCAAGAGCTAAACGAGAATTACGAATGCATCGAGGGTATCAGTCAAGAATTCACTTGCCTAGACGCTAAACCCTACACCCTCAACCTATGCCCCATCACCAAGAGTATTTGCCCAAAATCCCCAAACCCTGCACCCCGAAGCCTGCACGCTACACCCCATCGCGAGCTGAAGCTACCAATGGCTTCAGCCCAAAACCCTTAACCTCGGGCCTGAATACCTTAGAACCTGCGGCCTGAACCCTTACTTGGAGGGTCTTTAGGGGACTTAGTAAGTAGGTCGTGAGTAGACTTATAAAAGTACCCTAAGAGGGACCCTACTTGGGGTTATGGTACTTTTAAGTCCCGAAAATGACCAGTTACTAAGTCCCCCGACCCTCCAAGTACTCTAGACCCGAAAGCCCGAAACATTAAACCCAAAGACTCTAAACCGTAAACATCACGAGAACGACTCCAAAGCCCCAGCACCCTAAACCCTGAGTCTTAAAAGTCCCTACACCAAAAACCCGAAGCCCAAGGTCCTAAACTCTAAACCCCAAGACTTGACATGCCTGAACCAAAAGAAGGATCTTAACCCTGAACCCTTGAAATCCATAAGCCAACAGATGCATCTTAACCCTACCTTGAAATCCTTAAGCCGAAAGAAGGATCTTAACCCAAAACCCTTGATATCCCTACACCGAAAGCAGGATCTTAACCCTACGCCCTCAACCCGCAAAAACCTACAGAAGGATCTTAACCCTAATCCTTGAAATCCCTGAACCCTAAACCCTATAGCCCTAAACCCGGAAAGCCCTAATATAGGGGCCTCAATAATTACCTATACTATTTTGGGGGTTCCTTACTGTCATTATAGTATAGTGGGCCCCAAAATCCTATTCTAATTATTGAGGCCCCTATATTACAGAAGGATCGGCTCTCCTTTCGCTCCGACGTCGCTTCGCCGTTTCGCGCAGCGGCCGTCGGCGACTTTGAGTGCCCGGGCGGCAGAGGATTTAAGGCTTCTGGCAAGGATCCCTAGATTTTTCGATTTCTTTTGCGGATTCCTTTACGGATTCCTTTAAGGGTTCCTTTAAGGGTTCCTTTAAGGGTTCCTGTAAGGATTCCTGTAAGGATTCCTTTAAGGATTCCTTTAAGAGTCTCTCAAAGGGATCTTCAGGGGATCGGAAGGTTCTTCAAGGGGTTTTGGCTTTAGTTTCGTAGGGCTTGAGGGTTTTTAGGGCTTCGGGTTGAGAGTTTAGGGTTTTAGTTTAGGGTTTGTTGTTCCGTAGTTCTGCGAGTGTTTGATGTTTTCTGGTAAGTTTTAGCAATGCTCCTGTAAGAGTATGAAACTACAGCCCAAGTGTTGCATATCGTGCTAATTACCTCGGCTTTCCCCAAGGGTTCGAATGCATGTTTTGCTTGTCGTTTAGCTTTAGTCCTGCCAGTAACCGCCATGTTACCAATCAGGACAACTACCTGAGCAGCAGTGGTCTTAGCGAGACTCACAGCTACAGTAACACGATAATGACAAGCACGCCTCCGCCTCTACTACCACCGCCCCGAATATGTCCTGCTCCCCTAAGCCCTTCACCCTAATTCTTCTTCCTCTCATCTTCATCTCGCCCGAATCCGTCTCGCTTGGACCCGCCCAAAAATGGCTATCGGGGTTCGGAAATCTGAGGCCCCACGAGACGATTGGAGCGCGGCCACTGGCACCCTTGCCGCATGGTCACAGCTGGCAGGCCGACTTGGGGGTTTGGGGTTTATTCTTTATGTCATCTTCAGTAGGTTACGTTTTGTTTATGCCATCTGCAGTTGATTGTTTCTATTCCGATTGCTATCAGTAGTACTACGAGTAGTATCGAAGTTGCTCTTGCTATGGCCATCGTATCACTTTCACCGTGGCTTTCGCTGTTGCGATCCCTATCCCTATCCCTACCTATACACGTTCTTCTGAACGGAGTTTGCGACTTGAGATTGCAGGGCAGTCAAGGGCATCGGTGTTATCTTGGGGGAGCCTTCGACGTCGCAGTTCCTTAATTTCCCTGCAGAATCTTCTGCACCAGGCCGACTCTGGAAACTGATTCGTAGTACTATCCCCATGGACTTGCCGTTGGTTAGCAGGGAATGGAAGAATGGTAGTAATAGTAGCTATAATTGTACCCCATTCTTCCATTCCCTATTAACCAAAGGTAAGTGGAGCCCGAGAGCACCACGACGACCGCGCCGATTTAAGCCCCGGCCACCCGGACCACCAGGACCACGAGAAAACCGCGAGACCACCGAAAGAGTACCAGGGGACCCCTAAACACCCAAATCCTAAACTAACCCCTAAACTCATAAAGCCCTAAACCCTAAACCCCTATACCCTAAGCCCTGGTAAAGCCATTCAGAAACTCAAAGACCACAAGGACAGTACAGCACCACGGCCGTGGGGCACAGAAACACGTCGACGACCCCTCAGAATTCTTGCAATGCGCAGAAGAAACAGGAACATTTGCTTTGAGGACCCTTAGAATCTTTGCGAAAGCTCTATTATGAAACCGTACAACTCCTCTTGGAGGACACCTGAGCACCCTTGTAAAAAACGAAACTTCGTAGAGCCGTCGAAAACTTCCATAAGGACCCCATACTTAAAGGTTCGTGGACGTATAAATTAGGGCTACAGATAAGGTAACCAAACTTAGAACTTATAACCAGTTATAACCCCAGTCAAGGTACTTATGACTGTACTTAGACATTCCCATGAATCCCCAAGTAGTGACTGAGAGACCCCTGAACCTGAATCCCCCAGGCCGGCGCAGAGCGTCGCAGTGCCTCAGCGACGATTTCGGTGTAGGGTTCCCAGAGACTCCAGTATCCCTTAGCTAAGGAGTATTCCTTAAAAACTATAGTAGGATCCCTAATCTGAATATCCCTTGATGAAGCAATATTCCGTAGAAGCTATAGTAGGATCCCTAACATGATTTACGGGATATTCCTCAAATAAGGGATATTGGGGTCTCTGGGTTTAAAGGGAACTCCAGAAAGTTGGAGTATGGTTTCAGGGTAGGATACCTTACAATTTACCATCAAGGGTTTAGGATAATCATATTCCAACTTTCTAGCTTTTACTTTACAGTAGAAGCCAGAAGGTTGGAATATCATTATCGTAACCCCTTTAAGGTAAACTATAGGGGATCCTACCATTAATCCATATTCCAAGTTTCTAGAGTTCCCTTTAGGGTTTAGGAGGGATCCTCTGGAGGCTTCTCCGGTGCCGTGAAGGGCTCCTCCAGGGAGCGGATCCATACGGGTTCTATGCGGGTCGTAGGGTTTTGAGATTTCTAAGGCCCTTCAAGGGATCTATAGGAGTTGTGTAGCGATTTACGGGATGTGAGATTTAGAGTTTTAGGGGATCTACTCTAGGGTTCTAAAAGAATTATTCAGGGGATTTCGGGTCTAGGGTTTTAAGGTTCGTTCAAGGGTCTACCCGGATTCCCGGGCTAATAGCACTCGCTCCGAGCCAAACCAATGGTGCAACAGGCAGCGTCGGGGTCGGGTGAATCCTCGAGTTGCATTACGAAGTGAAATATGTCTTGCATGAATTGGATGAAACGTAATTCAGCCCGGACAGAAAAGTCAATATGCATCGCTTCCGATTCCATAGCCTCAGATGCCACATCAAGGGAGAGTCTTCGGGATCCCTTTGGTTCAGCTGTGGCCTCAAAGAGGGCCCTACCATAGAACCCTCTCTACTTGGAGGAAACCCCTATACCCTCAACCCTAAACCCTAAACCCCTACACCTACACCCCTAAACCCCTAAACTCTGAACCCTGAACCTTCAACCAAAAAGCCATGAATCCCAAACTGTCAGCTCTAAGCCTCAAAGTCGGAGATCCTAGCTATACATAGCCCTTACTACTTGACCGCTGATACAGACTGTCACAGGATGGTAAACCCTAAACCCTAAACCCTAAGTACCCTAAACCCTAAGTACCCTAAGTACCCTAAACCCTAAGTACCCTAAACCCTAAGTACCCTAAACCCTAAGTACCCTAAACCCTAAGTACCCTAAACCCTAAGTACCCTAAACCCTAAGTACCCTAAGTACCCTAAACCCTAAGTACCCTAAACCCTAAGTACCCTAAACCCTAAACCCTAAGTACCCTAAACCCTAAGTACCCTAAACCCTAAACTCTAAGTACCCTAAACCCTAAGTACCCTAAACCCTAAACCCTAAGTACCCTAAACCCTAAGTACCCTAAACCCTAAACCCTAAACCCTAAGTACCCTAAACCCTAAACCCTAAGTGCCCTAAACCCTAAGTACCCTAAACCCTAAACCCTAAGTACCCTAAACCCTAAGTACCCTAAACCCTAAACCCTAAGTACCCTAAACCCTAAACCCTAAGTACCCTAAACCCTAAGTACCCTAAACCCTAAACCCTAAACCTGAAACCTTCCTTGCCCTGGCGTCTGCGATCCGAGGCTCAAGCCTGCTGCAAGCAGTGCCTCGGATTTTTAGGCCTTTGGAGCTTTCTGTTTAAATTTTGTAGCAATAAAAATGACAATAATAATAATAGTAATAATAATATGTTATGATAACAACAATCATAATAACACATTTAGATCTTTAATGTTTTTGAAAAGTATAGGGTATAGGGTTTAGGTTTAGGGTGTCAGCTCTTTCAGAAAGGCAAGGGGTGCTTTGGGGTTTTTAGGCCTTGGGGTGCAGGGGGGGGGGTTATTGTTGAAGGCTTCAGTATAGTGAACCTCAGCAAGTATGATTAGTGCTAGGATTCTCTATGCTTTACCTTCATGGCATGAGGTTGACTACGAACCAACTTTCAGGCTTCTGTTTTATATCAGCTTGGGTATTCTCGACGGAGCGTTGATCTTCACAGAGTTTCCGTTTCTTGAGGCCCTAGTCGGGGTTCCTCCAACCCTTAGGTGCAAGCCTTCCCATTGCGGTCAGACGCCGTTAGGAAGACAATAATCCAACGGCTTTTGTAGCAGGGTTTAGGGTTCAACGGGCCCTCAACCACTAAACCCTACAACAAGGACGATTGAACATGGTTTCAGTATGTTAGCAACACCCAGCACGAGCAACATCGAGGTTCTCACACTGCAGTCAGGAACAACAGGCAGGAGAGCGCTGCGGAGTGCTACTTGGGGATTCATGGGTACTTATAAGTAGGGTTATAAGTAGGGCAACTATACTTGTAACCCATGCTAGGGGACTTATATCCCCACTTATAACTGCCCCTGAACCTCCAAGTAGAATTCCCAAAGCAGCAAGATCAGGGCGAAAACCTCAGGCGGCCAAGGTCCCAAGCCCTAAACGGTGTAAAACCCGAAGCCCTTATGGGACGCCCTTGAAATGAGCCCTGAGAGTCTTCAAACCCTATCATGTAGAACCATCCTTAAAGGAACCTCTAAACCCTAAACCACTTCAAATGAAGCCCGTACGAAGCCCTGAGCAGTGGGCGGGTGCTGCGGGGAAGTCAGGAAGTGGACGAGCTCGAGACAGAGTTGGCTGGGGAGCCTGGTAGTGGGGTTTGGGGGTTTAGGGTTTGGGGTTTAGGGCGTTTAGGGTTTAGGGTTCGGTGTTCAGGGTGTTTGTCTCTTTAGAGCTTTTGGGGTTTTTAGGGTTCAGGGTTTCTTTTTCTTCTGTGGCCATGATAGAGTTCGGTGTTCAGGGTTTCGAGTTTAGGGGCTCGGGAGTTTGGAGCAGTGGGTTTTGCATTTTGTGGGGTGTCGGGGCCAGGGTTTTTGTGTTTTGAGGTGTTGGGTTTAGGGGTTTAGGGTTTTGCGTTTTGGGGTGTCGGGTGTTTCGGGATTCAGGGTTTAGGGCTAGGGTTCAAGATGTACCATATTTCTGGGTTCTGCAAAGGGTTTTCTGAGGGTCCTAGAAGGGGTTTCGAGCCTGGGGTCTGAGAGGCTCCAGGTTTAGGGTTTAGGGTTTAGGGTACTACTCTTTTTCATTTTGGCTTCCTTCTTGCAGCTGAACAAGTGGGAAAAGGTTACCGCCGGTATGAAAGGGGGAACCCAGTAAAGGATGTCTCTGCTTCGTTTTCCTTTGATTGGTGACGCGCACTGCGAGGACTCAGGTTCTGGGGCTTCAGTTAGGGACCCAAAAAGTACCTAAGCCTAAGCATTTTGATAGGGATATCCCTACCTTATTGGGCTTCATTATAAGGGGATGTATATGGGATATCCCTATCCTTGTTTTTGCTTATGTGATTTTTTGGGGACCTATTCAGGGTTTTGCGGTTCTGGGCTTTGCAAACAAGGGAGCAACACGGGGGGATCTCCTGGGGAAACTGCCTGCGGCAATTGGCGTCCCGCTGTTACTGGGTTCCTAATTTATAGCATGCCTTGTTTAGGGTTTAGGGTTTAGGGTTTTGGGTTTAGGGTTTAGGGTTTCTAGATTCTAGCCCTAACCTGATTCTTGATGCTGTAGGTCCGCTGTGATGCAGGTGCTGTCACGGCACTAAGTCCGACTAAGCTTGAGTGACAAGACGAGAAATAACAACGACAGCAATAACGACAGGTTCTCCTTTTCCGGCTGTTGCCACCCAGGCGACGACGACTGTCTTCAACATGACACCGGGGCGAGTGCCAAGACGACTAGACACGACCTTCAACTCAATAGGTTGAGCATGGGACACAGTCCTCGCCGCAGCAGAGGACACTATCGATGTGGAATTTGCATGTTCTCTAAACCCTAAACCCTAAACCCTAAACCCCTAAACCCTAAACCCTATACCCTAAACCCTAAACCCTATACCCTAAACCCTAAACCCTATACCCTATACACTAAACCCTAAACCCCCTCAACCCTAAACCCTAAACCCCTAAACCCCTAAGCGTTACTACGTCATAAGCCCTCAACTTCACCTGGACCCAAAGCCTGACACCTCAGCGCTGAGGCCGCTGAGGAGCAACTTCTTCACCACAAGGAGCTGCTAGGCTCCACCTTACACTTTTTGGTAGGGTCCCTATAAATTCCATATTAGGGTTTATAATAAGAACCTACAAAAAAAGTAGGGTTTGGTAGGTTAAGGTATCTTCATAAGCATCCAGTTTTGTTTTGGGATTTTTGATCCGGGGTTTCGGGCCGCGGTTAGGGTGGTGTTGGAGTTCAGGGTGGTGTGGATTTAGGAATGGGCTTGTGTCCGCGTGTTTTCAGATTCAGGGTTACGGGCGTGGGTGTTCGGAAGCACACGCACTGAGCTCCAGCCCCCGAGCCCTACCAACGGAGCCCTTCAACCGAACCCTAGACCCTAAACCCTAAGCCCTAAACTCTCAACCCTAAGCCCTTAATTACACCTTAAACCCAAAATCTCTACCCTAATATTCTAAACCTTCAACCCTAAGCCCTAAGCTTTCAACCTTCATTTCTAAACCCAGGTTAACCTCGGCTCAGAACGTGGTGTCGCAGTCTGCGCGGCGCTTCACAGGGGTGCTGCGCCGCGGCTGGCGAGATTGAGGTTTCGTTTTCAAGGATGCCATAAAGGGTTCCCTTGAGGGTTCTATACTAGATATACATATATATATATATATATATATATATATGTATAAATGTATAAATGTATATATATATATATATACATATATATATATATATACACATATGTATATCTATATGGGGTCCATAGTGATCTTCATGGGTTCGATCGGGGCTCTGAGGATGCTACAAGAGCTTCCTTGAGGTTTCTATACCATAAAGGTTCTCAGGGTTCTTTCGTGATACAGGTTCCCCTGAGGAGTCTATCAGGGCTACAGGGATGCTATAAAGTTTCCCTATAAGGGTTATATCAGGGTTCCATCTGGGCTACAACGGTGCTGCAAGGATGAACGGGTTCTATGCTATAAGGGTTCTGTAAGGGGTACTATGCAAGGGTAGCATAGAGGCTCTTGTAATGGTTCTATAAGGGTACTTTAAGGCTTCTGTTTTAGAAACTTTAAGGGTTCCATAAGGATACTGTTCGGGTTGGGAAAGCCAAGTGTGCGTAGCTGGCTCGATCCCGCTTTACGGTCGGAGTTATTGCGTTTCGACTTGGGAAGAGTTGGAAGCCGCAACCTTTAACATTTAGCCCAACGAGTTTACGGCTTAGGGTCCCGAGGGTTTCAGGTTTATGGCTTCGAGACCCCTGACCCTGATGGTTGAAGTTGAGAAGCTGAAAGCAGCAAAACGCCGCAACCGATTTGTTCCTGCGACCCATACAGGTGGTTGTCAAAATTGTGGTGCCTTTTTGGGTCCCTATTATAACACGGCACCTATTATTTAGGGCACCCCAAAATGGACCTTGTTTTTGACAAGCACCCATATGCAGCGATCATAAAATGCATGCAGACACGTTCGTTTCGACCAGCGGCCTCGGTTTCTGGGAAGGGCTCAGAGTCGCCAGGAAGGGGTTTAGGGTTTAGGGTTTACATCTAGAAGTTTGGGTTGAAATCTTACACCCCCAGTCCAAAACCAAAGATTGTAAACCCCAACCCTGACGAAATGGGAAGGGAGGGGAGTTGAATCTTTCTGCTGTAGAGCTTAAGCTTTGAGGTATGCGAGTGTTTGGGCCAGTAGGCTTTTTAAAATCAAACCATTTCGCAAAGCTTCATGGGGATGAGGAGCATGGTCGTAGGAAAGGTACCTGCTTCATTGATCCACAGTTCTCAGGCAATACTTGCTAAGACTTGGATGCAGGGGCTTAGAGCCATACTTAGAACCGCCTATGAACCTACATGGAGCCCGCTAGCAACACAAAGATCGCTACTCCCAACCCGGCTGAACCCAAAGTAACCCTAAACCCAAAACCCCAAAGCCCTAAACCCCAAAACCCTAAGCCCTAAACCCCAAAACCCTAAACCACAAAGTCCGACAGCCGCAGCTGTCCTTGAGGATCGGCCTCGTCATGGCGGCCAGCGTGTTGATCCCTGGCCGACATTCTTTTAGTATTGTACGGGCCTTACTAATCAGAATAGGGTTTTGGGGTTCCTTATCATACTTTTTACATTTACAGTATAATATACTCCCAATCAGAATAGGGTTTTGGGGTTCCTTATCATATTTACAGTATAATATACCCCCAAACCCTAGCCTGATTATTAAGGCCTTTACGTTAACAGCCCTAGGTTGCTCATAGGGCCTGCAGCCCTGGCGAGAAAGGGTCTGTTCTAGCTGACAACCAAGCCGTCTACCTATTTAAGGTTTAGGGTTTAGGGTTTAGGGTTTAGGGTCTACCTATCTATCTTGACTCACCATCTACCTATCTACCCATCTAACTATCTGTTTACCTATCTAGCTATCTGCATCCGCCTCTCCACCTACTTCTTTAGCTGCCTATCTACCTATCTATTTATCTACCTGTGTATTTATGAATCTATCTATCCGCCAACCTATCCACATCGATCTATCTGTTCATACATCCATCCATGCCTCTCTCTCTCTCTCTCTCTCTCTGTATCTACCTATCTGACACCACCATCATCAGCGCCTTGATGTTGACTCGTCTTCGTCTTCCTCTTCCTGTCTTTCGTTGTCAGCAACACTCCTGAGAAATCCTAAGCCCTACATTCTAGACAGGCAAGCTTCATGCGGAGAAAGAGTCACTGCACCTTAAAAAAGTTCTAAACAGGGTGAGGAACAGTAGTCATGAGACCCTAAACCCTAAACCCTAAACCCTAAACCCTAAACCCTAAACCTTAAACCCTAAAACCCTAAACCCTAAACCGATGCAAGACCTTCTTCGGAGCGTAGAGTCCCAAACCTGACCCTGCCCCCCTGAAGCCCTCAACCCGAAATTCCTAAGCTCTATGAGCAAAACCAGCTTAGAACCCTAATCCTAAACCCTGAATCCCTAAAGCCTATGAGCCAAAACCAGCTTAGGATCTTTGGCATTTGCATGTCCATGTCCTTGGGCCTCTGGCGTGCAAGCAGGGAGCTCAGCATGGAGGGGCTGCGGCGTTTGGGGTTTCGGGTTCTGAGGTTTCAGGGTTTGGGTTTTGATTTTGGAGGGTTTCGGGAGTTAAGGAGCTACCTGGTTCTTGGTGGGGAATCGGGGCATGCATCCCTTTGATAGTCCCTTGACTTGAGGTCCCTCATAGCGGTCCCCAGGGAGTCGTGGCGAACTTCGAAGTAGTGCGAACCAGGCCTTCGTTGTGGGAAAAGGGTCGCAGTTTAGAGTTCAGGTTTGGGATTTGGGGGAGGGAGGGTAGCCCTGCGCAGTAGATACAGGTTTGTGTTTGTGCATGTTTGGCCAGTCTTCTCGGAGGCAGAGATTCTGTCTTCGGCTTGGGGTTCAGCTTGTTAGGGTTTAGGGTTTAGGGTTTAGGGTTTGCTGCAAGATCGCGTAGCGGTAGTGCAACAAGGATTGTAGGATTTATTAGCGGTTTTGTTGCCTGCGAATTGCAGACATGGCCCGACTGTGGCGGCCATCACATTACTCACCCACCCCACGCCGTCTGAGGCGGCAAACCACCCAAACCTATACCTTTTAGGGTTTAGGACCTAAACTCTGTTAGGTCCATGTTTGTTAACAACAACCACACAATTCTGCAGCCAAGCTTCTGCTCAAAAAAAGGAGGGCAGACTGGACGCCGGGGGAGGCCAGCCAGAAAAAGGGCTGCTAGGGGGACGGCCCAACAAGGGCGGCCAGGGGGCCAGGGGCCAGGGGGGGGGCCGGGGGGGGCCAGGAAGGGCCAGGGGGGGCAGGACAGGGCAGGGGCGGCCAGCAGGAAAGAGCCGGAAATCGCTGGAGCTTCCAAGCCCCCCCCGGGGGTCCCTTTTTGGGGGGTGGCAAAACCAGCCCAGCAACCGCCAAGTTTAGGGTAATGACTTTAATAGGGACCAGTACTGGTCCCGGGGAGAACGTGTCCCGGTACCGGGCCTAACGTGGGTGCTACAGTACCCCTGTCTGTGGGACGGCGGGCGAGCGTCCTGGATCGACTTGCGCCATCGATGTCGAAGGCCATAAGCGCCGCCCACCATCGAGGGTGGGCGGCCTAGGCCCTGAGTTTAGGGTTTAGGGTTTAGGGTTTAGGGTTCGGGTTAGGGTTTAGGGTTTAGGGTTTAGGGTTTAGGGTTTAGGGTTAGGGTTTAGGGTTTAGGGTTTAGGGTTTAGGGTTTAGGGTTTAGGGTTTAGGGTTTAGGGTTGGGAAGATAGAAACTCCCGTATCTTTGGGTCTGCGCAGTTTCGCAGTTCCAAAGACTTATATCAGCCGAGAAGATTCCTGAGGCAACCCTACGTCTAAATCCTAAACCCTTAGCTTGTACCTAAAGCCTATACCCGAAGCTTTTGCCTTAATCCTATACCCTCAGCTTTTATGAAGATTTTGCCTAAATCCTATACCCTCAGCTTTTGCCTAAATCATATACCCTAACTTTTTGCCTAAATCCTAATCCCAAAAAGCTGCTTCTCTGAGGTGACAGTGGTGCAAGGAGAAGGCCCACTTTCGGGAACTTGGAGGGTCGGGGGACTTAGTAGCTGGTTACTTTAGGGACTTATAAGGGGTTCCTTTAGGGTTCCTTTAAAGGGATCTATAGAGATTCTATGAGGGTATAGGGTTTAGGGGACTTAGGGGACTTAGTAGCTGGTTATTTTAGGGACTTATAAGTACCATAACCCCAATTAGGGTCCCTTTTAGGGTACTTATAAGTCTACTTACTACTTACTAAGGCCCCTAAAGACCTTCCAAGAGGGGCAGGATTGGAGTTTCCAGAAGAAAGCCGCCTGGTTGATTCGACAGCTCCTCCTTGGCAACATTTGGGGAGGGGTGTAGGGTTTAGGGTTTAGGGTTTAGGGAGGGGTGTATGTGCGTGTGTGTGCGTGTGCGTACGTGCAGTTTTGTGACTTTATTTGCGGAAGTATTTGTCCCTGGAGTTAAACCTCCTCCCCACTGGCACCGATAGGACGCCGCTTCACAGACTCCCAGAGGAACTATGTGTCAGCAGCCAAGCAGACACTCCGATTAACTTTTTATGCCGAAGTCCCAACACGCCGAAACCGAAATTCTAAAGGATTTAAGTTTAGGGTCCAGGGGTTTAGGGTTAGGGGTTTAGGGCTTCTGCATTCCAGATCCCTGAACCCGAATAAACCAGAAACAGCCCAAGACAGGGTAAGCTGCGGCGACTGGACCGTGGGACTCGGTGTGAGCGCAGCATCTGAGCCGGCAAGCCAGGTCTGGGTGAAATGTAGGGGTGAAATACGAGAGTTGTACTACGGACATTTTACGAAATAAGATAGCTAATTATTCAGGGTTCTATATTGCGGATGTCGGGTTCAGGTTTCCAACAATCACAGCTTCAGGTTGAGACAAAACGTCGTCGTCGTCGTAGTAGTAGTCGTCGTCATAGTCGTAGTAATGGTGGTGGTAGTAGTCGTAGTAGTAGCAGTAGTAGTGCAGTAGTGGTAGTAGCAGCAGCAGCAGCAGTAGGTGTAGCAGTAGCAGTAGCAGTAGCAGTCGCAGTCGCAGTGGCAGTGTGCACGCTTGAGTCGGCAGCCAAGGTCCTCCTTGCCCTCCAGCTTTGTGCATTTCACCAGATCGGGCGGCTTGATACTGTCTTCGGGTTTAGACCGTAGGATCAGGGTTAAAGAGGTTTAGGTTCGAGGGTTGAGGGTCGAGGGCATTCACTTACTACCGTAGCTGCCGTGACACGACCTTGGTGACCCCATCCAGAAATTTAAACGAACATCACCACTGTTACTATGTATTGAGAAGCAAACGCAAGCCAAGCTCCATTACCCTTGCATCGAATATGACCTTGATGATGATGCAGGCAGAGAAGGTTGACAATCATGCTGCTGTTACTGCTGCTGATGGCGATGATGGTGATGCTTGTGTTGAAGCCCAGGACACGGAAGTTGTGGATTTTCACGTCACATGTTGTGCCTCTGACCATGATGCCGGGGGGGGATGGTGGTGATGATGATGAGGACGATTGTGCTCTTGCTGATGTTGACCATGCTGAAGAAGATGAGTATGAGGTATTACAAACTTTGGCGAGAATGAAGACATTGACGAAAGTCGATGATGTTGTTCATGTGTTCTGCTGACTGTAACCCTACTCATGGTGATGATGCTAGCTTGATAATGGTGGTAAGGTTGAGTGCAGTGATCGGGGATGCTGATGATGACGATGGTGAAGTCGGTGATTGTTGATCAGTTTTCGATCGTTGCTGTGGTTGCTGGTGCTATTTGCCATGTCTAGGTGCCTGCCAGAGTTGTGAGCATGGTATTCAAGATTGCTGTCGTTCTGGCTGCCATCTTGTGATGTTTATGGCAGGTTTAATTTACATGGACCGTATTGTTGCCATTATCATGAGGTTTAGGCTTCAGGTTTCCTGAAGTATTGTTAGCGTTGGACCGTTAGTTGGACTTTGCATCGACAGGTGCACACTCGGATACCCGAGGTTCTTGAACGTCCCGGCTGAGGGCGATTTCTCCCCAGAGATCGTCGCGGCTGCCCAAGCTGTTGACATTTTCATGCTTTCGGGGCTTCACGGGCTTGAGTTCGGGTTCCATCGGAACTTTTCAGTGGTTTGTTTTTTGGGCTCCAAGGTTATTCCAAGTTTCAGGGTATCCCTCCACCCTATACGCGGTGCGTCCAAAATCCCACACGCCAAGACACCAAAACCATTCCAACACTTCGTCAAACACCCCCTAATCCCTAGACAAGCCTCACGAACCTCCATCAAGAAACCCTATAACAACCGCGTCACTCTCACAGGAACCCACGAGCTGCCAGACAAAGCTTCGTGCATCCATAGAACTCATACACCTAAACCCTGAACCCCCAAGCCCTAAACCCTCAAACCCTAAACCCTAAACCCCCAAACCCTAAACCCCCAAACCCTAAAGCCCCAAACCCTAAACCCTCAAGCCCTAAACCCTAAGCCCCCCAGCAAATCCTAAGCCTAAACCTCAAACCCCTCGACCCTGAGCCCTAAATCCCCCAAACGACTCTTAACCCTCAACGCCAGGCTCGAAAGCCCTAAGTAAGCCCTACTTGGAGGTTCATGGGTTTAGGGTTTAGGGTTTGGGGTTTAGGGTTTAGAGTTTAGAGTTTAGGGTTTAGGAGTAGGGTTATAAGTAGGGTAACTATACTCATAACCCATATTAGGGGACTTATCACCCCAGTTAGAAGTACCCCTGAACCTCCAAGTAAGCAAATCCTAGGCCGTGTCAATCCTGGTCTCCTGCGCCGGACCGGTCTTTCGACAGCTTTACTTGGGTGGTGGTCAAAATTATGGTCCCTTTTTGGGTCCCGATTATAATACGGCACCTATTAAATAGGGTACCCCAAAAAGGACCCTTAATTTTGACAACTACCCACCTGGAGACCCGAGAGTTGTCGTTTTTGGTGTTTTAGGCTGTTCGGGTTTGGGGAATGTGGGGTTCCTTACGGGGTCCATTCAGGCTTCCTTTACGGGATCTTTTAGGGGTTTAGGGGTTCTTGAGGGATTTGGGGTTATTATAAGGGGTTGAGGGTTTTCTGGTTTGGGGGTTTTCTGCGGCTTGCAGTTTAGGGTACAGCGACAACGGCACCCCGATTCAAAAACTACCTCTCCGCCCCATGCGAGGCAACAAACAAAAAGAAAGCCACCCCGTCACTCAGGCTCTGGCTCTTGAGTGTTTACTTGGGGCCCAGCAACATCCCTCGCTTTATGATTTGGATCGCTCATGCCGGTTCATTGATGTTTTTTGAAGAGTCATGTGCAGATTCAGTGCAGATATTCGAAGTTCAGCATGTTCTCAACACTTGTGATAGGCCTGAAGTGCGACTTGGTGCACATTTGAAGTGGCAGGTGTTTCATCATTTTTCCTG
Organism: Symbiodinium sp. CCMP2592; assembly: GCA_905221615.1. Taxonomy (NCBI): domain Eukaryota; class Dinophyceae; order Suessiales; family Symbiodiniaceae; genus Symbiodinium; species Symbiodinium sp. CCMP2592. The sequence continues at coordinate 741,877 of CAJNDT010001001.1, forward strand.
GCATGGTACCTCCCTTGTGGAAAGTTTGTTTAAGCCTCCGCGAACAAGGCGTAGCCATTTTGGCTCACGCTGTTTCAGATGACAGCTGTGAGATACTGCGCTCAGCGGTCAGTTGGCGTGTTTCTACTAGTCTGCGTGCTTCTGCGATGGTCAGGTTTGCCTGTGGCGCATGAGCCAGGCAAGCAACCCTGCAGACGTGCCACACTTACGTGGAAGGAAGGCTTCTGTGCCGGGAGACTTGTGCACCCTCGGAGACGTGTGCCTAGAGCCGCAAAGTTGCAGCGCGACACAACCCCATGGAAACAGATCGGTGTGCTTCCCTGGCTCACAGGCAAAGACGACCCAAGCTTCAGGGACAGCTACTTTGGACGTCAATGGACGATTCATCGCGGTTCTGCGAGGGTGCGCTTCAGCATCAACGAATCCTTGGGTCTACTGAATGACCTAAGGGAAGACACCTTGCCGGCTTGTCCAGATGGACATACTAACATACATCACTCGCAGAATTACCTTGGAGGTAAAGGCGACGTGGATTTCGCGTCATGCGCGCGTTTAGCTCGCGCCCCTAATGTCGATTTGGTGGCTACGTTGCCCAAGGAGAAGAGCGATGCTAGAAGAGTCATGTCGGCATCAATGAGTCGGGCTGACGGCTGGACCATCAAGGATTCGTTGGACTGTGCAGGTGTTTGTGCAATGTTGAGCCAGCGAAATCTGAGCTGCGATAGTGAACTTGCAGAGCATGGCGATGCCTGGACGTTCATCTTGAATGGTGTGCAAGCAGCCAACGACTGTTTACGAGCCCTGCACCATTCACTCTGGGCTACCTTATGCTTGGACACGCAAATCAATGCCTACTTGAGCGCTCCAGCGGCACAGGGGTTGAACATCCATTCTGATCCTCATGATGTCTTTGTGTTGCAAGTAGAGGGGAAGAAGCTCTGGCATATACTGGAAGGAGAGGAGCTAAGGACGCAAAGCTTTACTTTAAGCCCTGGAGACATATTGTACATGCCAGCTGGCCTTCTTCACTTTGCTGAAAGCATTGACATGTCGTCACTCCACATCACCATCGGTGTTCGCAGAGAAGATTGGGCCGCTTCTGCACTCCTGGCTGCGTGGATCGAAATTCATCCACACGGATCGCTATCCCATGGCAAACTGACAAATGATACAATGCCGAAGATGAAGTTGCTGCATCAGCGTGTTTCTAAGCACTTTTTTCCATGGGATTCATGCAACCAAATGCTTGCAACATCTCTGACTGTTCCTTTGCTCCGAGCCCTGGATGAGGCGGACTTACCACAGGGGCTAGCAGAGGGAATGACAATGACATTGGCGCACTTCGCCTCCGAGCTTGCTCTCAAACTGCGCGAAAGTGGTGATGAAGAAGACATGGACATTGCAGCCGAATTGGACGCCTTGAGCAGCAAGCCAGATCCACAGGCACTCTTGCATGTTGTCTTTGCTCTTCGCGAGTTCCGATGGAAGCAGCATTACGAGTTCAACAATGCTAAGAAGTTGCAGTTTCAAGGCACCTTTCCTGAATTGCGGGGCAGCTCTCGCTTGAAACGCTGTGCAGATGCCAGCGCTCAGTTGTCCACTACGGGCTTGCTGCTCAATGGCTATCACATTCTCGATATATCCGAGCCCGCGCTGCCAATTTTTCGATATTGTATGGGCATGCACACGGGTGCTGCTGGCGACGTGTTTCGTGTATGTGAGATTCCAGGACCGCGAGAGTTAGTCACTGCTGTTGTCAGAATTCTGTTGAGGTTTGATGGCTTAGAGCATCTCGTAGAAGAAAAGAGTTGGCAATCAGCAGCAGCACCGTTCTACCGTTGATGATATAAACCCTGCATGACCCATTATAAGGAATATACCATAGTTCCCATAGTTTGGGGCCCTTAAAGTCATGCAGGATTTGTATCATCAACCGCATCGGATCCAAGTGCACACGTCCTGGTGCTGTTTGGGCAGGTGTCCTCGCAAAGATCGTCAGGATTTAGGGTTCAAGGTTCGTCATTGCCGATGAGCGTGAGTTCCTTTGTTGCTCATTTCTGTCTTGCTCCACATGTTTAAGCATGTGTAAACCCAGGCCAGCCCTAAACCAGCACTAAACCCTTAACCCTAAGCCAAGATAAGCCAAGCATCTCTCGAGGTAGCCTGCCTGGCGTTCTTCAAGTGCCACACCAGCCTTGAGCATCTGGACGACGAGTTCAGCGTGGTCGAGCGGTATCTTGGCCCAAATACCCCGTATACCTTGGTTGGGGACTTGGATTTCTTTAGACCCGAAGGCCTATACGGATGACGGAGGAACTCGGGTACGTGGTCGGTCTTCTGTCTTACATATTCGTTTGTTGAAGGTTTAGGGTTTGGGGTTTAACTAGGGGTATGAATATTCCACAGTAGACGCGCGATTGCTATCCGTAATGGTCGTTTGGCAGTTGATATAAGTTCTGTGCTGGAAACGTCAAGCATGTTGTCGTTGCCGCTCCACATGCAGTAGATGACTTCTTGGAGCAGTGCTTTTCAGTATTCTGGCAACATGGTTCTGCAATGACTATCAACACTGTTGTTGCCATCGCCACCACCATCGCTACTGGTCCCCTTGTGAAGAAGATCATTTCAAGGATGCTACACTTTTCCCACATAGGCATGTGGAGCCGCAGGGTAGGATTCCCGTGCAGAAGTCACCCTAAAGCCTAAACCCTAAGCCGTAAACCTTAAGCCCTAACCCTAAACTTAGGGTTCAGGGTTTAGGCCCTAAACTCTGAACCCTAAGCCCTGAACCCGGAGCATGGCTCAAAGTGTTGCGAGGTTCTAATCACTAAGGCTCCTACAATATCCGAAAGGCCTCCTAAACCCCCCCTACCCTAAACCCTAAACCCTAAACTCTCAACCCTAAACCCAAAACCCTAAACTCTCAACCCTCAACCCTAAACCCTAAACTCTCAACCCTCAACCCTAAACCCTAAACTCTCAACCCAAAACCCTGCTTATTTTTTAAAGCTCCTAGATGCTTGAAGAGGGACTAATAACAACCCGATGGGGGAACCCAGAGCCGACTGGAACCCCCAGGGCCCGCGAAGGGTTTAGGGGTTGAGGGTTTAGGGTTTAGGGTTTGGGGTTTAGGGTTTAGGGTTTGGTGTTTTGGGGTTTAGGGTTTGGGGTTTAGGGTTTAGGGTTTGGGGTTTAGGGTTTAGGGTTTGGGGTTTAGGGTTTGGGGTTTAGGGTTTAGGGTTTGGGGTTTAGGGTTTAGGGTTTAGGAGTAGGGTTATAAGGAGGGTAACTATACTTTTAAACCACATTAGGGGACGTTTAACCCGACTTATAACTACCCCTGAACCTCCAAGTAGGGCACCGAAGGGTTTAGGGGTTTAGGGTTTAGGAGGATTTATGCAATCGGTCATGCGGACTGTCACGAGCCGAGACACTTGACGACTAAACGGATGACAATTCAAAATTTAGGTTAGGATTTAGGGTTTGGGGTTTAGGGTTTAGGGTTTTGGGATTTAGGGATTTAGGTAAGCCCAGGCACCAAATACTGATGGAAGATAAACCCTAAACCGCTGTCACAGGCGATTCGACCGCCTCGAGAAGATTGTTTCGGCCACTTTCCCGGGTTTTCGGGATTTGTGATTCGGGTTTCGTCGGGTTTCGTTGGGCTGATCCAGGGTCTATTTAGGGTTCACCAAGGTTTAAAAGGTTTACATCCGCTTTGATGGTTTTGGGCTTCATACAAACGCATACATGTGCCCTTCTGGTGCCTAGATCATGCTACCACAATCTATCCCGAAACCCTTTTGTAATTCCAAAGTCACCTAAAGGATCACTACGGAGATATAATCCTGCGTGGCCCATAATAAGGAATATACCATAATTCCCATAGCTTAGGGTCCTTAAGGTAAATGCAGGTTTTATTTCATCAACCGTATCCACATGATCAGGAACCAAAGTCAGCACTGAGCCGCGAACCTCTTCGGCTGTTTATCCGGAGTACTGTAGGGGCCTGAATCATTAGAATAGGGTTTGGGGTTTATTATACTATAAATATAACAAAGAACCACTAAAATAGTGTAGGTAATGATGAAGGCCTCTATATGAGTGCAACAAGGAAGTCTGAGACACGGAAGCTATGAATTCCGAAAGGGTTTCCACAAAGGTTCAGTGTGGTCCTGCTTTTGGCTGAGGAGTGTTTGCTTAGCAGAAGTTACGAATCGGAAGAGGAGGTTAGGGTCTAGGATTGCCAGGTAACAAAGGAACACATCCTTCGTTTACACAGGGACGTTATGACCAGACGCGGGATCTCAGATTCTTGAGTTCGAGGTTTAGGGCTAGTGTTGCCATTTCTGTGCCAGCTATGGATGACGCAGGCATGGTTGAGCCCTACACTGTTGTGCTACCTGCTGGTGGCATTTTGCCAGCATCGAGCACGGAGGATACTGGTGACGAGCCGGTTCCAAAAGAGTGTGACCCAGTTGAGCCTCAGGAGGCACCGCAGGCGGAAGAAGACTTGAGAGATGACGAAGAAGACCCGAGAGATGACCAGGACTACCACCTGCATTTAGCAGGGCACTTCAGCACAATGACGCTGACTTCGCCGACAATCCAAAGGGTGACATCCAGCCGTCGCGTTTTAAGCTGCTTTGGGCGAGCACTGCGACAAAGGACCGTCAGAGACAGGTACCATTGCAGCAGACCCGCCAAGAGGATATCGCAGTTTGTTTCACACAGTTGGCATGGTTCGGCATGGAAGAAGATCGCCACATTCTTCGTGCTGAAGTCCCGCAGCGGTGGCTTCCGGAAGCCTGTTTGCGTTGGTCATGGTTGTCTTGAGCATCTTCCAGATCCTGCCTGGCTATGATCGGCTACCCATGCTCGAGCCGGAGCGAACCTACGTCTTCGGACCCTGGGGGCTTTGCTTTGGGATGCTGGTTGCATTTCTCGGCTTAACTTTCTGTCAACGTCGTGACGAGGTTTTCCTGGATGTGCTATGCATCCATCAGACTGATCGGCGCCTTAAGTTGCAAGGCATCCAGAACATATGCGCCTTCTTGAGGAATTCCGACTCCATGTTGGTGTTGTGGGACCCCACCTATGTTGAGAGGCAGGGTCTTTCCGACACTGAACCCTAAACCGACCCAAACCCTAAAATCCGGACTTTTCTAGAGCTCCTGCAATCCAGCTTGCGGTCACAACGCAACTGCAACAACCACAAAAACGGAAGTGCTCGCAGATCATCAGAAGCTGAGGATTGATTAAACTTATACCCGACATTTTAACAAGTAACAGCCCACAATAGCAATGACAGTGCTGAGTGAGAAAGGTCATATGTAGAGAGTCAGACTCACAAGACCAACGTTGAAGGCTAACACTAACCATGACAGCAGCAAGAGCGTGCTGAGTGTGTTATTTTTGTCGCATAGCTTCAAACCGTTTCTCCGACTGGAGGCTTTGGTGCGCATGCCCCCCCTGAAAGCTGAGGACCTCAAGCGAACCTTGGCGCGGCAGCGAGGGAAAGCTCCTGGACCAGACGGGTGGCGACCAGAGGAGCTCTGGTATTGGCCACGCCCCGCTCTCGACCTGCTCGCGGCTTTCCTTAACGGGATTGAGGAAGGTAGTAACTGGCCACGGGCCTTGCGTCAATGGAAGCAAATCCACCTCAACAAGCCTGGCAAGCCTCCTGGAGTCCTCGAAAACCTGAGACCCATAAGTATCGGAGCCGCTGTTTACAGACTTTGGTCCGCCACCAGAGTCCGACAGCTGGGGCCTTGGCTTCGACGTCGGCTCCCTAACCAGGTGCATGGCGGGCTCCCCGGTAGGGGCGTTCACACGGCCCTCCTTGAGCCTCCCCTCCTTGAGCCTCCGGCTGAGGTTGAACTTGCCCAAAGGGCTCCGCGAGGCAACCTAAGGTTCTTTGGGGCCTCGGACTTAAGCAAGGCATTCGATGCACTGCACGGGGCCTTAGCTGTCCCGGCCCTTCAGAGGCTGGGGGTGCCTGCTCCTCTGTGTCGCGCTTGGCAGCAAGCGTGGCATCAACAAGAAAGGGTGCTCCAAATCGCGGGCATGAGCAGCAAGAAGGCTATCAGTGACGTTGAGTGCCTCCCTCAAGGTGACCCCGCGTCACCCGCTGCGCTCACAGCCCCGCTCGTGGAGTCTCTCCGCAGGATCACCCAGAAGTTTTCTGGGAATCGGCAGGGCCGGAGCCTTCACCGACTCTTCTTGGACGACAGGAGTTGGTTCTGCGAGAAGCGCAAAACATGCTTGGACATCGGGCGTGAGTGGCGCCATGAGGTCTCTCTGTGGGGTTTAGGCGAGAACAAATCCAAGTCCGATTTTGGCGTGATTGGCTCAGCCTCTGACCGCAGAAATATGCAAGCTGAGATCCGCAGACGGGAGCAGGTGGGGGAAGTGAAGCTTCGCCCGCGCCTTCTGGGCTCTCGCCTACAAACGAACAGGGCGCACAGCAAACCACAAGACGAAGAGCGAGACCGGCTCGCTGACGCCAAAAAGATGGCGGCGTGGGGCAGTCACCTGCCCTGCGATCAGGGCCGGAAGGCTTACTTCCTCAAGCAGTCTGCGGTGGCTAAGGCTGCTGCTCCCACTTACGTGAGGCTGGAGGCCCTTAAGGCTCTCGAGGGAGTTCAGTCTGTGATCAATCGAGCTATCCGCTCGTCTGGGCACGCCAGAGGAGGGAGTTTGGCCGACTTGTTCTTGGGGCATAGCGCTTGTCTCAAGTTCCGTCACGGGCATGTTGCTTCGGTCCAAGTTTTGACCCAAAGTCACTTGCCTGTGTTGCAAGCCGCTTGGCAGCAGAGTCGTTCCTACGGGCCCGTGGGCTTGACCAGGAGGTGGATGCAGAGGCACGGATGGCGAGAGGCTGGAGTCTTCCGCTGGACTCACCCAGCTACTCAGGTCACGTTATGCTCAAGGGCTGCCCAAGTCGGCCGACAGGAGAGAGGCATTCAGCTCTCTGAGCAAAACAAAGATGCCATCAACCATGCCCTGCGCGACGCTTGGAGGGCTAGGTGCTGGCTCACGTGGCTGGCGCAGGGCTCAAATAGGGCCAGGCCGCTGGCCGCTCTGTCTTGGCCCCAAGTGCGTGACAGGTTTAAAATGGCTGTCAGTATCTTGAACGAGCTCCCCTGCGAGCTGAAGTCTCATGCTCAGGCAGTCTTGGTGGGACACTTGGTGTCCCCTGCGGCATTCCACATCATGACCAGCCCGCAGGCTGCGATGATCCCTTGCCCCTTCTGCGGCTCTCAGGAGGCGCCGGACTTCGAGCACGTGATGTGGTCGTGTGAGCACTTTAAAGCGTCCCGACCTGACGGCGGCGCCTCTGACGCGTTGCAGCGCTGGCTCGCGTGGCCATCGCTGACCAAGGACCGAAGGGGCAACCTTCAAGTGGTACTTCACGCAGCTGAAGTTCGGAGGGGCGTGCTGCAAGCACGCCACGACACTGACACCTAAGGACCGGTGCCAGCAGTGCGGCAAGAGCGCCTCTTCGGGGCGAACCTCTACCGCACGAGCAACGACTACTACTACTACTGGAGGCTTTGGTGCGTCTTCGAATTGGCTGCCTTCCTGAAAAGCCGCGAAAGCGGGACAGCGACGAAGCTGCTTATTAGACCCACAATCCTCGGCCCCAGCTGCCTGGCATCCTGCATCTGCCTCTTTGCATTGCAGCTGGCTCTTCTGGGTGCTGTGCTGGATTGGGTGTTATTCGCTTGTCTGCATTTGGCGGAGCCACTACAGGCAGATTGACACCATGAAGACCCAACTTCAGAATTTCACCGTTAGCCGAACGAAAGCGCACTGTTGCGAGATAGGCCATGTGGATGCACAGGGCCGAAAAATTCCTTGCGACAAAGCAGTGATCACTGAATGCATTCTGCGCTGGTTTGGCTCCGTTGATGCGTTCGAGGATGATGTGAGGTCTGGCGTGGCAGCTGCGTTGGCGGAAGGATTGGGGAAGGGATGGTTTCCTTATCCTTATGTGCTTGCTGCCGGAGCACCCGTCTTATGGTGTCAGGGCGACTTCATTGCCTCCCGCCTGCGGGAGGGCGAGTTCTACTATGCTGGTGTCACCGCTATCAGTGGCTTCGCCTACTGGCTCGCGGCAATCCCCCTCTTCTTCGCCTGCAGTGGGCTTATCGTCCACAAGTTCCGCCGCAGGTGCACGACCCCGGAAAGAAGCCTCAAACCATATGAAGTGGGCGGCCCTAAGCCCCAAACCCCAAACATTCAGTCGTCCTGGGTAATTCGTTTTTTTTTTGTACAGTGTACAGGGCGGGTAGGTCTGTGCTTCAATCTCGTTGCCCAGATGGTGAAGGCGAAGCCTGCTCCCCATGGTGGAGCTCGTCAGGGTGCGGGACGGCGGCGAGTCATAAAGAAGGCCGCACACAGACCTGCTGGGCCAAAGAACCCGGTCGGCCGGCCGCGAGGCCCTGAACCCAAGTCGGTTGGCAGGCCCCGTCGTCCTCGCGGACCGCCCGGCCGTCCGCCTTTTTATGGTCCCCAGCTTCCGCCAAGACCGCCCCGAGCTAAGGGTCGTCCCCCCGGCCCCGCTCGCCCCCCCGTTCCTCCCGTTGTTCGTCCTGCTGTTCCTCCTCCTGGTCTTGTCCCTCCTGCTCCTGGTGTCCACGGACCACCACCGAGACCTCGTTTTTTTTTGGTTGGTCCGGGTGGTAATCTTCTGCCTCCGCCTCGTCCTCCTGCTCCTCGTCCTCCTCGTCCTGTTTTTTTGGGGCATCAATGGCAAGCTCGCCAACCCCAGCAGGGGGCGGCTGCCATGGCGGGAGCTCTTTTGGTTTTAGGGCCGAGAGTCCCTCAGTGGCTCTCTTGGGGGGGCCCTATGGTGGTCCAGGTCCAGTCTTGGTTGACTTGTACCGGATATGGAACCCACCAATAATTGGTCTCAGGACCGTTGCCCGGGTAGGCTGGTACTGCTACCACTGCAAACGCCATGGCCACTGGCTCAGTTCCTGCCGTGCCTACTATCGAGGCATCCTCAGACTCTTTGCTCATATGCAGTTTGAGGATGCCCGTTTTCAGGCAGAACGGATGGTGCGTCTTGCAGCCACCAATCAGGAGAATGGGAATAGGGTCTTCTGGGAAAGTCTTGTCGAATGGCTTGACAACCCCCAGTAAGACGGTAGTCATTGTTGTGTATGGATAATGAAGAGCATGTTGTTTTAAGTACAAAGCATGTAAGTAATTAACACTCTCTTCGATTCCCATTCTTCTGCAGGAGCTCAGCGCGCTATGGCAAGCGTCGCGACCAGAGCCTGAAGGTACAATCCCTGCCTCGATGCACTGGTGCCCGTCTTCGCTGCCTCGTTTCTGACTCTGGTTCCCATCACTGGCATATTCTGGTTGCTGACACTCGGCGAAATAACGACATGGTCTGGCCGACTGCCAAGAACTGCATACCGTGGTATGCAGTATATACTGTGATAGAAACTGCGTGACGATTCTTCTACGTTTGCCGACAACATGCTATCAACGTAGGAGCTTCCTCGCAAACGGATCACTCTGTTACAACTATCTCACGTAGTAACACACACACATAATATGCGTTAAAGAAAGCTATACAACAAGAACTGTAGCATGAGATAGCACGTCATTTCTATGTAGCATGCCGTGGAGAATACCTTGGCCCTACGGAGACTCTGTTTTCGGGTTTGCAGCCTCTGTGGTAGGTGTTACAGGGTCCAGGTAGATCATAATATGTAGGCCATCTAATGCCTTACCTGATACCCTAAGCCGCAATCCCTAAGCGTCATCTTATGTCTACTTGGTACATCATAGGACATAGGCCCAGCACCCGGAAGAGTTTGTCCGTGAGAGTCAAGGAGGGGGCTACAGGCGATTCTAGATGACACGCTGGCAGCAGTGCTTTGGGCACTGATTATGTCTTCTTCGGCCCTGCTCGCTTGGCGGCTGCGCTCATCTTACGCTGAACATCTTGGGCTTTAGACCCGGGTCTTGGGTTTCAGAAACCTAAAACCTGAACCCTAAACCTTAAACCCGAAACCCTGAACCGGTAATTTCAGGGAGAAGCCTCTGGGAGTGGGAGCTCGAAGAGCCCGCGCTCCAGTTGCTCGCTCGTGTGACTGCAGGCTCTACTGCAGGCTCTCTTTGCCCATACCTTGCTATCAGATGTACAGATGGCCAGACACTGCCGTTCCGTCATTGAAGAGGCCGGAAATTCAAGACAGCTCTCTCCTGGGTTCTCAAGAGTTTGCCATGGACTTTTTAACCTTCTATCCCAGGTCCCTAGACCACAATGCCGTAAGCCCTTAAGGCAGTCCAGGTCAAGAGTCGACCCAAAGAAGAGAATCCGTGAGAGACCTCCTTGAGGCCTCCTTTAGCGCTAAGTGCTATTTTCGAGCTTCTTCAAAAGCTCCTTTTAGCGCTCTTTCAGAGTTTAGGGTTTAGGGCTCCTTTGAGGGCTGTCTTCGAGCTCCTTCAACGGCTCCTTTGAGGGCCTTCTTGTCGGAGTTGGACGGCTTTCGCCCTCGGCGAAATGGAGCTGCAACGAAAAATGTGCGGCCGGAGGTCATCCTGAATAATTACCAACGTTCTTCCTTGGGGTTCCTTGTTTATTCTTCTCTTTACAGTTATTATGAGTATCGTTATTACAATTGCTATCAAGATTAGCACCACTACTAAAATCATGATTATCATTCTCACTATCATTGTCAATATTAATCAATATTTATGACTATTACTATTAGCATTATTATTATTATTGTTATTATTATTATTGGTATGATTAGTATTATTAGTATTAGTAGTATTGTTAGTATTATTACTATGATTAGTGTTATTAGTATTGTTAGCATTCAAGTGCTGTTTTCGAGCTCCCGAAGCCCTGTCCCCTGAACACGCTCAACCCTGAACCCTGAACACGTAATCCCACAACGAATGCAAGGAACCCCGCCAAAATCCATAAGTCGAACCCCCGTAGCCTGAACCCCTCTAAGCCGTAATCGACTACGAAACCCTAAACCCTAAACCCTAAACCCTAAACCCTAACCACAGGCTCCTCCTAGTACAGGAGTTCTAGCTGGGTGGAAAAGAGCCCTTAAAAAAAAACCTAAATCTTAATCGACTACGAGCGTGAAGCAGGCGGGATTCACCACGTCCTTGCGCGAGGAGCAGGCGGATTGATGCTCGTTCGCTCTTGACATCCTGAGCTCTTGAAGAAGGATGATATTAGGGTTAAAGGTTGAGGGTTTAGGGTTTAGGGAATAGGGTTAAGGGTTTAGGGTTTACCCAGCGGGTTCACGAACAGGGGTGGTTTCGACGGTCTTTTTTCTGGTTCAGCGGGAAAAAAGGTTTCAGAAAGGTTATTTTTTGAGGTTTTTCGGATTGATTCGGGAGGCTCGGAGTCGTTCATGTTTATGCTATGTTGTGTTATGCTATGCCATCAACTTAGGGGTACTTAGAAATATTTTTTAATTTTTGGTCATTATAATCCCTAAGAAACAGCTAAAATTATGATGTTTTGCTAGGGTTCTAAGTTCAGTATAGTCAAGAGTGGTGACGCATCAACTATGTATGGCTATGGACTTAAAGGCCAAAGGTGTTTCAGCCAGGCTTCGGAGTTCGGGATTCTTTATTATCAATGCAGAGTTGTAATGCAGTGGCCTTAACAATTAGAAAAGTGGTTTGGTGTATCATATACCTTAGCTATAGTAAGCTCTATAGTAAGGAACCCTCAAAGGTAATATTAAACATGCTTCTCACTCGAGAACCGCTTGGCCAGAGGCGGTCGCTGACAAGCCCGATATGTACGTCATCATCCCCCCACCCCACCCCCCACCCCCCCCAACACCGAACAAAGAAACCTCAAGTAAGGCAGCAAGATAGGGCGCAGAAACGCGTGCCTGCGTCAATTCAGTGTTGACAAGCAAGTACAAAAAATCACAGAATGTTCATGAGCTAGCTCTGGAAATGCATGGAAAATGTCGTGCTTGCCACGTTTTCCAGCAAAGCCAAAGTGAACTCCAAGAAGCCCTGACCCAAGAGCACTTGTAATACAGTCTAAAATAGTCCCTGTTAGCGAACCCGCTGGCAGGGTTTAGGGAATAGGGTTAAGGGTTTAGGGAACAGGGTTTAGGGTTTAAGGTTGAGGGTTCAGGGAACAGGGTTTAGGGTTTAAGGTTGAGGGTTTAGGGAACAGGGTTTAGGGTTTAATGTTGAGGGTTTAGGGTCTAGGGACTTGGGTTTACCTTGAACCCCTAATCCTAAGCGGGTTAGACTATACAGTATACTTCCAATCAGGAACCCAGGAATAGTACTATCATTTTTTTCGGCTCCCGCAGTAGGCTTTGGGAGTTTGCTTGGTGTCAGGTTTTGCTGGATTCCATCAAGCGTCAGCTGGACCGCCTCTTTGGCCATGCAGGGGCTGTTCTGTGGATTCTATCGGTTATTCAGGGTTCTAGAGGGTTTATATGATCCAAGGGTAAAAGGAGGGACCCTTAATAAGGACCCCTAGGTATATACCCTTAGTATAGGTATTATATACCCATTATATAGCCCCATGATTGGGTAGGGGTCCCCATTGAGGGTCCCTCCTTTTCCCCTTTGATATGAAGATTGCTTTGAGGATTCCTTCAAAGGGAACCCTATTCTCGAATCCCATAGAGTACCCTTACAGGGAACTCCAGAAAGTTGGAATATGGTTTCAGGGTAGGATACCCTATAATTTACCATAAAAGGGTTTAGGATAATCATATTCCAACTTTCTGGCTTTTACTGTAAGGGTCCCTGTGAGCGCTCCACCAGAGTTCTGCAAGAGGAGTCAGCTGCGAGGTTCAAGCTCGGGGCGTCGGGTTTGAGGTTTTGGGTTCAGGGTTTGAATTTGAAGGAAGCGCCTGAAGCTGAACTTTCTAAACTCTGAACCCTCAACCTCAGAGCCCTATTTCCCACCACCCAAAATCTCCGGCCCTAAATCCTACCGAAACCCGACCTGCACCCGGAAGTGACAGCCCTCAAGAGCAAAGCCTCAAGCTCCAAGCGTGGAAGCCACAGGCCCCGATCTCACGCCGAGGCCGAGGTTAAGAGCAGCGGCATTGGCCAGCGCAGTGGCGGCCACGAGGAATGCGTACCGCCGTTCCCAGCCGGCCCGCTGTGCTGAGTGGAGGTGTACAGGCTTTGGCTTATGGTTCGGGGGTTGGTGTTTCAGGTTTAGGGGAGATTCCGGCAGATCAACCTTCAACTTTGCACATTTGGTCTGTGTGTTTGTGGAACAACAGTGGGAGGTTTCTTAGGATACATGTGTAATTCATCGCTGCAAGTCCGGATGTGGCTTTGAGCCAGATCCGCCATTAGGGCAACCAGCGAGTGGAAAATATCGGCGCTTCCTAGCCAGATGCCCCAAAACCCAAAACGCAAAACCCTAAACCCCTAAACCCCTAAACTCCTAAACCGGAAAGCCCTCAACCTTTAAATCCTGAGCCCCCTAAACCCCAAACCCTAAACCCCTAAACCGGAAAACCCTCAACCTTTAAATCCCGAGCCCCCTAAACCCCAAACCCTAAACTCCGAAGCACTGATCCCTTAACCCTAAACCTGAACCCTAAATCCCAAAACGATTCTAAGCACTGATCCCTAGAATTTCCAAGCTCCTAAACACACCGACTTGGATTTGGCAGGGCGTACCCGAAAGAGGGCATTGGACGTGGAGGGTTAAGGGTTTAGGGGTTTGGGGTAGAAAGGTGGTCTGAAGAACTAGTAACACTATCCCCTTTCTGTCATGTCTGATGACTGTGCTGTACCGTACCCCAAAACTAATTACCGACATATCAAGGCCTCCTGCACCCGCGAAAGGGTCTTCGCACTGAGGAGTTTCGGGAGAGGAGGCAGAGTAGGATCCTGAACCCTAAACCCTAGCCCCTGAGGAACCTTCTTCGGAAGAGCGTCAGTGGTTTAGGGTTTCGGACTTAGGGCTGCGGGTTTGGGATCTGTGGCTGAGGGTCTAGGCTCTAGGAACCTGCATTTCGGGGGTCTCTGAACCCGAACCCGGGTCTCCGAGCTTAGGGCTTCTGAAGCCTACACCCAAGCCGAACTGGGTTCTTGTTAGGGCATTTGTGTTAAGCTTCAGGAAACCGTTTTGTTTTGCCCTAGATCCCTGTTGTGGTAACTTAACATAGAGTCCTTAACAAGAACCCATCTAAAGTCCAAAGCTCCGAGGGGTGACGACTTCGAACCCTCCGCTCTCCACCGCCGGTGCCGTCAGCACACTCTGGCGCGAAGGAGGTGCAAGCTTTTCGAAGCCCGCATGAGGATACTGTGATGTCGGGATAGACCCTAAATCCGAAGCCCTCAACCCGAACCTTAAACCCATAAAATCTTGGTGCACATAGCTCTCAGTCTTCAGGTAACTTCAACTCCCAAAGCAACATCTTCACTTGCCCTGAACTCTGTATTGGTTGCGAATAGAGGTTTCGCATGGTGCTTTAGGCTCTCATAGGCGCTTTTGTGGTTTCAGCATACTTTTTTCAAGTTGTTTATGGCCACCCCCCGGATTAAGTGGACAAGACACAGGATTTCCCGCCACGCAGCAATGTACACGTCCAGCCGGACTCCCTCCCCAAACACACAGGCCCCCTTCATGCAACCCTACAGAAGCAGAAGAAACCAGTACAAACCTATACGAAGCCCATGGTGAGAGCAAGCTGAAACCCCATAAGACCTTACAGCACCGTGTTGAACTCATTTGCAATGCCGAGTTCAAACCATATGAAAAGCCTGTCAAAAGCTATTCGGACTCCGCAGCGCCTTACTCAAACCCTTGACCCCCAGCCCTGAACCTAAACCCAAAGCCTTAAATGAACCCTAAACCTTCAGCGCCAACCCTTTAAGGGAACCCCTCAACCCTGAACCCTCAGCTCCAAACCTTCAACCCTAAATCCCTCACGTGACCAGCAAGGCCTCGCGGCTTTCTGGCGAGGGCGCCGGCCCCGGGAGTTCAATAGGCCTTCGGTAAGGGTCCTGCAGGGGGTTCTCTTTCGGGGCCCTAATAATTACCAGGGATCCTTTAAAGGGTTCCTCATACTATGAGGGTTCTAAAGGGTTTTATACGGGATTGACAAGTGGGTATAGTGAATGGAAGCACGTGCCCTGGCTTTGCTGAAGGTTCTTGTAGGTTAAGGTATGATAAGGTTTCGAAAACGAAATGCTGCGCCTGTTAGTGCTTAACCAGGGGCCCAGTATCTGAAGTCTAGGACCCAACTAGACTTCCCAGCCCCCAAAGCCTGAACGCCTCTTCGTAGCCCTTGTAGGCCTTACAGTAACAATCTAGTATATAACACTTGAAGGAACCCTTATCGTGACCCTTCTAGGAAGAACCCTCAGAGTAACTCAACTAGGGCTAACTAGGGTAGCAGCCCTTCCAGCAACCCTGACCGTAACCCTAGGGTAATCCTAAAACCTTAAACCCTAAAGCCTAAACTCTAAGCCCTACACCCTGAACCCTAAGCCGTAAGCCCTAAACCTAAACCCTAAAGCCCTCTGAGGCTGCGCGTGAACATGGTGCTCTGCTTCAACCCAGGGCTGACTTTCACCGCCCGAGACCCAGATTTGGGGTTTAGGCATTGTGGGTTGAGGGTTTGGGGGTGTAGGGAGGTCTGGATTCAGGGTCCAGGGTTTAGAGTCTAGGATTTCAGAGGTCTGTTGGAGAAACTCAGAAGTTGCGAGGTTCTTTTTATCCCGAACTCCGCGTTGCAAAGGACAGGAGCATTAAACCCTGAAGCCTAAACCCGTGAAGCCCAAAAAATGAACCCCTCACCCTCAACCAAAGCTCACCCCGATCCAAACACACTTTAGTCTGAACCTCTAAACTCCAGGTCCGAAATCTAAACCACAAAAGCCCAAGTTCAAACGCAGCATGGCATATTTCAGCATATTTCTCTTGACTACTCTTGCGGCGCCTGTAATCTCCTCGTGTCCCTCACGGAACCCTAAACCCTAAACCCTAAACCCTAAACCCTAAGCCCTAAACCCTAAACCCTAAACCCTAAACCCTAAACCCTAAACCCTAAACCGATGAAGAAGCCCTGGACTCCAGGCCCTTGCGAGGATCAAGGTCGCTGTCTTGTCTATACAGCAGAGGCGGCCTTATGATTCGGGCAGGGTTGAGGGTTGAGGGTTAAGGGTCGAGGGTTTCAAGTTAATCAGGCCTGGAAGGGTTTTGTATAGCTTCTGCTTCATATGCAAGGTTGAGTAAAAGTTTAGGGGTCAAGGTCTATGGGTTTAAGGCTGTAGGGGCGTAGGCATGACGGAAAGCGGAGTGTCTGACAGGATCTTGCTTCCAACATGCATGCACTTCCAACAGACATGAACACAGACTTGTGTGGATGACAAGGTGTCCGGCAGACATGAAATTACAGACATGTGTGGTTGACAAGCGGTTCGACGAAGGGTCCCCAACCCCCATGTGCCCGGATGCTGCTACGGTTTCTGTTGCAGTCATTGCAGGACAGGGTTAGAAAAAGTGTTAAGCCATGAAACCTACACCCCAAACCCCGAGCCCTCAAGTCTAAACCCTAAACTGCAAACAAACGGTCGCGTTGTCCCCTGAGCTCTATGGTGTTCACCCTACGCCCTAAACGCCCCTAAATCCCAAACCCCTGTAGCCTGGAAACTTCAGACTCTTCGAAGTTGACAGGGCTCAGATGACCTGGTTGGAGTCTGCTTGCGTCGGAGCCTCAGGAAGGACAAAGAGGGACATCCTTGGGGTCTCTACAGGGTTTAGGATTCAGGGCTCCTATAAAATTATACGACGAGGACAGGATTTTCTGGGAAGCACGCTTTGCCATCAGCTCTAGGAAGACTTTGCCCGCAATTCGAGGTGTGAATCAGAGTGATTCTAGAATTCATGACTATGGCAATAGGGAGAACGATACTTACAGCAGCAAAAAAGGAGAGTTCTTTGTATTCATGGCGTGAGTCTTCTGCTTTGAGGGTCACATGTACTTGGACCGCAGATTCGACATCGATGTTCCTCTCGAGCACCCCTGTTCACGCGCTGTCGGTGTCTACATCGTGTCGACGGTATACGGATTTAGGTTTCAACCCTAGGCCGTAAAGCGTTGTCGCTGCGACTTTGTCTCCAGCCAATCAAGAGGAACTCTGCGAAGCTCGACGCCAAAAGCCTTTTGGCTAGATGCCGGTACATGCTTCTTACCTTTTGCTCTCATGTCTTCTTTTTGCCATTGCTCTTGTTGTTACCAGGGTAGTTGTAAGTGTCGTCAATGTCACAATTGCGATGACTCCTTGTTTCTTTCTGATTCTAGTGTGGTACTTTGCTGCGACATCCAGCATCCTCGTTGTGCTGACTATTACTAATTGCTGTTGTATGGATAGTTAGTTCTACATGACGCTACCTAAACCCTAAACCCTAAACCCTAATAAACCCCTAAACCCACCATTACTATCGCCATTACGATTGCGGACCACAAGCCCTGAAATGGCCAGCGAGACCCTGGGCCCTGGACCCCTAAACCCATCTTCAGAGCCCTTATATGGGAGTTTCCGAAAATCGGGGTACCGTATTTTGGGATCCTCTTAATAAGGATCCCATTATTTGGGGTACTATATTAGGGTCCCCTATTTTCGGAAACTCCCATATCAGTACTAAACAAGCACACAAACATGGACTTTCAGTATTTGGACCAGTAGGAAGATGGCAGGTCTTTGCGAGTCTGCGGGTCCAGGGCTGTAGGGCTGGAGCTCATGGGAGTTTCCGAAAATAAGGACAATTACCTTATTTTGGGGTCCTTACATCACGGATCCTACTGTTGATGATATACCTGCATTACCCATAGTAAGGAATATGCCAGAATTCTCAGGGTTTAGGGTCTTTACGATAATGCAGGATTTATATCATCAACCGTACTATTTAGGGTACTACATTTGGTCTCCCTATTTTCGGAAACTCCTTCATAGATCGTGGCATAGGTTAGGGAGGAAGGGCATATTCCACTCGTGAGGAAAAGTCTGTAATGCAGGCGCTTCCGCTACATGTGCCCCAAGCCCCAAATCCGGATATGTAGATCCGGTGTGGCAGAGTTTGGCACGACCTTCGGCGGAAAGGGCTCCCACAGGTTTACTTGTGGAGTTTGTTCTATCATCAGGGCTGGCAACGAGGCGAGAGGTGGAGGACACAGATTACAGCATGGGCATCAGGTTCTGTAGGGAGCAGCCTTGTTTGCGAAGCTCGCAGCCTCAAAAATAGTTGGTGGTTCCTCGGTAGGTTGTAGTCTTAGCAGTGCCAAAACGCCGCGCGGTTTCGAGCAACAACGTCAATTACAAGCGGCAGAGGGCAGGCAAGGAGGTTCTGGTGTTGATGGAGAGCCAAACCAGCAACAAAAGGATTTGAGAGCCCTTCCTTGACAACCTTTCAGTGTTAACCCCCAAAGCTCTCTATAAATCAGGAAACTCCGAGACCCTAAGATAAGCCGTTAGCCTCAAACGCCCCTTTAACGGTGAAGCTTGTACCCTAAACCCTAAATCCTAAATCCTAAGCCCTAAAGCCTATACTAAGAGGCGGGTGTGTTCGCGAAATTCTTGGCCCTGCTGCTTTCCTACCCGCTGATGCGTGGCAAGTCACTGGTCCAGGCGGAGGGTGATTTTTTATCGAACGGCTTAGATCGTGAACGGGGGAACTTTAAGCTTTTTGGCATTATATATCAGCTCTTTCTTAAAAAGTTTGAACTTTTTCGGGCCCGGTTGTTGAAGAAGGGAGACGGTTGAGGCGTTTTAGAGTGGAGGGAGTCTCAGGGTTGCAGTGTTTTGGAATCTCAGTGTTCTAGGATGCCCAGTAGTACCCTTAATTCCCTTTTTGTAGTCCTAGGTTCCTTATAAAGTTACCCAATATACCAAAAAGAGAGGCCTTTTTATTCTTAGGTTACTGGGTATCCTAGTATTATAGTACCCTTATAGACCCCCTTATAGTAACCCCATAAAGATCCCTTTAAAGGAACCCTAGTAAAGGGCCTAGGGTCCCTCTTAGGTTACTGGGTATCCTAGGTCTGTTTCTGGCCAGGGCTGCTAGTGCTGAGGGTAAGCGCAGGGCCAGGGGACCAGTCCGAGACTTTCAACTTTTGGGATGGGTTAGGGTTTAGGATTTAGGGCTCTTACTATAGGGACACCGAAGTATGCCGAAATAGCTCCGATAGGGTTTGGAGGTGTAGAGGCATAGCATGGTATCGTTATTTATGGGCTATAACGGGCCCCATACCCGTAAATCCAAACCCCGACCTGGCCAAGAGTGCCCAGTGCCCTTTCATGGACCCAACCGTAAAAACCAGAGAGGGCTAGAGGGCTTCTTGTTGCTTGAGGGTCTACTCTGCCAGACTTGGTCTCGACTCTCAGTCACTATCTGGGTCCCCGGTGTTGCCCTTGCGCTCTTTTCATCTTTAGGGACATGGGCACCCTTGTTACTAGGAGTTACTAGGGAGTCACGGGGAACCCTAAACCCTGTCCCCCCAACCAGAGGCCCTAAACCCTAAACCCAAGCCCTAAACGCTAAACCGAAACAAACAAAACCCTGAGCGAAAAGCACCGGGAAGCCTGTGTGCCAGGCACGCGACACCGGCCTTGGTGTGCTCATGGCCCCTTTGTTCTGTTCTGGTCGGGGCAAGGGTTCACGGTTCAGGGCTTCTTTGGGGCTACCCTGAAGGGTTCTCCTGTAAGAGTTGGAGTTCGTGGTGTAGGGTTTTATGAAGGGGGTTTGAGTATTCTGAAGCAGTTTCCCTCAAGCCCTCTGCAATTCCAACAGTTCCAGATTCTAGTATAATCTCCCCCCAAACCAGTAAGGCCCTGTATTGGGGTCTCGGGCCTTGTTTCTAGGGTTTGAGATTTGAGGATGTTTTGATTCAGAGTTTGGAGTGTCGGTTGTTCCGGCTGCAGAGTTGCTGCTTTTGCTTCTGGCCCTCTTCTTCTACGCTTCGGGCTCAGGAATTTTGAAACTCGGGCATTCAGCCCTTATTCTGATCCTTGGATGATGACTGCCCAGAGACTCCAATATCCCTTAATTAAGGAATATACCTTAAATCATATTAGGGATCCTACTATAATTTAAGGGATATTCCTTAATTAAGGGATATTGGAGTCTCTGGGTGGCTGGAATAGCTCCAGACGCTTCGCGCCGCACGGCACCCGATACTCCATCGGAGTGCCGGCAGTGCCTCGACCCAGAGGCGAGAGGCGAGACAGAGGCAATGTAGGGGCTGCTTCCTTAATATATTCATAGTATAATGGCCCCAAGACCCTATTCTAATCATTAATGCCTCTACATTAGGCAGTCTGGCTGAGGATTTGCGGCTTGGACAAGAACCGAGCTGTGTTCAAGCCGCCCGACGTTTCCAGCACCGTGGACGAGAAACCCGAAACCCGAGATGTTTCATCGCAGCGAAGACGATGCGTCCGTACCACCAAAAACGGCAATCCTAAATTGCATTTTACACTACCAGGCCCCCCAACCTCAAATCCAAAGCCGGAGATCCTTGCAGATGATCTTCAGAATCAAGAGGAGCACCTAAAGCCCGAAAGCCTCAACCTCTGTCCCTCAAACCCCTAAACTCCAAAAATCCATTCAGGGTTTAGGGTTCAATGCATGGCCCAGTGGAAAGCAAATTCCAAAGCTTAAACCTAAGCCCACAAAATGCAAGCCTAAAGCCTCATATAGGCGTCCCTGATTATATGTATAGCATAATAGGCCCCAAACCCAACCCTAAAGCCCAAACCCTTTATAGAACCCTTATAGATCCCTTTAAGGAGCCCTCAAAGGATCCCTTTAAAGGAACCCTATTCTAATATTGAGGCCCCCAAAGCCTACAACCTCTTTGAGGTGCTACGGCAAGTGGTGGTTCAGGAGGGCCTCCGGAGTCTCTATCAGGCGGAGACTTTTTTGGGGGGGACCACAGCAGCACAGAATTGAGTATCTTTAGGGTAATTGGAGGTTCATGGGGTAGTTATAAGTGGGGTTAAAAGTAGGGTAACTTTGCTTATAACCCAGATTAGGGGACCTATAAGCCCATTTATAACCCTAAACCCTAAACCCTAAACCCTAAACCCTAAACCCCAACTACCCATGAACCTCCAAGTAGCGGGTCTTCAAAGACCCCAAGGCTTCAATTCTAAAGCAAATGGGCTTCTTGAAGGAGAATTTTAGGATTCGGAGCTTGGGTGAGCCGCATGGGTCTGAATGGTGTCAGTATCCCGTTGTCATCCACATGGAAAAATCTGGCAATTTCGCTAAAACGAGTGCAGTTGTCGTGATTTGTTGGGTAGTTTCAAGCTTTCAATTTCTTCTCTTGTCGTCATAACCGGCTAAAAGCTGTAGAAACCTATTACTCCACCTCTGCCTTAGGAGTGGAAAGTGTTCAACCTTCAAGTGCGTCATGGCTTGCAGACTAGACCTTGAATTAACATGTTCTTCGTGCTGCTGATGCGTTTGGCATTTGGCTCGATGGTATGTGTAGGGGTCCAAGACCGAAACTGACACAAAGCTTGCATGTGCGTGTGGCTCGGACCAAACAGCCTGTAGCTGGTTGTTCTGCAGTATGGTCGTCGTCAACGCTCTACATCTGATTGCCATATGCTCTAGACTCTAAGCGTTGCACCCTTGCATCAATTCAAGGTCTTTATTGCAGTGAAAGCCGATACCTCGGAACCGAAGTCGCAGACGCCGACAGGAACTGATCAGGTTAATACTGTAATCAATTTTTGCATGGCATCGGCTTCATGGGCACTAAACCAGTGAATTCGTGATAGTCGTATACCCCAGGCTCTGAAACCCATCGTAGGCATGCAAGAACTATTGTCATGGCGGCTGCTACTACCACCACTATCACTACTATCACTACTACCACTACTACATACTACTACCACTACTACCACTACTACCACTACTACCACTACTACCACTACTACCACTACTACCACTACTACCACTACTGCCACTACTACCACTACTACCACTACTACCACTACTACCAGTACTACCACTGCTACCACTGCTTCACTGCTTCCACTGCTTCCACTGCTTCCACTGCTTCCACTGCTTCCACTGCTTCCACTGCTTCCACTGCTTCCACTGCTTCCACTGCTTCCACTACCACTACCACTACCACTACCACTACCACTACCACTTCCGCTTCCACTACCACTACCACTTCCACTACCACTACCACTACCACTACCACTACCACTACCACTACCACTACCACTACCACTACCACTACCACTACCACTACTACTACTACTACTACTACTACTACTACTACTACTACTACTACTACTACTACTACTACTACTACTACTACTACTACTACTAACTACTACTACTAACTACTACTACTACTACTACTACTACTACTACTACTACTACTACTACTACTACCGCTACCGCGACGACGGCGACGACTGCGACTACGGCTAGGACTGGGACTACAACGAGGACTCGGACTACGACTACGACCTACGAACACTACAACTACTACGACTACGATGACTACTGCTGCTACTACTACTACTACTACTACTACGACTACTACTACTACTGCCACTGCTACTGCTACTATTACTACTGCTACTACCACTACTACGACTACGACTTCGGCTTCGACTACGACTACTACGCCTGCTACGACTACTAGAACGATGACGACTACTACTGTTTATTTCTCTGATTTATGTTTCTGGTTTTCGAGTTCAGGACGTAGGTTTGTTTTCAGGCTTCAGGGGTATTTAGGGTTCAGGCGTGTCGCTTGTCTTCCCAAAGCAGTGTGGTTTTTGCGTATGTTGAGTGTAAATAAAGAAACAAAAAGAGCGTAACTGCAGCCACCTTGAGGTGCTCACTCTCCAACTCAAAGAAGTCTGCATTGCTCCTGCTGCAGTGCTGTGTGCTTGTTTGGATAGAATCATGCTCTGTGTGTTCGACTAGAGGCTTGACGTGTAGGCCTTCATTCGGCGCCTGGCCTTCCTTGGGCAACAGTCACTGTATATCGTTCCTGTGTTGTCTTAGTATGTTCTCGAAGCTCCCACAGCTAAATCCACAGCCCAGGTAGAAGACCTGAACCGTCCTCATGACAAGTCATTTCACGCACTTGCCTTTATACCGAGGTGAAGAATCCCTACGTGGTGCCATGGCGGCGCGAATTCCATCCTTCGATCTGTATGATGAGATCGCACCTGAGTCCGTGGCCCACAATCCCTTCATAGATTCGAGACTCGGCTGGAAGCGGTTTGTCATGTTGGTCATGCTTTGTTTTCTTTTTTTGGAATGGCAACAGCAGCGGTAGCAGCGGCAGCAGCCGTAACTTAGCCGTAGAAGTAGCGCGAGGCCATAGTGATCACGTTTGTTTTTTTCCGCCGGAAATCCGACATGTTTCAAACTTAGTGTAGGATCCTTGTTACAATGACCCCAACACCCGCGCTTGCGAACCCTTAGCCCTAAACCATAAACCGAACCCCGGAAGACCCTAGGCCTTGTAGTATCCTTAAGGGAGGGGGGTCCAAGGGGGGTATATAGCCTGGTGATCCCTAATTCTCCCAAGTGTTCCCTTACAGTCCCCTAAGGATTCCTTATACCCTCCCCCCTTGAACCACCCTCCTTCAAGGATCATATAATAGGCCCTAGGCTCCGAACGGGCCCAGGTTTTCCTGCCCGGTCCCGCCTTCACCGCGGGAGGCAAAGGGGGAGCCGCTTCATCGGTACTTTGGCCCAGACGGTCTTTGCTTTTGTAGTAATAATGATCATGATCACAATAGTAGCTCAACAATAAATAATATGATAAGAATAGTATCTCAACAATAAATTAAAAAAGATAAGAATAGTAACTCAACAATAACAGGAATACTAATGCTAATACTGATAGACCTTGATAGCATGGCATGTCGTACTTCGATTTTCGGGTTCGCCCTGGGGCTGCAAGGGTTGGGGCCTTGTGGCTTCGTAGTATCACTATCAACATTTTGGTATTGCCCCTTGAGTGCTCTTGATTCAGTGACCAAGCGGTTGCTCGTTTGCCAGGGTGTTTTGTGAACATGTTTGTTATTCAACAGTCGTATGATGTGGACCCTAGGGGCTTGGAGAGTGATCCTCATCCCTCACCCTCACCCTCATCCTCACCCTCATTCCTCATCCTCGTCCACATCCTCATTTTCATCCTCATCCTCCGTCTCATCAGCCTAAGCATCGTCATCCGCATCCTCATCAACATCATGTTCATATTCAATAGTCTGAGTGGTGGTCATAGTCATCATCATCAGCATCATCATCATTATCATCATCATTTTCCACCACCTTCATCATTTCTTCATATCATCATCAGCATCATGACTGGTGCCGTCGTCTTCTGCTTCCTTCACAGCACGATTCACTAATTTCGGTGACAATGGTCGTGTTGACACGGGGCAACAGACATGAGTGAGCCAGTGACCACGATGCGCTCCAAGGAGGATGGCACGTAATCCCTTCACGGGCTTTATTCAGCACAGTGCGGCTTGGCTCATGGGGCGGTTCAGGGCCACAGTGTAAGGATTGCTTCAACCGTCAACCCCAAGCCCCTAAACAGTTACTAACCCCAAGACTTGCGGGCCCTTGACTAAACTCCAAACCTAGATCACTTACACAAGCCCGATTCAGCAGGCTTTGTCCGTGCAGTGCCTCCGCCCCTCTTATGGCTGCTACGGCCTTTGGTGTTGGTGCAGGGTTTACAGTGTAGAGTTCAGAGTTTAGGGTAGC
Source organism: Symbiodinium sp. CCMP2592 (assembly GCA_905221615.1). Lineage (NCBI taxonomy): Eukaryota > Dinophyceae > Suessiales > Symbiodiniaceae > Symbiodinium > Symbiodinium sp. CCMP2592. The sequence continues at coordinate 766,640 of CAJNDT010001001.1, forward strand.
TTTTTCAGTTTTGAGTTCACGGATGAAAGCCATTTTGTAGCTGATACGTAGGCTTGTGTGTGCTAGGAGTATCTAATCCTTCTAATGACCCTTAAAGACACCCTTATAGAACCTAAACGCCTACCAAACCTTTTTGGCCCAAGGCAACTGAATTCGGCAACTAGGGCATGAGTCGGAAGCCCTCAGGGGGGGGGCCGAAGCCGAAGGCAGAAGTGAGGGCCCGGGGCCTGCATAATCAGAGACTCCAATATCCCTTAATTAAGGAATATACCTTAAATTATAGTAGGATCCTTAATATGATTCAAGGTATATTCCTCAATTAAGGGATATTGGAGTCTCTGGCTAATCCCGAACCATTCAAGCCCAAACCCTAGACCCTCACACCCTAAACTCTAAACCCTAAGCCCTAAGCCCCACCCTAAACTTTAAGCCGTAAACCCTCTATGACACCTTCCGAGTGCGATAAGGAGGGATCCTTAATGGGGACCCCTACCCTAGAATGGGCTATATAATGGGTATATAATAGCTACATTATGGGTATATACCTAAGGGTCCCTCCCTTTCCCCTTTGAAATGAAAGTCTTTCAGGTTTGCTCCACAGCGGCGCAGGTCCGAAAGGGTGGCTCGGCCAGAGCATGAGTGGCTTCAAGTTCTGAAAGGGTTTTTTAGGGTTTTTTTTAGGTTTTTTGAGGGTGTTTTAGGGTTTTTTAGGGTTTAGGGTTTAGGGTTTAGGGTTTATGGTTTAGGGTCCAAGGGTCAATAGTAGGTTTTCATAGTTAAGGGGCTTCAGGGAGCAAGAGTAGTTTTAAGTTCTGAGGGGTCCATAGTTTAGGGGTTCAGGATCTAAGGGTTGAGGGTTTCAGGGCGTCTGAGGGGTCCACCCTAAACCCTAAACCCTAAACCCTAAACTCTAAACCCGAAACCCTAAACCGGGGGTTCGGGGTCTAAGGGTTGAGGGGTTCAGCCTTCGGTTGAAGGATTTAAGTAGGGCCTGGCGTTTGGGGCGTAAGGCCCACGGGTAGACTGATTCCATATTCCCAGCAAGTAGGGAGTCGCCGCTATCTCCAGAATTCCTTCTGGTATGTGTCTCATATAGTCTTCCCGCTTTTTGCGTCTGTTCCCCTAAACCCTAAACCCAGCGTGGGGTTTAGGGCTACCGTTTAGGACCCCTAAACCCCCAACCCTAAACCCTGTGTGTGGGGTATACGGCCGATACCGTTATCCAGGCCTGGAGTTGTTTTGGCTCGTTTCAGAGCTTCCGTGGTTCTGACCATTAGCATCCAGAGCAACGGGCTCTTGTAGTAGTAGGGTCTAGGTCTAGGGTGAAAGCAGTTCCGTTTTACTAGGACTGTCATTGTTATTATTAAGTTCTGCCGTAGTGCACAGGAAGCTGTCGCTATTTCTATCTGTGTGTACGTCTATATGCATTTGCCCACCTCGAATGTACACGTAGGGCAAGAGAGGGACACTAGTGAGTACGTGACGTTTGGAGAATTCATGTTGGGTTCTGGACCTCGATACCTTTGCCCGCTGCATGAGTTGTCATTCTCGCCCCTTGGATTTCTGTGAAGGTGGTCCTGTGGTGATCCAGCCCTACAGCCTGTCTGTGGGTTCCACGGCAAACTGTGCAGTGAGAGTTGAGGGTTTGGGTAGCCTTGAATCTGGAGCTCTCAGCCCACCACGAGGTAGGGTCAAGCATGACGGCGAGCCTCGTGAAGTGACAGTCCTGTTGGGTGTGGGACGAGGAGTTGGTCACAACCTCGCCGCTTGCTACTACTACCACCACCACCACCACCATCACCACCACCACCACCGCCGCCACCGCCGCCACCACCACCACCACCACCACCACCACCACCACCACCACAACCACCACCACCACCACCACCACCACCACCACCACCACCACCACCACCACCACCACCACCACCACCACCACCACCACCACCACCACCACCACCACTGCTACTACTACTACTAGTAGACGACATCAAAAACAAACACTTTCACAGGGAGGGTTGTGATTGTATTGGCGTGCTCGGAAGCCAGGAAACACTCTCGACTTGCGACATGACCCTACGCGTTTTCACTCTTGCCTTAAACTCCTAACTCCCAAACCCTAAACCCCGAACCCTAACCCAAAACACTAAATTACTAAATCCCAAACTCCAAACCCTAAGAATTTCAAGCTTTGTTGCAAGATGCATCAGTGTTGAAGCCCCCTTGAGCCCCTTGAAGCCCCAGATGCATTTCGCACCAAAGCCTAAACCCCTAACCCATAAACCCTTAAAACACCCTTAAAGCCACCTTAAAGCACCAAGATACATCTTCCAAACCCCCAACCAGGAACGCCGAACCCTAAACCCAAAACCCTAAATCCGAAAGCCTAAACCCTAAAGCCTAAACCCCAAACCCTAAATCCTAAACCCTAAACCCCCAAACCCCAGGCTTCGCAGGAACGCCCCCACTGTTGCGCCGCCAGTCCTGTCTCGCTCTCGGCTTTTCTTCAAGACTCGGGGAGGAAGGTGGGTTTTGGGCTTTAGGGTTTAGGCTTTAAGGTTTGGGGTTTAGGGTTTAGGGTTTGGTTTGGGTTTACGTAGGCTTCAAGGACTCAAGACGGGAGTCGGTGTGGCAGTGTATAGCTGGGCGTAGCTGGCAATTGCAGCAGTCGCTGTCAGCAGTTGACAGCAGCAGCTGCTAACTGGACTCCTATTGGTGCCCGTCGTGGGCATCGTCGTCTTTGGTCGCAGCGGTAGAATGTTTGAGCATCAAAAATGAGAAGAACAGTATAACGGTCTAGGGTTTAGGGTTTAGGGTTTAGGGTTTAGGGTATAGGTAGCACGAGCGGTAGCAGACGCACGCGTAGTTCGACTTGCTCCATTTGCATGCGATTCTGGCGAGGCGAGGGCCTCTTGGAGCATAACATCCAACTCTTATGTCCCACCAAGGATTGCAATTAGGGTTCAGGGTTTAGGGTTTAGGGTTCAGGGTTTAGGGTTTAGGGTTCAGGGTTTAGGGTTCAGGGTTCAGGGTTCAGGGTTCAGGGTTTAGGGTTTAGGGTTCAGGGTTTAGGGTTTAGGGTTCAGGGTTTAGGGTTCAGGGTTCAGGGTTCAGGGTTTAGGGTTTAGGGTTTAGGGTTCAGGGTTTAGGGTTTAGGGTTCAGGGTTCAGGGTTTAGGGTTTAGGGTTCAGGGTTTAGGGTTTAGGGTTTAGGGAATCCCTGAACCCCAATCCCCAAAACCCGAAACCCACAGCCCTAAAGCAAGCCCTCGAAGCGTCAGAGGCCCAGCAACGGAGGACGTGGAGGTGCTCACAGCAAACCTTGTGGGCATGGCTCCTTGACTACTGTTTCTAGAAATTATGTTTTATTTTTTATAGTATAACTTAAGGGGGTTCATCGGAATATATTTCTTACAATATAATAACTTAAAGGGGTCGCTAAGACTTTTCTGTCTATAATATAACTGAAAGGGGATCCATAAGAATCTTATTTGTATTTTGGTTCAACTGGCGGTTGAGGCACCTTCATTCGCACCCCTGCACCTGCCGGGGGCTCAGGGATTTTGAGGACTTCTCAGGCTTTCAGGGTTTAGGGTTCAGGATTTACTTATAGTACTTATAGGCTGTAGGGTTCGCGGCTACGGGTGTATGTAAGGTTTGGGGTTTAGGCTTCAGGGTTTGAGTTCAGGGGTCTGCGAGTTGCTATGGATGCTGCGTGTTCTGGCATCGTCTATGGAATGTCGCAGTATTCAAGCTCAGCGAAATTCCAAAGTCACATCCCGCAAGCCATGAAGAAGCCCGGAATCCTATGAGCAACTTGACCTAGCATCCATGTAACAGTGTATAGTACAATAAAATGCACTACAAAAATCATCTATATACTACTAAGCACCAAACTCGTAGGAGACCGTAGCCTTCAGCCAACATCTTCGGTGGCTGGACCCTCGAGTTTGGGGTACCTGGGTTTACCGGCCAAAATGCGAAGCGCATGGCTTACACCCTGAAGCCTCCGAAGTCCAAGCCGCAAAGCCCTAAGGACGCAGCCACAAATGCACCATAAGCCCTAAACCCTGAACCCTCAACCCTGAACCCTAAACCCTGAACCCTGAACCCTCAACCCTAAACCCTGAACGCTGAACCCTGAACCCTAAACCCTGAACCCTAAACCCCGAACCCTAAACCCTGAACCCTAAACCCCGAACCCTAAACCCTGAACCCTCAACCCTGAACTCCAAACCCTGAACCGTAACCCCGAACCCTAAACCCTAAACGCAAAGCCCTAAGCCCCGAAAGATTCAGGACTTGGTCTGAGATGAAAGAGCAAGCAAGCTTTGGCGAGGAGCGCCTGCTTACGAGTTCAGGGTTTAGGGTTCAGGGTTTAGGGTTTAGGGTTTAGGCTTCAAAAGTTTCCGAGGCTGTAGCCCATAAGCCCCTGCAGAGAGCAGAAGAAGTATAGCAGCTTTATGGGTTTGTGGTAGGCTTTAGGGTGTTTTGGAGCCGGATGAAGATACCCTAAACCCTAAACCCCTAAAGCCCTAAACCCCTAAACCCCTAAACCCTAAACCCTAAACCCCTAAACCCTAAACCCCTAAACCCCTATACCCTAAACCCCTAAACCCCTAAACCCTAAACCCATAAACCCCATACACCCTAAACCCTAAACCCATAAACCCTAAACCCCTAAACCCTTAACCCTCGATTCACGAGGCTTCCGAAGTGGGTAGTTCTCGAAGTCTGGGTCCCTTCTCTTCGGGCCCTTTTTATAAGGGTTTCGGGGACCCAAGAAGGGACCCGAAGTTAGAGATCTACCTTGACAGAGCTTAGTTTGGGTACCCGAAGAAGGGAACCCCAACTTAGGGAACGACTCAAGTGGTGCCTCTGAAGTTCCGCTCCTAACGCCTCGGCCCTAAACCCTGAACTTTGACTTCATAAGGCCCTCAGGGGGTAGGGGACGGGGGTACGGGGCCTTAATGCCCATAATCGACTTAATGAGGCTTATTTAAGGAAGTATAGTCCCTTACCCCCCTCCCCCTACTTTTTTCTGGGGTCCCTATGATGAACCATCAGCCACGAACCCTCAGCCCGCATCCCTAAACCTCAACCTTGCAACTCTGAACCGTAGGCTTCTGCGGTCTAGGGTTTAGAGATCAAGAAAAATCATAGGGTTAAGGTTAAGTTTCGAAAGTCGGGCCTGGTATTCCAAGGGTGTAAGATACCAGCCGTTTCGGGTTTAGGGTTTTGGGGTTTAGGGTTTGGGTTTAGGGTTAAGGCTTTGGGCGTTAGGCTTTAGAGTTTAGGCTTTGGGGCTTTGGGTTCGGGGTTTCGATTTCTGTGTGGAGGCCGACTGACAGATTGTCTGAAGCAGGGAGATCTATCTCGTTTATATAGTATCCTTAAGGGAGGGGGCTCCAAGGGGGGTACATAGCCTAGTGATCCCTAACTCTCCCTAGTACTCCCTAAGGTTCCCCTAAGGATTCCTTGCCCTCCCTTAAGGATCCTATAACTCGTGCTCCACATGGCTGGTTGTCAAAATTATGGTCCCTTTTCTGGGTCCTTAATATAGTACGACACCTACTATTTAGGTTACCCAAAAAGGGGCCCTAAATAATAGGTGCCGTGTTATAATACGGTACCCAAACAGGGACCCTAATGTTGACAACCACCCACATGCATCTGGGGTTCTTGCATCCACCCGTAGCCGTTGGCAGGGGCTGCGTGGGCAGTTCTCGTGAGACACTCTGATGATGATTAATATAGAAGCTGCAGTAATAATTACTTGTACTATCTGTGGGGTTCCTTATTGTAATTTCAGTAGAATATAACCCAATACCGTATTCTAATTACCTGGGCCCCACTACTAGGTCCCTCCGCTGGATGTTGCGTTATGCAAAGGCTTCTGGCTTTCTTCTGTCGGTTTTAGTTGACGATTGGGGTTTAGGGGTTTCAACGATTTGGACATGTCTTGGGTTCCTAACCCCGCAAGGACTAACCCCTAGACACCAACAGAGCCGACAACTTAAACTCTAAAGCCTATAGCCCCCTGGAGCCTAAAGCCTAAACCCATCACACCTAATTCGAGTCTGTGGAAGAGCGTTCTGAGGAGATGTGGCACTGAGACAATGCGGTACCAGCCACGCAACTCCTGCTGCATAAAGCCGTCGGGTCTAGCGGGAAAGGTTTGGGGTTCAGGGTTTAGGGTTTAAGGTTGTTGGGTTTAGGGTTTAGAGTTCGTGAACAGCTTTACCCGAAGAAACACCAAGCCCGAAAGCGAACCCTAGACCCTAAACCCTGAACCCCTAAAAACCCTCAACCCCTACACCCCTACAGCCATAAAGCCCTTATAGGAACCCATATGGATCGCTAAAAAGCCCCAAACCCGAAGGCTCCAAACCACGGGGTCCAGGACGTACGTGGTTTTGGGATCCGGCGGGTGTGTGCGAGGAACAGGGATCTATAAGGGTTCCTTTGAGGGGTCTGGGGGTTTAAGGTTTAAGTTACCATAATAGGGATCTTTTGTAAAGAATAGAGTTTCTTTGTATTATGGCTTAACAAGAACCCAGCAGAAGGGTGCTGGTGAAGCGGCAACGAGAAGCCCTAAACCCCAAACCCGAACCCTTAAACCCCATCAAGTGGGTCCTTCCATGTGCAGCAGAGAGGAGGCTCAGGGATATGTCAGAAACAAAGTAGCTAAGGAGACGATAAAAGGTTGTTACGTCAAAGTTTTCAGACCTACATATGGGAGTTTCCAAAAATAGGGGACCCCGATATAGTACCCTAAATAGTAGGATCTTTATTATAAGGACCCCAAAATGAGGTACCCCCATCTTCGGAAACTCCCATATCTAAGTCACTAAGTCACACTGAAGTTTTCGTGAACAGCGCAAGAGAGTGGCAGAGGATCCTGAAGCAACTCTGCAAAGTCAAAGCCCAAAGACATCTCCCATGAGGCAAAAGGGGGTTTCCGAAAATTGGGGGTACCTTATTTTGGGGACCTTATAATAAGGATCCTACTACTTAGGGTACCATATTAGGGTCCCCTATTTTGGGAAACTCCCAAATGTCTAAGCTTTACTTTGCGGTGAGTTGAAACCCTAAACAGAACCCTCAACGCTGTAGTGAATCCTGGTTTGAACTGTCATGCGTCGAAGTTGTCTCGAAGCCTGGATAGGGATCGTGGTGCCGACTGCAAGAAGCTGCGTAATATGGGCCCGAATTACCAGAGGAGGAGTTTGGGGTATCGTCTCATTGTTTCTACTTCGCTTCATGCAGGCTTCTGTATTGCTGGATTTGGCTTCAGGGTTTTGGTCTTTTTGGTTTTGGGCCTTAGGGTATAGGCTGTAAAATAGGTTTCCTGTTCAGGCCTTCCTGCTGCAGGGCCTTACTACGGGCCTACTTGGAGGTTCATGGGTAGTTATAAGTGGGGTTATAAGTGGAGTAGCTATACTTATAACCCACTACTAGGGGCCTTCTAACCCCACTTGTACCCATGAACCTCCAAGTAGGGCCCTGAACCCTATGCCCTTATAGAATCTTTATAGATCCCTTTAAAGGGACCCTTATAAGTACCCATGAGCCTCCAAGTAGGTCTTTATCAAAATTGAAGGCTTGAAATCGCCCGCTTCTGAAAGCGACTCCACCTCAAAGCCCTCGCTACTTAGGTTTAGGGTTGCGGGTTTCGGGTTTAGGGTTTCGGGTTCAGGGTTTCGGGCTTAGGGTCTAGGGGTTAGGCAAGTAAACCCTGAACCGATTTGCGCCGGATAATGCCCCCCACTGAGCAACAGTTTGATCGTATTTGCACTACAGGTATGCAAGGCCCTTCACGGTACTTTAGACTGTTACTCTATGCGGGGCAGCACCCAAGATATGTTCCAACACTCGATTTACGCTTACGACACTAACAGTACCAAGATATCGCCGTGGGTATTCCAAACCTTGCGCTTGGGGGGCCCCCTAAACCCTAAACCCGAAACCGATCCTGGGATTTCATGGTTTCGCATCCCTGGCAGCGATTGGGTTCTTACCTTTGGTTAGTAGGGAATGGAAGAATGGTAGTAATAGTAGTTATAATTGTACCACGTTCCTCCATTCCCTACTAACCAAAGGTAAGTGTTTGGGTGCCCGCCAAGGAGTTTTGGCTTTTGGAAATGGCTGACGAAACCCAGGCACCATGTACAGCAGAGTGCCATTTAGACTGGGTGAGCACAGCAACGCAGGGCAATTCAAAGTTATAGCTGGCAGCCAGTTCCGCCGACCATGCACGGAAATCGGGACCCATGATCCCCAGCTTTAGTTTCAGATGCTCAGAATCTCAGAACAGTTCTGTGCGTCCCGAATTGTCTATCTCGGCCGTGTTTGTACAGCTGGTTGGCGGTTCAGGTCCCAATCCATACACAGCTGGCCGCACTTAGACGAAGTCTATTGGCCAGATACACTTTAAGCCCAGCAGTTGCCCAGCACAGTTCCTCGCTTATCCCCTCCAGCCACCTCGACTTTCAGGGAATGCTTGCTCTTTGAGTGATTCTTGAATGATTGGCTAGCGGCTAGTTGTTGTGTGTGTTTAGGTTTGAGGCTGCAGGCTCCCAGACGTGCTTCGGAAATAGGGTCTACAGCATCAAAAGGGGCTTTTCGGACACGCTTGCAGTTGCAGTAGAGGTTTTCTTTTATGCTTGAGATTGTAGCTTTTTGTTGTGGCGGTCGTTCTTCCTGCTGTTTATGGTGATCATTGATCTTTTCTGGTCTAGTCCTCGATGCATATAGTTACGTATAGTTCGTGCTAGTTCGGTTTTGCGATTTTCAGACGGAGGTGGAGGAGCCTCAAGACAATATATTCTCAAGAGTAGCCAATGTCCCTCCCCACTTCAGTGGGTAGAGAAAGTTAGACATTCGGCCGGGGCCGTTTCTGGCAGGGCAGGAGGTAGTCTGGGATTCAGTACCTCGGGTATTGGAGGACTAGTCGTGGTTTTTGTTCGGAGGAGGAGTAGTATGTTTCTTTTGACGGAGACACCCGAGCCTCCTGCAAGCACACTACCCCGTACCTGCATTCCTGTAGCTGGACAGTTGATCGGGGAGCTTCCGTCACAGTGACAGCCCCTCGTTCTGTCGGATGAGCTGCAGCTTGCAGGGAAAATTTGCTCACTTATACCTTCATAGTAATAGTAATAGTAATAGTAATCGTAATAGTAACAGTAATAGTCATAGTAATAGTAATAGTAATCTTAATATTATATAAGCCCTCTATGACTTAAGGTATACTACTTGCTTAACTTGTTCACTTAATTCCGATATGATAACATTCCCAACCTCACATTTTGAGCCTCAGCCTCCCTTAGTACCAAAGCCCTCAAAATCTAAAGCCTTAAGCTCAGAACCCCTAAGCCCCAAACCCTAAACCCTAAACCCTGAACCCCAAGCCTCGGTTGCATATGGGTGGTTGTCAAAATTATGGTCCGTTTTTTGGGTACCCTAAATAGTAGGTGCCGTATGAAAAAAAAGCGACCCAATAATTTTGTCAACCACCCATATATGTAATATACATCAGTCTCAACTCCCAATAACCCGAAACGGGAAGGGTTCTGCTAACTGATAACAGCTTGGGCCTAGAACCTTTGTAGCTCAAGGCTCACGAACCTGCAGAGCGGAAGGTTTAGAGTTCAAGGTTCCGGGTTTGGGGCTTTGGGTTTAGGGTTTAAGCGCTTCGGGTGTATTGCGGCTTGGGCTTGGGGTTTTAGTTCCAAAGCCCCAAGGCCCCGACTCCTGAACCAGAAGTTAATGTGGACAGCTCTGTTCCTCTGTGGGAGTTTCCGAAAATTAGAAGTACCTTATTTGGGGGTCCTTATAATAAGGATCCTACTGTTTGGGGCACTAGATTAAGGTCCCCTATGTTCGGAAAATCCCCTGTTGCTCCCAAAGGATCTATCCACTACCATCCACCCAGGTGCCCGAAACTCTGAAGCCGGTACCCCCTACGAAGATAAGGTCTGCTTCGAATCCAAGACCCCAGGCCCTGCAGTGCAGCTTTCAAGCGCCAGTTCCTAGGCCCCTCCGGGCCCTTAACTTCTTAACTAGAAGCCTTAAAGTTGTAGATTCTAGCAGCTATATTACATCCCCATGTACACTTCTTATGCAGCTATTGTAGAATATACCCGCAAGCCTGCCTTTTGAGTCATGAAGGCCCGAAAACGACAGCCCCCAGTTACCCCAAAGCAAGCGACTTCCGCGAACCCAGAGACTCCAATATCCCTTAGTTAAGGAATATACCTTAAATTATAGTAGGATCCTTAATATGATTTAAGGTATATTCCCTAATTAAGGAATATTGGAGTCTCTGGGAAAGGGCTTCGGCGCACAGCTCAGCAAGAGCCTCATGTCCTGGCCTCAGAGCTGAAGAGGCCCTTAAGGGCTCCTTTAAGGGATCCTTTAAGGGCTCTTAAAGGGCTCCTTTAAGGGATCCTTTAAGGGCTCCTTGAAGGGTTTCAGGGCTCTCCGAAGACACCCCCAGGTCTGCTGCTGTCAAGTACTCGCTGAAAGAGCGAACAGAGGATCTGCCACTTGGCTGTGACGTTCGCAGGGCTTAGAAATTTGAGGTTCAGGGTTTAGGGTTTCGGGTCCAGGGTTTAGGGTTTAGGGGTTGGGGTCGAGGGTTTAGGGGTTAGGGGCTTTCAGATCTTTACAGTTTTTGGGAGCTTTGGCGATCAGGACTCTGTGCATGGGAGTTTGGGGGTTGTCACTTCCGAGACTAATGTAGGAACCTGATTCAGAAACCTGGGGCCTACAACCCCAAACTAGCAGGATTCATATAAAGAACCCCAGTAGAGGCCCAAGGTTTCTTAATCAGGTTCCTACATCAGTCCGGCGTAGGAGAGGTGCGGCCTGCACTGGTGGGGCTCGCATGGCCGTGGGTTCAGCGCTGTCTGGAACCCCAAAAGATCACTTGAATAGAAGTTATTGGAGTCTCCCGGCATGTAGGGAGATGCCTCAAGTTTGTGTGTTGGGTTCCTTTTGGTGGGCTCCAAACTGAGAGTCTTGCATCTAGGAACCCCTTTTGGGATTTCTTTGGGTTCAGGATTTTGGGGGTTGAGCTTTGCCAGGCGCTTTGCAGTGCAGGCTTACAGGTTCACGAAGGTCGCAAAACAGCTTACTGTGAGCACTGCATCATTCACATTCGCTCACTAGCAAATGCCCACATTTGCCGTACACAGCTGCCACTTCCCTCCCCCAGCTTTCGACCGCTCTGATCTCAAGTAGATGGTGGCGGATGGTCGGTATGACGTACATGGTCAGTAGCACAAGGAAAAAGCGGTGAGTGGCACGTGGCAAGGAGTAAGTCTTATGTACGGCGGGGTGTTACTCATGGTAGGACCACGAGGAGGCGGAGGAAGGAAGGGGAGGATGAGGAGGCGGAGGCGCAGAAGGACGAGGAAGGGGGCGGTGCGGAAAGGCCTCGAGGGCGGTTTCCGGAACCCGTGCTTTTTGCTGCTGTGGTTGCTGTTGCTGTCTTTGCGAAGCCAGTGAGTGAACCCCGGGACCGGCAACGACAGCAAACAAAAGCGCCCACGCAACGACAGCAAACAAAAACCCGCCCCCGCAACGACAGCAAGAAAATAGCGACAGCAACAACACTTACTGGCGGGTTTCCTTGAGTTCTGGTCGTGTGACGGAAGCTGCACACCATCACTCGGACCCGAACAGCTCCAAAACAGCTGGGCGACAATCCCTGACCGAAAACCGGGGTTGCTGTGCCTGCGAAGGTTCCATCAACTGGCACTTCCTCGAGGCCGAGCCCATAGGTGAAACCGCTGTAGCCATAGGTCGAGCCTCAAGACATGAAGTAGGGCTTATACTGATAGAGAGATAAGGTAGAGAGAGCGTGATAAAGAGAGAGACAGAGAGAGAATCTGGTGACGACTATTTTGGGTCTTGTTGTGCAGAGACTAGGAATAAAGCGCCTGCATGCAAACCAACGAGACTTCGAGCCTTGGGCGTCAATATTCCTCCTTCTAGAGTTATTGCTGCGGACACACCGCTACCACCAGTAGAACCACAGCACGAGGACAACGACGAGTGGTATAGAAGCCTGAATAGCTATGCAACATTCGTTAGGCCCCTGTAGAATAACCCTCGCGCCCTTCCTACCATGAAAGGCTTTGTCCAACCTCACACACCTATGCGAAAGACCCAAAGCCCCAAGAAACCTATCCTAGGCCCCAAACCCTGAAGCCCGTAAACTTGGAAGCGTAATCGTAAGCGTGTGTGCAAGCCTCATTCGCCAAACCCTGGACCCGAATGTTAAGCTTGTTTGCATTCCACATGGGTAGTTGTCAAAATTATGGTCCCTTTTTGGGTACCCTAAATATTAGGTGCCGTATTATAATCAGGACCCAAAAAAGGGACCCTAATTTTGACAACCACCCACATGTCAGCGAATACGAATTTGGGAGGCGCACTCCGGGAACCTCTGAAGCCAAGTAGTCATCATGCCCATATCGCTTTCTTTCCCTTAACTTGGGAAATCCTCGGACCTTACGTTCCCAACCTGTAAACACCTTCATCATTGAACCCTGGACGACCCCTCGCATCAGGGCCTGTTCCAGCTGCCGGAAAGCAGACTCTTGAACAAGGAGCCCTTTCTTGGAGATTTTCGGTTTAGGCTTTAGGGATTTCGGTCTGGGCAGTGTTTTTGGGCTGTGCTGTTCCTCAGAAGTAGTGCTTAATGCGAAGGCCTTGTAAATCTTACCAGGTCCAGGGTTTCGAAAGCTACTCGAGACCTTGCGAGAGTCGTGAGGGTCGGACTGGTGTCCACTATAAGGGACCCGATGTACATGTAGATGTATTTATGTATATACGTATGTATGTATGTATATATATATATGTATGTACATACACACACACACACACACACACACGCACACACAACCAGACAAACGCACGCACATTCTGGGCGCCCTACACTAGCTAAACGACCTGCTCCAAACCGGAACCCTCTTCCCGTGAATTGAAACTCGAGTGCGACTTCTATGCCCTCGAATCCGGACAACCAGAAATCCAATGCAGGAGCAGGAGCCCGTCCGTGGACCTTAAACCCTAAACCCCTAAACCCCTAAACAATAGAACCCTAAACCCTAAACCTCTAAACCCTAAACCCCTCAAGCCCTAAACCCCCCATGAGCACCAGCCTCAGCTGACATTGCAGGCACTGCATGCCCCGTCGCCTGAGGCCCTCGGATTATCCTGATAGGGCTCCTTAAAGGGCCGCATGAAGGGCTCTTTAAAAGGCTCCTTAAAGGGATCTATAAGGATTTAGGGGGAGTGCACTTCGAAGTTCGTTTTGAACGCTGTTTCACTCGGGGCGAGAGGGCCCCCTTTGACGTTGGCAGTAAGGGGGCTTCGGCAAAATATGGAGACCTCATAGTATCTTTACAGCCGTAGATCCTTCTTCATGACACTCAAAGTGTTACATGATCGTGTTGAAGCCTTAGAAGCAATCCCTTAAGGGCTCCTTCAAGCGCTCCTCTAAGGGAAAAGGAACCCTTAGAGGAGCCTTAAAAGGAACCCTACAAGGAACCTGTAAAGGAGCCTTTAAAGGAACCCTTAAGGGAACCCCGAATAGGCTTCGTTGGGACTGTTGCGCTTCAGCGGAGGCCGCTGGTTGAGTGTTACGGTTTCGGTTTTCGGTTGAGCGTGTCGGGTTTGAGGTTTACGGATCTAGGGTTTAGGGTTGAGGGTCTTGAGGGTCTTTATGAAATGGGCCATGGTCAGAGTTCGAGAATCTCAGACTATAGACCCTCCAAATGTAGCGCGTTTCGTGCAAGGATCCCTGAAGAAGGTGCCCTAGCTGTTTCATAAGCCCCAGTGTCGAGATCAGACTTGCCGTGATGATCACTATGGTGACTATGAACCTTATGCCAGCCTTCTAGTTTGAGGTTATATGATGAGGATCAGTGTTGCTACTCTGATTGCCTGTCTGCGAAGGGTTCCGCCGCCAGCACGTCTCCATCAGCTTTCTCTGCCCGAAACCCCAGGTCCTGAACCCGAAACCCCAAGACCAGATGACCGAAGCCCTTGGTGCAAATCTCCTCTTGATTTTGTAGGAATATCGCCTTGACAGCTTCCTCCCTATGGCCCGATAGTTCTGCGATAGGATACCTAAGACGCATTCTGATGAGTAAGGCCCCGGTATTGTGCCATGCTTCGTCGTGACTTCTGAGGCACAGTGCAGGCTTCTGGGCTGAGGAGTGGGGATTGAGGAACCCAGAGACTCCAATATCCCGTAATTAAGGAATATTCCTGAAAAATCATATTAGGGATCCTATTATAATTTGAGGTATATGCCTTAATTAAGGGGTATTGGAGTCTCTGGGAAGTGGCAGCTATGGCCTCGGTAGTTGGCGAGGATGACCATGAGCTCCGCACCCACGGCCTCTGCGTGGTCCGGCTGAACCGAGATTCAGCGGAACACATCCTGGTAATCAATGCTTGCTACAAGCACTTGATGGAACATCTTGACCGAATGCTCGCCCTTCCGGGGCCCATGACTGCGGTCCCGCAGAATCGACACTTCATGCCATTCTCGACCACGGTTGGGTTCAAAGGCCCGCACTCACCGCCTGAGCACCGACGAGACTTCTTGCTCCCAATCTTTGGCACACCAGTGGAAGCAATGATGCGGGCGGTTTTGGGCAGCGCACCTCCCGGCGCTGGCGCTATACTCCAAGACTGCGTTGGCCAGGATGCTGAGCTCCGCGAGGTCACGGCCATCGTGAGTGACCCCGGGTGCACTGCGCAGGAACTGCATGGGGACAATGAATGGGCAGAGGACGAGCCGCTGGTGGCCACCATGTTCGTTGCATTGCAGGACATTGCAGACGAAGCCATGGGGCCAACATACTTCTGCATGGACACGCATCACCCTCGCTGTTTCCCTGAAGGGCAATGGGTGGCCCCAAGCAGCAGAGAGGGGAGAACATTAGTCGCTGGTGGCTCAAAGCCAGCTACCTGGTTTCCCTTGCGAGCGGGAGATGCGACGCTGATGCACTCAACTTGCTGGCACAAGGGTGGGGCTAATCAGAGTGATCAAAGGCGGACACTTCTCGCACTTTCTTTGGTGGAATCGCGAGCAGCTGTCACGAAAGATGACCCGACAACTTTGCGGCTTCGAGATTTTCAGTGACGTTCTTCACCCGTGTGCAAGGGAATGTGAAGGGAACGATTATCGAATAGATCAACAGAAGAAGACCCTCCCTTCCTGCGTCTGGGTCTTCTTGTTTGTGCCTATGATCACCAAAAGATGGCCTGCTCTCTCACATTGCGTGCTGCTCCTTGTTTGAGTACAAAAGCCCGCCTTGGACATGTTTCTTTTCACATCATGTCGTGGTTTGTCAAAAGGGTAGTTCTCTAAATTAGGGTCCCTTTTTGGGTCCTTATTATAGTAGGGCACCCAAGAAGGGACCCTAATTTTGACAACTACCATCATTAGCACCCGCAGCTCTCCCAACATCCTGGAAATGGGTGGTTGTCAATATTAGGGTCCCTTTTTGGGTACCTTACATATTAGGTTCCGTGCTATAATAGGGACCCAAAAGGGTACCATAATTTTGACAACCACCGACACGGCGCCACTTGGGAAGATGAGTGATTGTATCGGGTTGTGGGGATTGCTTTCTTGGATTTCAGAATTTCAGTGTTTGAAGTTTCAAGGCTGGGTCTTGAGGAGTGTAGGGTTAGAAATTAGTGTTTTTAGGTTTTAGGTTTCAGGGTTTAGGGTTTAGGGTTCAGGGGTCAGGGTTTAGGGGTTGGGGGTTTCAGGAGTTTAGCATGCGTCAGGCTTTAGGCTGCAAGGTTTGCAGTTCTTCGCTTCCTTCCTGTCAGTCCAGAAGCGGTTGAACAAAGGCTCAACAAGTATTGAGCGAACGGAAACATGCGTGCACTCTCCGCGTTTCTTCGTTCACATCATTTAGTTTGGGCCTCGTGCACATTTCACATTCTGGAACTTGGAGCACGTCATCATATTGCTGCCAGTGTCTTGCTATGTCTGTTGCTTCTCGGATTTTTGCAGACAATATATACATGCAATACAAGCGCGGTTTAAGTATTGATGTTCCGTTCGTCTCTAGACTCTGGTTTATGAACCAGCGCAACCAAGCATTCCACACGTTTCATGGAAGCAAAAGAAACGAGACTCTGTTCACTGTGAAGAAGCGCAGCGCAACAAGCAACAGCGAAGCAACCAACCACGCGCAAAACATGGAAAACATGCGAGATTAGTGGTTCGTTTCGTTGGGGTCTTTTTCCTGCTCTCTTCATCCTCCAGGCTTAGCTCTTGGTTGCAAAGGGTACAATGTGCGGAGGACAAGGCTTCAATTTCTCAACGATTTTTGCGAGCGGGAGCAGAACGCATACTTTGAAGACGCGACAATTGTGCATGCTGGAGAAAGAAATAAGAATTCAGAATGGAGACAACAACAAGCAAGGCAATCAATCAAGACACAAAAAAAGATGTGAAGAGAACGAGCACTGGAATTAGGCTCAAGTTTCCTGGTGTATTGATACCGAGCTGTCAAAGCAGTACCGGTATTTGCCAATGCCGGCACAGCTCCGCCATCCTCGTCACCATCGAATCGTCCTCGTCATTATCATCCCGGCCTATTCCTCTCCCAATCATCAAAACCATCTTCATCACCGAAGGCATCACCAGTACTGTATCATCACGATCACCCTAAACTCCTAAACCCAAGACCTGTCATCATCATTGCAATCCGTGATGGCGATTGCCGGCCCGATGTCACAGATGATGTCGGCCGGAGCACTGAGGAGTTGGATTTCATGTAGGCGGAATAGTGTTAATGCGTCATACCATAATATGTAAATGAATCGGAACGTGCAGAATACCAAACATAGAGCATAGAATGTAGTAGATTTCTTTTATTACGTATTAGTATAATTATTAGTATTGATATTATTGTTAATATTTATTGTACTAAAGCTACTGTATAAGTTAGAAGCTGCCCCCACCCTGTAATAGTGGTATAATAGGAATATAGTAGGGCCCTAATATAATTCTTATAGTCACCATTACAGGGTGGGGGCAGCTTCTAATGTATAAGGGCCTCTTCCCAGCCTGCCAGGTGGCAACCATCGACCGCCTGCTCTCGGGCTTCTTTGGGGGTGGGGGGAACGGCCGGGGCGCATTTTGACCGCCGCCTTCGCTTCTCCCCCTACCCTTGCAATCCTTTTGTCCTGTAGGGGCCTTAGAAATAACAACAATAACAATAACAATAATACTAATTAGAATAGGGTTTTGGGGAATTATATTATCTTTATATTAAGGAACCTCCAGACCCCTATTCTAATCATTAAGGCCCCTACATTACGCCAGCTGCAGCTGTTCCTGCAGGGGAAATGATTTGCTTAGTGATGCTATCCCCCTCCAGTAGCTGCTTGACGAAGATCTATATCTCGAAATCTTAAACTCAAAAGGGGAAAGGAGGGACCCTTAATGGGGACCCCTACCCTATAACGGGCTATATAATGCGAATATAATTGCTATATTGAGGGTATATACCTAGGGGTCCCTATTAAGGGCCCCTCCTTTTACCCTTGGACAAACAGGGAGCCTGGCACTTCGGCCTTGGGCCATAGAACTCCAAACATATCCCCACACCCTGACAACCCTTGAGCCCTAAATCCCGAAATCCCCAGCCCGGCAAAGCCCAAGTCCCGAGAATGAGAATGGGCTTTATGCGGTTCAGGGTGGATATATGTATATATAAGCATACGGTTTAGGGTTTAGGCTTAGGGTTTGGGGTTTCTTGCGGGTTCGTGAGACTCAGTAAGCACAGTTAACGTACTTATACTGGATTTTAAATATAGATACCTTATCTAAGCCACCAGTTACTAAGTCCCATGAACCTTTAAATACGGTTGATGATATACATCCTGCATTACCCATAGTGAGGGATATGCCATAATTCCCATAGTCTAGGGTCATGAAGGTATTGCAGGTTTTGTATCATCAATCCTAAGTTACTAAACTCTAAAACCCTAAACCCTAAACCCAAACCGCAGGGCCTGCATTTGAGGGTCTTGGTCGGATTTATGGGAGTGTGGCAGCTCGGGCTTTCCGGATGCCACATACTACGGTGGAAGGCTCCTCCAGGAAGAGTCCCCTGGGCATCCTGACCCCTAAACCTCACACATATATACTATGCATATATAGGTTTACATATACATATTCATACATACATATATATATATATATACATACATATATATATATATAGATATATACATACATATATAGAGTATACGATAGTAGACTGCAGTATCTTTTCATAGTATATCATCGTATTTCAACATAAGCCACAGTATCTTACAAATATATCAAAGTAGAGTCTATGCTGAACCCGAACTCCTGCGCGTTGAAGCATACACAAGCCGCAAGGCCCTGCAAGTTCAAGCGAGGATATGAGGTCCAGAGCATGGTGACTGGAGTTCTATGCCTTATAGACCCTAAGCGGAAGTTTAGGGTTTAGGGTTTAGGGTTTAGGGTTTAGGGTTTAGGGAAAACCTGTGTAGGGTGTAGGATTTACGGCTCTGGGGAGATGCGGTTGATGAAGCAGCTCCTGGACATGACAAGGCCGACAGCACTCTGACGCAGTCATTCTGTTCTCGGCATGACCCACCCGGTTTTGTCCATTCTCATGCGGGGCTTCCACAAGTTGGGGTCTCTTTAGTAGAAGTAGCATCTCTTCCTATTGCGTAACTATGCTACAACACATCCCAAAACCGAACTTATGCTGGTTGTCAAGGCCAAGAGTAAAGGAGTCTGACACTCCGAGCCCAAAAGCCGAGCTCCTAACCCCGTAACCCCTAACCCCCAAACCCCGTAACCACCTAAACCCTAAACCCTATAAACCCTAACACAATGGAAGACGCGCCATCTCTTCGTGTCGAAGGCAGGCATAAATGCCCGCCTGCACAGCACCCGCTGCGCAGCTAATCCCGGAATTTCTGGCTGCATAAGGATGCAGCTGCTCAGAAAAAAGAGCGCCTGTAAGCCCAAACCCTTAAGCCCTAAACCCAAACCGCCATCGGGCTCTTGCACTTGAGAGGTCTTGTTCGGGAAGGGTTACTTGGGGGTTCAGGGGTAGTTATATGTGGGGTAATAAGTCCCCTAGTATGGGTTATAAGTATAGTTACCCTACTTATAACCCTACTTATAAGTACCCATGAACCTTCAAGTACGGCTTGGTATCGATTGAAGCCGTGGTTCCCCCGTAATTTATCCACTATAACGTGCAGCTATGTTTGAATCTTATAGTCTACATAGTCTGTACGCTGTTATAATACATATACTCTTGCGTGCTTTAAGGGACCATCAAACACTTTAAAATTCGTACACTATTTGACTGCGCGGCATGATGTCGGTTGGTTCGCAGAAAGTCTTAGGGCGAACAAGCTGTGCTGCTTCGTGTTATATCCGTTGGACGTTTGTAGAACTCTTGAGCCAGGAGTAGGTGCCAGTTTTTTGACAAGCAGCATTGGGTTTTGGGTTAGGGTTCTGAAGGCACTACGTCTCCGTGATCCAGTGCTTAGGAGCTCAACAGAGGCCACAGTTGGGTAGCCTGTCCAAGCTTTATAAGAGTGCAGAAAGTCCGAGTGGCTGCAGAGTATGTTAAGACGCCGTTGAATTATGCACAGGCCCTAAGCCCTAGACCCCAAGCCCTAAACCCAAAGCCCTGCAAACCCGAAGCCCTATAAATCCAAAACCGCAAAGGGTTTCTTAGATGTAGGCAGCAGGAGGGTGAAGCCCAGCCCCCGACTGAGAAAGTTTCTTGGCTTCGGAGCTTGAACCTCGATCCCCAAGCCCCAGAAGACTCTTCCCTAAAGCCCACGTACACCCTAAACCCCTGCGTCCCTAACTCCTGAGCCCTCAGTCCCTAAACCCCATGGTTCAGTTAGGACCCCCTTTGCCTGGGTTGGGCTATGAGCACCACTAGCCCCACACCATATCACAACCTTCTATCCTAAAATTAGAATACAATCTCAGGAATAATACTCCTATCTATCCAAGTGCCATAGCCCAAGATAGGCAAGGGGGGTCTTGTAGAATTGTAGAATTTGGTTCAGGCTCTGGGGCTAAGGGTGATAGCTCTAATGTAAATAAAATACATTCTAACTATGCAGTTTCTGGCTTTAAATGTGGTGGTAACTAACTGGTTCGTGGCCATGCCTTCCTTGGCTCAAGGCAAGAGCGAGGCGATGTGCCAGTTAACTTCATGACCATCAAGTTCTACAGTACAACATGATTGTACAGCTGCTGAATCAGACTATGACATGATGTCATGATTCGTAAACGGAACACAGTATACGGCCAAGCGAATACAGGGAAATCAAGCTAACCTAAGAACCTCACGCCTCAAGCCTTAAGCCCCTAAAATCCCAAATCCCAAACCTCAAGGCCAAAAAGCCCTAAAACCCCAACCCCTTGAGACTTACAAAGTCCTATGGGCCCCTAGAAGACTCTGTCAGAACCCTGAATCCTAAACCCCAATTACAGTAAGCGCTACTTGAACAAGCCCACCTAAAGGCCCCAAACCCTAAGCCTATTTAGACCCTAAGCCCTAAGCCAAAAGGACCCCCCCCCTCCCTTTTTGCATTCTTTGCTTTTTGCCAGTGGTTTCGGACGACTCTCCGTGCCCATGAGCGACTCCCCGAGCGATGCAAGTTCCGACTCTGAGCATCAACAGGAGTGCTCGTTTTTTTTTGGTGTTTTTGATTGATATTTCAATTGTTTTGTTTTTTTTTCAGTTTTGTTGGATAGTAGTTTTGTCGGAGAGTCATTGTTTCTTGTGTCGTTTTATGCTGTTGCTTTTTATCGTGTCCATTTTCAGTGGTGGTGTCTGTTCGTTTGTTTTTGTTCTAGGGTTCTAGGGTTCAGGGTTTGGGAGTTCTATAGGGTTTAAGGTTTGGGGTTTGGAACGGGGGCGAGAATTTTTAAAGGTTTTTGTCTTGGCGGTGTCGATGGATTTGTGGAGATTATTTTTATGTAGCGTAGAACCACAAGCAACAAATAGTGTGCCCCGGACCCGGGCTGTTCCTATCTAGCACGTTAAACAGGCTTTTACATGATGTTGGGTCCAAGGCGCTTTAAGGCAGGCGAAATTTTACTCCCTGATCGGGTCCCCTAAACCCTACACCCTATTCCCTCCTATTCTCTAGACCCTATTCCCTCAACCCTAAACCGTAAACCCTAAGCCCTAAATCCTAAACCCTAAGCCCTCTATCTATTCCTCCTTAATTGGGTAGTTGTCAAAATTATGGCCCCTTTTTGGGTACCCTAAATAATAGGTGCCGTATTATAATAGGGACCCAAAACGGGACCATAATTTTAATAACCTTAATTGGGAGTTTCCGAAAACAGGGGACCTTAATATAATACCTTAAACAGTAGGATCCTTATTACAATGACACCAAAATAAGGCACCCCTAATTTTCGGAAACTCCCATATTGGAGTCTCTTAAACCTTAAACCCCATAGATCCCTTATAGGAACCCCTATAGATCCCTTTGAAGGAACCCTAGGTATTCCTTAATTACGGCACGCAGCCGAGCTTCCGCGGCATCAGCCCAGGATACGAGCGAGAGCTCCAGGTCCTCAACATCAAAGGCTGATTGCAGGCCCCCATTCCGGGTGTATTACAAAAAAGCTATGATTGCTGATTACTATTCAGTATTTTGCGATTGATATTGTTGCTGCTGTTGTTGATATTGTTATCATCATTAGCATTGCGACTATCATTGTTATGTGTGAGTTCCTCCGAAGAAGTGCTGTCTCTGCTAGACTGCACGCGATGTGTGTACATAAGCCCGCTCAGGAAAACGGGAACGCATTTCCAGTACTTGGAGGGTCGGGGAACTTAGTAAGTAGGTAGTAAGTAGACTTATAAATACCCTAAAAGGGACCCTAATTGGGGTTATGGTACTTATAAGTCCCTAAAATACCCAGTTACTAAGTCCCCCGACCCTCCAAGTAAACCCCACATCTACACCCGCTTGGTCTATCCTCGGCCTCCTTGTGCTTTACCAACCGCAACCGAGTGTCGCCGGTCTTCGAGATCTATGCCAAGACGTAAGCGCATGCAAATGCTCGTCACAATGATGACCTGTCAGCTATCTGTAGAAATTATATGTAAACTAGGCAAATACAAAATAAATAAATAACTGAATAAATAAATAAAGTTATATATATATATATATATATATATATGTACTTACATACATATGTAAGTACATACTATATGTGGACATGTGTGTGTATACATGTACACAGCTGTTGACCTATACGCATATGTATGCAAGTGCACACACACACACATATATATATATATATATGCATGCATGTAATCGCTTCCCCCATTCATCAAGCATCCCTAAGTAATAAACACACTTTGGGGCCAACTCTCCCGAAATCATCCCTGCCTCGAAACCCTAATTTGTTTCAGGCTTAGGGGGGTGCGGAGCAAGATCATGAGGAGGAGCAAGAGCGGGAGCACGGGAGCAAGAGCAAAAACAAGAGCAGCAGTAAGAGCAGCTGCAAAGGCAAGAAGGCAAAGATGGAGTAAGAGCAAAAGCAAGAGCAAAGGCAAGAGCAAGAGCGGGAGCAAGAGCGAGAGCAGGAGACGCGCAGGATCAGGAGCAAAAGCCATCGCGGGAGCAAGAGAAGGAGCAGCAGCAAGAATAAGATCCTTCAAGATGATGGCAGAGATAGAGATGCGACCCCTGCATTTAACATCAGGCGGAAGGGAATTCTACTTACAAGGATGCATATGTACAACTATACATGTATGTCAGCGTATGCACATGTGTATATACATATATACGTACATGTTCAATTGTGTGGGCGTTGCGTATGAAATATATCACATTTTGCATACACACATACACATATTGTATATCTTTTTGGTAGCCGCCCAAACACAGCCACACACCAGAAATCGCTTCCCGCCTTAGTTCTTGAACAGGCTCGGGAACCTTGGGCTAGCACAGGTTTTGCCAGCCACATACAGAACATGAGTATATATACATAAATGCATATATACATATGTATATGTATATACATATTTATGTGTATATGTATATGTATATGCATATGTATATGTATATGTATATGTATATGTATATGTATATGTATGTGTATATGTATATGTATATGTATATGTATATGTATATGTATATGTATATGTGTATGCATATGTATATGTGTATGTATATGTATATGTACACGTACATGTATATGCATATATGTATATGTGTGTATATATATATATGTGCCCGATACCTTTAGGGTCTATATAACCGCGGTTTGTTGTCTTCAGCACATAATGGAAAGCAAAATATAGGGTATAAGCACAGCCCACATTCCAAAGCCACGACCTGAAAAGTTTCGGATCGACTAGGCTATATTTTTCTATCAAGTAATTATAGCAAATTATTCGCATTCAGGGAGACGAGTATTATATAAACAGAACATCGAGTGTTGATCCCAACACTGTCGATGAATAAACATTCGTTGTGATGACAGATTTCAGTGTATAGAGTCCATACATCTTCCAGGAATGATGTATCGTCGTGGAGATATGCATAGCACTGTCAGCAGTATATCGGCAACACGTACAAATTGTCCTGTCCCAATATTTCACAATTCGACTTATTGTTGACTTGCCAGCGTTTGAGTAATTGCATACGACATATCCACCCAAGAATCACGTAATAGGCATGCACGCTGTAATATGGCATAAATTTGTTTGTAATTTCCGCACAGGCCAGAATGCAAAACCTGACAGGTTCGGTACTCATGAATCGGATGTGTTCATATGACAAATTATGGGAATACATACGGCATGACACATCCATATCACATGATGCTGTCGCAACACTTACTACAACTCGTTGCCTGTTATATTCTGTTGTTACATATGCTACATATATCTACTGAGGCAAGCCAGGTCTGAACAAACTAGTTCCTTGTCAATAGGGTTTCAATATGAGGAGTGCATGTAATGTATTGGTTCGCCCTGTCCAGGAAGTGGAGAGAAACATTATAGCCCCTGCAATGTGCCAGTTTCTTCTGTCCGTAAGAAAGGCTTTCCGATGTATCAGCTTCATATCAAGATGGCTTCAGTAGGATGAGTGGGCGTGACAGGTCAAAGGCTTGTAATGTGTTCGTTTGTTCTGTCTGGGGGCTTTCGAATGTATAAGTTCCTCGCCAAAAGAGTTTCGATAGGCGGGAGTGGAGTGACACATTAGAGAGTCTATATTGTGTCAGTTTGTTCTGCCCAGGGGCCTTCCAATATACAGGGTCGCTTCAGTGTATAAGTTCCTTGTCAATAGGTTTCCATGGGGAATGGAGTAACACATTAGAGGGTCTGTAATGTGTCAGGTCGCTGTGTCCAGGAGCCTTCCAAAGTAGGATTTTCCTTGTCAATATACTTTCAATAGAAGGGATGAAGTGACACATTAGAGGGCTTGTAATGTGTTAATTCGTTATGCCCAAGTCAATAGAGTTTGAACAGGGGAAGTGGAGTAACACTTTACAGGGTGTAATGTGCCAATCTGTTATGTCCTGGACTTTCCAGTGTATAAGTTCCTTGTCAGTAGAGGGTCAACCGGAGTGGGTGGAGTGACACATTAGGGTGCCTGTAATATGTCAATTTGATATGCCCAGGTACAGGGGCCTGACAGTGTATAAGTTCCTTGTTAGTAGGGTTTCAGTAGGAGAAATGGAGTGGCACATTAGAGGGCATGTAATATGTCAATTTGCCCAGTCCAGGACCCAGGAAGTGAAGATACACATTATAGTGGGTTTAATGTGCCAGTTTGTTATGTCCATAAAAAGTGCTTTCCGATATATCTATTTCTTATCAGTAGGGTTTCAATAGGATAGGTGGAGCGACACATTATAGGGCCTGCAGTGTGTCAGTTTATTATGTCCAGGGTTTTCTAGTGGAAAAGTTCCATTGCAATAGAGGTTCCATAGGAAGGAGTGGAGTGACACATTAGAGGGCCTGTACTGCGTCAATTTATACTACCCAGAGACCTTCCAATATACAGATGCCCTACAGTGTATAAGTTCCTTGCCTTTAGGGTTTCAATAGGAATAATGACACATTAGAAGGCCTGTAATGTGTCAGTTTGTTTTCCCATGTGCCTTCCAATGTATCTCTATACATATCAGATCTGATGTGATCACAGCATTAGCCAAGAAGGATATCACGTAGTTAATAGTCTTCACGATCTTAACAAAGGCGCAATTATCCGTATCGAAGGTATACATTCCCATGAAAAAAATCCCTATAGATCCCTTCACAGATCCCTTGTATGGAGCCCTCATAGACAGCCTTTATAGATTCGTATAGAAACTTTATAGACCCCCTATATAGAGAACTTTTAGAAACCCCGTATAGATCAACAAATGGAGTTCTTTGTAGAAAACTTTACAAGATCCCTTGCATGGAGCTTTCATAGACAACTGCTATATATTCCTGACCCTTTGTAGAAACCACATGGAAGCCCTGTATAGATCCCTCGCATGGAGCCCTTCTGGAAAACCCTTACAGATTGCTTATAGAAATCTTATAGATCCTCTATGTAGAGACCTTATAGAAACCCATTATATAAAAAACTATAGATCCCTTACAGAGAGACTTTCCAGAAACCCATTATGGATCTCTCAGTAAGCCCGGTTACAAAGTATGTAGATGCGATGTGGTAAGCTATTCTTGATATAGTAGTTAAGATAAACCGATGTATTATGGTTCGTACAATACCTATGAAATTACCTTTAAGAATAGAGGGAGCGGTATTAAAACCAATGAAACCGGCAACGAAGATGATGACGATGAAGAAGATGATGAAGATGATGGAGATGATGAAGATGATGGAGATGATGAAGATGATGAAGATGATGCACATGATGACGATGATGAAGATGATGAAGATGATGGAGAGGGGGTGGGGTGTCCGCAGCCCTGTTGGACCCTAATGGGTTCGTGGTGGGGGTGAGGGTAGTGGGTGGGGTGGGGGAGGGATGTGAGCAGGGGGTTTGTGCTGGCGTGGTGAGGGGTGGGTTTGGGGGAGTGGGTGATAAAGGTGATAAACCGATGATAAATGATAATAGGATGGTGATAACGATGATGGGGAGGAGTAGGTGGTGGGTGGTGGGTACTGGGTATTGGTGGCTGGCGGGTGCTGGGTAGTGGTGGGTGGTGGGTGGTGGGTGATGGGTGGTGTGGTGGGTGGTGTGTGGTGGGTGGTGTGTGGTGGTTGGTGGGGAGGGTGTGGGTGGTGGGCGTGGCGGGTGAGGGGTGCCGGGTGGTGGATAATAGGTGGTGGGTGGTGGGTGGTGATGGGGTACGGGGCAAGGGGCTGAGATAGGGGGGTGGGTAGTGAGGTATGAAGAGGGCGGGAGGGTGGAGTGGGGGCAGGGGTGTATAATCCCTGCGAGCCGCGACCGAGCAGAAAGCCTGTAAATGCCGCGTTCAAAAAACGGCCAGGGATCCCACACATCTGCGGGCAAAATCTGGCGGAAGTGATCCGCCGCCGAGCAAAAAGCCTGTAAATACCGCATTAAACAAAGGGCCAGGGATTTCACACATCTGGTGGCAAAATCTGGCGGAAGTGAGCAGTCGGTACTTCTGTCAGATTTTGCCAACAGATGTGCGAAATCCCTGACCCTTTGTTTAATGCGTATTTACAGGCTTTTTGCTCGGTGGCGGATCACTTCCGCCAGATTTTGCCCGCAGATGTGTGGGATCCCTAGCCCTTGAAGTGGTGGGTGAGACACGGCGGTTTGGAGTTCTCTCAATCGCTGCTGCGCGCAGCGAACGCCAGCCTATGCCAGCCTGCTGTCCCTTCCCATTTCCAACACCGATCTTGACGGCGAGGCTGTTCTGTCGAATGACATCTTCGCTAACTCTTTGGTAGGGTGGAGGTGGATTCGGGGGTTGAGGGGCGGTGGGTTTAGGGAGGGGGGGGGGCTGGATTAGGAGATAGGTGGTGGGGCAGGGGGCAGGGGGGCAGGGCGCGGGGACAGGGGGGGGAGGGGGCAGGGGCGGGGGGGCAGGGCAGGGCAGGGGGCAAGGGGCCAAGGGGAGGGGGGGGAGGGGAGGATAAGGAGGAGGCGGAGGTCGGGAGGGAGGCAGCCCCGCCGGAGGTTCCCCCCATTTCAATTATTTCAATTATTTCAATTATTTAGATAATTCAAATCGGTGGGATTCGTGGCTCGGCACAGAACAGCCATCGATTTCAATTATTTCAATTATTTCAATTATTTGGGCCCTTTGGCGGATTTAAATAATTGAAATACTTGAAATCCGAAGGTTCAGTGGGCCCAAGCCACCAAATCCAGGGATTGAAATAATTGAAATAATTGAAATAATTGAAATGGGGGAATTTCATTTATTTCAATTATTTCAATTATTTGGGGCCTTTGGCGGATTTAAATAATCGAAATAATTGAAATTCTTCCATTTCAATTATTTCAATTTTTTCAATTATTTCAATTATTTAAATAATTCAAATCGGTGGGATTCGTGGCTTGACCCAGAACAGCCATCGATTTCAATTGTTTCAATTATTTCAAGTATTTGGGCCCTCTGGCGGATTTAAATAATTGAAATAATTGAAATCCGAAGGTTCAGTGGGCCCAAGCCACCAAATCCAGGGATTGAAATAATTGAAATAATTGAAATAATTGAAATGGGGGGGATTTCAATTATTTCAATTATTTCAATTATTTGGGGCCTTTGGCGGATTTAAATAATTGAAATAATTGAAATCCCACCATTTCAATTATTTCAATTATTTCAATTATTTCAATTATTTCAATTATTGAAATCCCTGGATTTGGTGGCTTGGGCCCACTGAACAGCCTTCGGATTTCAATTATTTCAATTATTTGGGCCCTTTTGCGGATTTAAATAATTGAAATAATTGAAATCAACTCTGCTGATTTCAATTATTTCAATTATTTTAAATAATATTAGTCATGCAGAAAAGAATAGAGCGTAAAATAGACCCTACAGGCGCCTCTCTCATATATATATATATGTGTATATATATATATATATACATATACATATAAATATGCACCCAGAGAGGTTCTTTTCAGAGAGCCCCTGTCGTTGTATGTGGTGCGTGTTTGTGTGTGTGTGTGTGTGCATGTACACATACTATATAGACACACATGTTTGCATGTACGTATACATGTACGTACATACATATACGTATATGAAGAATATGTATACATACGCATGTATGAGTTTGTAGCATGAGCAGTATGCCTGTGCCCATGTACACTGCACATCTGCAGACACGGAAATGTACGAAGCCAGATTTCAAGCCAGTTCAGTAATGTCCCTATACATGTGCGCATTCGTGCACGTGCATGTACAATGTGTGTACAGGCTGAGTTCAAGAAGGGAGCAGCAGGTCCTGTTGTTAATCTCGCAAGATTCACACGAAGCAGTGCACCTCTGTTCCATTAGCCACAGAATCTTCAGATTCTGCAGATTCCTTTGATCCCCTCCAGTTGGCTAACGAAGAACGATTGAAGGTTTCGGGTTTGGAGCTTCGTGCGGGGCTTGCCCACCGGGGCAATGTGAGCATTGCGACTTCAGGCTGTTCTGGCTTGGTCTCAACGTCACCTCCTGCGTGGTCGTGACTTGATTGCATGCAGTACGGATTATCTGCCGCGAAGGGTTTCACTCAGGGTCGTCGCAACATTCGTTTTCACAGCCAGAGGCACCAAGCAGGAGTACGGTAGCAACCACCAAATCTGCCCATCACCATCATCATCCTCGTCCCCATGATCACCTTCAGCACCACGAGAACCATCAGAACCATCATCATCAGCATGACCATATTCGTCATGATGACCACAATCTTCACCACAGCTGTCATCGCCAGCTACATCATTGTCATCATCGTGATTATTGTTAGCACTACCGTAACAGCCATGACCATCGTCATCGCCATCACGATCACCACAATCACCATCACCATCACCATCATCATCATCACCATCATCATCGTGATCATCATGCGCTGTTAGCGTGATTAACGGAATCTCTCTCCTCTTCGTCTCCTTGTCTTCTTATTACACCATGCATGCCACTATCTACCTGTACCATAATCACGGCAGCATTTCCAGTCGTTTTGGTCCTA